>JAKSZT010000088.1:4327303-4426122 GCA_026826555.1 Tolypeutes matacus | reverse complement strand
GGGGAGGCGAGGTGGGCCCAGGCGGCAGGCTGGAAGGGCAGCCCCCGGGCTCAGGTTTCAAGCAGAGCGACCAGTCTGTCTTGGATCAAGGCCTGGCCTTCCCCATGGCCTCTCTGCTGCTCCCACTGCCCCGGAACTCCCTGCCTGATTTCAGCCGGAAGCTTCCCGCAGCCCTGGACAGAGGTGACCCCTGCTCTCTGGACCCCCCTCGTGGGCCACCCTCCCCTGGGCTGAGCACGTGGCACGTACTAGGCCTGCTCGGCCATGGGGGCCGCAGTTCAGCGGGACGGGGACCTCGGGCCCCAGGGACGCCAGCTGTGTAAGGGCCATCCTACCCCAGGACAGCCAGGGAGACTCTGGAGGGAAGCCCTGGGCGAGGGCCAGCGCAGCCCAGAGCCAGCGGGCCGCCCTGGGGCGGTATCTCCCCCAGCTCCCGAGGCTCACGCAGCCCCCTGGGGCCCAGGAGCCCCTGGCCGGCTGCGCTCAGGACTCGGGGGGAGCCGGGCTGTCGGGGGGCACCTGGACAGTGCAGCGGAGATGGGCCCGAGCTGGCGTGAAGGCAGAGGACGCGTGGAGGGCTCGCGCATCTAAATATTTACTCGGTGTGTGGATCCCGGCCCGGCAAACCTAAACATTCCCTTGCCGGGTAGGCAGGAAGTCCAGCGGGTCACGCACTTGGGCTGGAGGGGCGGCCAGGGTGGCGCGCTCTGGGGCAGGACGGTGCCTGGGTGCCCAGCACCCTGTCCTGGGCAGGGGCCCTGCCGCCCAGTAGAGCTGCTGCCACCATTTTTTTTCCTTTTCTGTTTTTTTAACTTTTTATTGTAGTTACGTGTACATGGCCCAGAATTTCTCATTTTAACCACTTTCGAGTATACAACTCAGTGGCCCACGTTCCACCCCCTCCCCTCCCCCTGGCTCTCGCCGTCCGTGGCCGGGGAGGTGTCTCCTTGGGCGTCTAGGGGTTGCTGGGACCAGGCGGCTTTCCACTGCCACGCGCCTGGGTTCCGAGGCGGAGCTCGGGTGCGTGGGGGTCCAGCCCCTGGGTGGGCTTTGGCTGGCTCACGGACTCGCCGCAAGGCAGGGGTGGGGGGACACCATCGCTTCTCTCTAGTGGGGAGCGGCTGCTTCGTCCCGCTGGGACGCTGGCTCCACCCGTGAGCCCAGGGCCCCCTCAGGAGGGCTGTGCCCACCCCGCGGCCTTTTCCTGCGCCGCCGCTCCTGGGCCCGCAGCCACAGCTGCCTTTGGGAGCCCGGGCGTCCCCGGCCCCGCCCGCTGGGGCTGTCTCCTGGGCAGCCGGGAACTCGCCGCGTGGGCTCAGTGCTAAGGGGAAACGGGCCAGCGGGGAGCGCGAGGGAGGGAAAGGCGCCCGTCCGACGTCCCTCCGTTCCGTGTCTTGGCTTCCGAGCTTGGTAACAGACGGCTCTGCGCTTGGGGCGGGGTGAGCTGCGGCTTTCCTGGCTGCCCCTTCCTGCCCCGATGCCGCACGGCGTGGAGGCAGCTGAGCCGGCTTTGTCCCTGACACTCCAGCCTCCAGAGCTCCGCGCCGTTTAGAGGGCCCACGCTGGCGCCTCGAGTCCTGTAACTCCGCCTTCGGCGAGCTAGCCCGTCAGTGTTGGTCTGTGCCGTGGGCGGGGCCCATGCTGCCAAGGCTGCCCACCCCGGGGTGACCGTCCGTGAGGAGTGGGCAGCAGAGGGGGACGCAGCCCACTGAGCAGTAGCACTGACGGCGCCGGGGCGCGGGCTGCCCGTGGCTGGGCAGGGGCGCGTCCCAGGCAGAGCACGTGTGCGTGGAAGGACCGTGGGCGGGCAGGGCCAGGGCGCGCCCCGCGGTGCTGCCCAGCTTGGGGCTGGACGGCCCTGCTGGTGCCAGGTGCCAGGATGGCTGCCCTGGCCCTCCTCCCCAGCCCTCAGGGCGCCCGCCAGCGCGACAGCCACACGGAACGCCCCTCCCGGTCCCTGCCAGCCACGGGCCTCCCCGTCCTGCCCTGCTCCTCGTCCAGCTGGCGCCCTTGGCAACGGGCGGCTGCGGAGCTGACCGGGCACGCTGGCCAGGCGCTGCCTGTGAAATACGCAGCAGCCGCAGCCACGTCAGCTGCCCCTTCCTGCGTTGCATGGTGGCCCTGGCTCCCGGCTCCAGAACTGGCCTTGGGACCCCTCTCTGCAGGGCCCAGCAGACCTCGGGGCATCTGGGAGTCTGACAACGTGACGGGAGGTGTCCGAGCTGGCCCAGTGGCCCCCTGGGAGCAGGAGAGGGGCTGACGCTCCTTTGTCCTTGAAAGAGATGGAAAGGGTGGCGGCTCCTCAAAGGAGCTGGAGCTCGATGGCGGGCGGGAGAGGTCTTCCTGGACCCTGCCCTCTGTCGGGCCCCCTCCTCTCCAGTCAGACCTCCCTGGGGTCCCTGCCGCCTTGCTGGGCCGAGCCTCGCTGCCTGCCTCTCCTCGGTGCCCCGTAGGAGGCAAGCCAGGGTCTCTGTCCCTGTCTTCAGCGAAATCCTGGAAAGGCCCAGGCCAGCCTGGGCTGGGGACCCCCACGCCTGCCCATGGTCACTTAAAAATTCACGGAAGGGGCGGATGTGGCTCAAATTTTGGGCATCTGTCTCCCATATGGAGGGACCTGGGTTCGGTGTCCCAGACCTCCTGGTAAAATAAAAAGAGAAAATACAGCTGGTATGCAGCCCCCCAGGCCCCGTGAGCGGGTGTGCTGGGCCCATGGAGCCACGCAGCAAGATGGTGACCTAACAGGAGAGTGACACAAGGGAGAGCCGAGACGAGACGTGCCAAAAAACCAGATGAGGTGGCGCAGGTGGCGGAACACCTCTCTCCCACATCGGGTTCCTAGGATCGAATCCCAGTAAAGACAAGAGGAGAAGGATGAGAAGGGAGGACAGGAGGCAGACACGGGGAGTTGCCCAGCGAGGGGACACAAAACAGCAAAAATGGGGGGGTGGGGCGGGGTGTTAAAATGGATTAAGAGTAAAGTAAGTAAGTAAATCTTTAAAGAAGTAAAAAATACTAAAATTAAAAAAAACGAGTTCTCTATTTCTTAAAAAAAAAAATTCACTGGCGGCCTGTGCTGGGCCTGCCGGTCAGAGAGGAATTTGGGGAAGATCCTGGAAGCCCAGCATGGCGCAGTGTCTACACCAGCTTCCGGGATCTTCGTGCACGTGCTCCCCCCTCACGCGCTGTCCGTACCTGCCGGCGTGTGCGGCCAGACCGTCCTGGCCGCCGGCCTGGGCACGGGCTCTCCTGGGCCTGGTCCTTGCTCGGCTGAGCCGTCTGGCGAGGGAGCCGGGAACGTGCGGACCAGGCCCCCGTGGCTGTCGGCGCGGTGTCCAGCTGGACCGGACGGGCTGGTCCTCGACTGTGCTGTGGCCGTGCCCCGACGACCCAGCCCCCGAGGCTGTGGGCTGGGCGGCTACCCCACCCCCTCCCCGGCTGTCTGGCTGGTTCTGGTCCTTGAAGCCGTCTGGACTTCCTGGGTGTGTGTGGCGGAGCCCAGGGGCTCCCTCAGGCCCTCCTTCCGGCTTGGCTCTCAGCAGGGTGGAGACGGGGCCAGCTTTGCTTTGTGGAAGCAGTGCGGGGGCCCGGCCCCTTCCGGCTGCCTGCAGGCCCCTCCAGCTCTGTCTGCCTAGTCAGAAGCCTCCCAGCTGCACAGACGGCCTCGGAGACCCAAACAGGACAGTGCATTTGCGTGTGCTCACGTGCCATGCACACGTGCCACGCACAAGTGCATGTGCGGGATTCGGGGCTGTGACCACACCTGCTAAGCGCCTTGCTGGCACGGGCTGGGGAGGCCGTGGGCATGGCGCCTTGTCGGCTGCGCGGCCCCGAGGCTCAGGGCCCAGGCCGGGGCCGTCTTGCACGAGTCCCAGCGGGCACTCGGCATGCACGGGACCCGCTCGAGGGCAGCCTTGGCGGGGCGCGCGGCCTCCAGTGGGGCTCAGGGGCGCTCTCGGGACCTGGGCACTGGTCATGCGTGTGTGCTCAGCTCGTGAAAGCCCCGTGAGCCCCGCGCTCGGCGTCTGCCTGTGCGTGTCCGACCCTGTATGGGTTTCCTCTCTCAGGGTTCTGGGGGCAAATGCTAAAATCCAGGGGTCGGCAGAGCTGCCACCAAGGCTCCAGGGGAGCTCCGTCTCCGTGTCATTGCCAGCTCCCAGAGGCCATCCGTGGCCCCTTCCTCCATCTTCACGGCCAGCAGCGGCGTCTTCCTGTCCCCTGCTCTCCCTGACTCAAGTCTCCAGCCAATGTCTCACAAGGACTGTTGTGTTCACAGAAAGCCCAGAATAATCTCTCCGTCTCACGGTCCTTGATGTCATCCCACCTGCAAGCACCTCTGGCCACATGAGGTGACACATCCACACACACTGCCGACTAGTCGGCCACACACTCCAACTCACACGGCTCTACAGCTCCACCCCTCCTAGAATAAAACCGAGCTCCTCACTGGAGGCCCGGCGCGCCTCTTACTATTCACCCCTTGCTGTCCCTTGACCCTTCCAGGCACCTCTGTGCCTCAGGGCCTTTGCAAAGGCTGTGCCTCACCAGGGACCTCCCTGTTTCCTGCCCCGCCCCCCAGGTCTTGGCTCACCGCGCACCTCCTTGGCGAGGCCGTTCACGAGCACACCCTCCCACTCCTCCCTGCTTCTCAGGGCTCCTCGGTACCCCATTTGCCACGTGGTGTCCGTCTGTCTGCCCCCACTGGTGTACGAGCTTCGCGGTGGCCGGCTTTGCTGACTGATGCGTCCGGAACTCCAAACCCCACCTGTGTGGCGTTCAGCAAGTGTTGGGATGACCGAGCGCCCCCAGCGGCCTTTCTTCCAGGGTGGTCTGGACGTGGGGGGGGTTTTCTAAAGGCCTTTTGTGTCTCTATTTTGTACCGTTTTATTTAGAGAAACGCTGTCTGTGCATCACCTCTGTCGTGCCCCCCAGGAGGAGAGAGGGGGTGGCCTCTGCCTGGCTGGCGTGGGCAGGGCAGCGGAGCACACAGCTCTGAGTGCCCTGCAAACTCCGGAAAGCTCAGGCGGCCTGGGTCTCCCTTGAGCAAAACCGCGACTGCTGGCCCAGCATTCCAGAGCATGGCGTCGCTCCTGCTGCCGGGGCCGCAGGGTGGGCCTCGCGGTGGTGACCGGCCGTCCCTTCTCCCCCTGCAGAGGAGGAGCTGCGCAAGCTGCGAGAGGAGACCAACGCAGAGACCCTGCGGCAGGAGCTGGAGCGCGAGCGGCAGAGGAGGGTGGAGCTTGAGCAGAAGGTCCAGGAGGTGCTCAAGGCCAGGTGAGGCTGGCATCTGGGGGTGGCTCTCGGCATGTCGCCCCCAGCCCCAGCTGGCCAGGCGTCCCCGGGGCCATCCTCCGCTGGACGGAGCTGTCTGAGTTTCTGGGGGGGCTGCTTTGCTCCCCTGCTGTCTCCTCCCTCTTATCCATCTTCTTCACCCCGGTGCATGTCCAGAGCCACCCCCATCACCAGGGCTGGGAGGCCCGTGTCACTGCTCCACCAGCGGCAAGTGCCCCCGCAGGCAGCTGTCCTCTGCCCCCACCCTCCGCCTGTGCCTGTCATTAGCCACCCCCTTGGGGACGTGCCTGCCATCCTTCACCCAGAAAGTGGGGAGTGGGCATCGCCATCACCTGCCTAGGAGGTGGAGGGCTGCACCGAGCCCTGGACCAGCTCGTAACCAGGAGGGTCTGTGCAGGCAGAGGGTGTGGGGAGGGGCTGCAGGCAGGGTGGGGGGCGTGCCGAGCTCCAGGGCAGCCTCGGGCCTCCGAGTCTTGGCCAGCAGATGCCCCCTGGCCTGCAGACCCCGCCCTGGGCACGCTGCAGACCCGCCGGCACCCGCCCCACTGCCCCTCCATACTTCCCTGTCTGCAGTGCCCACTCCCGGCCGAATCCAAGCCCCCACCCGCCCCTCTGTGTGCGGTGGCCCGGGGGTCTGCGGTCACGGCCACACCCTCCTCCTGGCCAGTCACCCATCCTGAGGGGTCGGTGCCGCCCGCAGCTTCTGGCAGCTGGCACGGGCGAGCAGGGACCCGGCTACGTGTGTGGATCGGAACCTTTTTATTAGCCTGATGAGTCCCGTAAGAGCCGTTTATTCCGGGCTTGAGGATGCAGACAGCAGCAGCTGTACCGAGACCGATAGGCAGGGAAAGTCGCTGCGGCGCCGTTGGCGCAGGACTCGCTGCTGCAGAGAGGAGGCCCAGGCAGGGCCCCCTGGCGAGCGCCGTCCGCGAAATGCGCTTCCCGCGGGGGGTGCGAGCATTTTGCTGAGCCCCGAGCTGCCCCGGGCTCCGCGCTAACGGGCCTTTTGCCTCTTCCAACCCCTCCTTTGAAGATCCGAGGAGCAGATGGCGCAGCAGCCACCCAGGGGGCAGGCCCAGGCGAACAACGGCGCAGGTAAGGGCTGCACACCCGTGGCTTCTGTCCCCTGACCACACCCGCTCACGCCGGGGAGGCACCTCCCTTAAACTGCGCAGTGACTCTGGTTGTGAATTAGCAAACCCGAGTCGTTCAGCCAAACCGCAGTTTTGTTTCCTCCTAAGAAGAAAACGTGGCGTCTGTTTTCGGCTTTGCAAACCAGGCCGGCTGCCTCTAAGCGTTTCCCACAGAAGGGCGGGCAGCCGGCCACCCTGGTGCTCGCAGGGTCACCTCCCGGGGTCAGCAGACACGGCCCCGTGCCCCCCAGCCCCCACCCCCCGAGCGGGATGCTCTTCGTCTTCCTCAGTACTTAGTGTTGTCTAATATTGTCGCTGTCCGGAGTCGAGTGGGAGGAAGCTGCGTCTTCTGTTCGGTGCTCGGAGGCCCCGGATTACTGGAGTGTGGTGCCCTCTCCTGCAGCGGGCCGTTCACGGGGCTCTCCCCGCAGAGCGAAGCCAGGGGGGCTTTGTGTGGCTTTGCAAGGGGGAGGGACGCCGTCCCCAGGGACGCCTGCCAGGTGGGCGCCGAGCTGCTGGGCCTCGCCCTGGCACTCAGCGGGGCATTCCTGGGGCCCTGGGTGCCATGCCAGGAGGACCCTCAGACCACGGCTTCCGAGGAGGAGAGTGGGGGACACCCCATCCGGGTTAGCGGATGGCCTTGCGTGCCCCATGAGACCCTCTGGCAGGCCGAGGCCTACTCTGACAGCCGGGGGTCTCCTGGGGGAGTGGGCTCTGTGCAGGCACAGGGAGGGGGCAGCTGGGACTGGCCCAAAGGAAAAGCCTTTTAGGGTTTTGTGTTCTCCGGGGAAGTGGCCTTTCCCAGCCCGTCCCCGAGGGGCCCAGCAGAAAGCGAGGCCACCTGGTCCTGCTGGCTGAGAGCCGCGGGCGGAGGGGGTCTCGGGGCACAGACCCCTCTGCTCAGCTGAACCACACCCAGCCTCTGCAGCCCCCGGCTGTGTCCACTGTTCTAGACTGGCCTTCTCGGGTTTTAGCAGCTGGGGGGAATCAGAGGAAGGGCATGTGGAAATGATGGGAAGTTTGGGTTTTGGCGTCCGTGAGCCGACTTCCACTGGCGCACGGCCGTGCCCACCGACCTCGCTCCCTGCTGCTCTCTTGCTGGGAGAGCACGGGGACCGCGTGGCCTCTGACCCCTGCCCAGAGCCTCAGCGCAGTGGCCCTCCGGTTAGGAGCGGGAAGGAGCCCCCACGGAGCCCTTCCCCCCTCAGGCCCTGGTGGCCCCGGCAAGTCCGGGACTCCGGCCTCTGCCACAAGCCCTCCACCCCTCGCAGGCTGCGCCTCTTGGGGCCCAGCCCCTGGCTCCTGCACCTGAGCTTATGGCTTCCACCCTCTCGCCCCTCCTCGCTCCTCGAAGGTGGTGGGATGGCGCCCCCTGCAGGCCACTGCGCGGCCTGCTGCCGAGGGCCCGGCTTTATGTCGTGAAATCCTCGCTCCGCTCCGTGAGCTGGGCGCGTCCCAGAGGCCTGGCTGTTGGTGCTCGCGGCCTGTGGGGCTGGACCCCTCCCCAGGACACAAGCCCGAGGCCTCCACTCCCGCGTCATCCGGGGAGCGGCAGGGTCCACCCAGATGGTGCCCCGTGAGGGACAGGACGGGGGTGGGTGCCCACTTCCCAGAGGGGCTGGCGAGGTGCCTGGCGATGCTCGTTGCAGGAGGCAGCCTCGAGGAAGCCGGCGACTCGGGGCTCCGGGGTGGGGTGTGGAAACACGCTGTCGGGGTTCCCGGCTGTTGGGGTGGCCCAGCAGGAGCTATCGGCTTCCTCCCGGGCCGTGTCTTCTGGCTGCCTGGTAATCTTGGGGTCCCATGGCCATGCACATGGCAGTGCCTTCTCCCCTCGCTTCTGGGCTCCACTGACCTCCAGCTTCTGGCCACGCCCCGTGGCGTCTCTTCTCCGTGTCGTTTCCTTGACTTGCGAGGATATCAGCCGTATTGGATTATGGCTTCACCAGTAACATCTTGACTGCTGACGTCTTCAGAGGACCCCGTGACAAACGGGCCTCACCCACAGGACCTGGAGGGCTGACGGCAGGGGCGCGGGGCCCTCACGGGGGGCCCCACAGGCAGCCCTGGTCTGCGTTGATGGGCGCCCCGTCTCAGAGCCGGGTCGGGCTCAGGCGCAGGACCCCGAGGCCTCGGCAGGGCCCCCTGCGCAGCCCAGGGCCTTGTCCCTGTCATCAGAGCCCCTAGGCAGAACGCTGCCCCCTCCCCAAGAGCCTTGGCCTCCTGCAGCCCCCTCACACCCGTGCTGCCCCTCGCCCTCATGGGCTCCCCAGAGCATGCTCACGCCACGCCCTGAATGCCCTCACAGACCGGCGGAGCCAGGGGCTTGGCGCCCGCGTCCAGAAGTGGTTCTACGAGAAGTTCGGGGAGTACGTGGAGGACTTCCGGTTTCAGCCCGAAGAGAGCACGGTGGAGGCGGAGGAGCCCCTCAGCGCCAGGAGGTGGGTCGGGGCTCGGGGAGGCGGCCCCGCTCGCAGCGCCTCGTGGCCACGTGGCCGGGCAGGTCTGGCTGCTGCCAGCTCTGGGGGCCTGTGGGGGCTCGTCCTGACCGGGCATCGGCGAGGCCAGCCCGGCTCAACGGAGCTGCCGCACGGCCCCTGGCCCTCGCCAGTCCCGCCTGTGGTGCCGCTGCCCAGGGGCTCCAGTGTCCGCTCCGTGGTTCTGGCTCCCTTCCCTGGGGAGGGGGTCTGCTTCCCACGGGTGGACGCACCCACCCACCCTAACTTGCGCGGGGGCGCCGGGTCATCCGCTCAGGCATGTGGGCTGAGTGGCACCCCCAGGCTGTCAGCTCCGTGCATCTGAGCGTGGCCACCGAGCCCCCGTGTGCCAGGCCGAGTGCTGCTGGTTGTGGGGTCAGGGTGTGCTTGGCCGGTGTTGACTGCGGGGCGCACTCCCCCGTTTCCCTCCCCTCTCCCTCCCCTCTCCCTCCCTTTCCTCCCTCTTTCCCGCCTTCTCTTCCTTCTCCTTCTTTCCTTCTCCCTCCTTCTCTCCCTACCCCGCTTTTTCTTTCCCCCTCCCTCCTCTCTCTCCCTCCCCACCAGGTTAACTGAAAACATGAGAAGATTAAGTGAGTACCGAGGGTCCCGTGTGCTTTTGTGAGTGTGGATTCACCATGGGGCCCTTTGCTTGGTGGGTCTGGGGGTGCTTGGGGAACAGGGCTTCCGGGGTGGTGAGCTGACCAGAAGCGTTTCTAGGAACTCCCCTGCCTCCCCCCACGTGGGCCAGGCTGGGAGGGGTCCTAGCCCTGCGTCTGGGCCGGGCAAGGGTGGCCCACTCTGCCCACCCCTTCCCGTGGCCCCGGAGCCGTCTTCCCCCTAGGCTGGAAGCCCGGGCTTTGTGGGTGGACGTGAGGCTTTTCCCTTCTCGGGGGTCTTGCAGGCCCTGTCCTCCCGCCCCTTGCTCGCCCCTCGCACTGCTCTCCTCTCTGCCAGCTGTTGCTGCGGCGGGCATCAGTGCTGGGGGTGTCTTGAGGTGGCCCAAGGAGCCCTGGTTGGGAGCCGGGTGGACCTGGAGCCAGCTCTGGTTATGGTCTTGCTTCGAGCGCACCTGTCCAGCCTCAGGTGTGATGAGGGGGCGGGGCCTGGAACAGACTCGCGGACCGTGCGCATGTGTTCTGTCCCCAGAGCGCGGCGCCAAGCCTGTCACCAGCTTCCTGAAGAACCTCTCAGCCTTGTCTGACTGGTACTCCGTCTACACATCTGCCATCGCCTTCGTTGTGAGTGCCGCGGCGGGGCGGGCGCATCCGGGGCCAATGCGCGGGAAGGGCGAGAGGGCAAGTCGTGGCCTGGCCGGCCTCAGCCGCTTCGCCCAGGAAGTGGGCATGGGGTGCCTGCTGGCCATGGAGCTGTGAGCGTCGGAGGAGGTGTGGGGCGCAGCCCAGGGCAGGTGGGGCTGCAGGTGGGACCTCAGGTGGGGTATGGGCGTGGGACTGAGGTGGGGCCGCTCAGCAGCCCTTTGCCTGGCACGCAGTAGGTGCTCAGCATGCAGTCAACCCCGCCCTGCCCACCTCGCGCCAAGTCCCGGGGCCGCCCCCTCCCTGGCCGCAGTCCCCGAGGAGGGTGGGCTCATGTCATGGCTGACCCCAGCTGGGCCTGCGGCTGCATCACAGGACATGCGCCTTCCGGAGTCCACCCCGCAGGACTGTCCCTGGCGGCGCCTCTCGTGCAGCCCACCTCCTCCGCTGCTGGCCCGGGGGGGCTCGGCAGCCTCGGGGCCTTCCCAGCACCCAGGCCCTGGTGCCGTGTCTTGGGAGAGCCGCTGGGCCTGTTCCCCAGCTCTGGCCGCCCGGGGAAGGAGGCAGGGCCGCGCACGCTCGGGAGACGCGGCCGCGCACGCCTGAGCCCGCCCTCTGCCCGCAGGTGTACATGAACGCTGTGTGGCACGGCTGGGCCATCCCCATGTTCCTGCTGCTGGCCATCCTGAGGCTGTCCCTCAACTACCTCATAGCCAGGTAGGCGAGCGGCGCCCGCAGCAGCGCCCTGACGTCTCCCCGCAGGGTGGCGCTGAGCCGGCCGCGCCTCACGAGCTGGGACGCCCCCCACTGCCCGGCTTGCTGGGCGAGGCCGGCCTGGCTCAGCAGCCTCGACAGGACCCCTGGCCTCCACCCTCCGTGGCCCGCACCCCAGCAGGCCTTTCTCCGGACGCGCCGTGGGGCTTGGGCAGGGGCCCTCCGCATCCCTGTCCCACGCAGGCGTTTTGGGGGACGTTCTTCCCAAACCAGAGACGGCGTCCCAGTGGGCGGGGCGAGGTGGAGTCACCGAGGGTCTTTGGCCTGGGGCTCCTGGTCGCTGCTTATGCCAGCGAAGAGGCTGGAATTGGGACCGGGTGGGTGCAGTCTGCAGATGGCAGCTGCGTGGGAGACGGGCTACGGCAGCACAACGCCTACCTGCGCTTCCTGAGGCGCCGTCTGAGTGCTCGTCTGTGCCCCATGCGTGTCCCCTGCAGTGAGGCTGCAGGCGCCTGCCGGGAAGCTGGCGCGCTGGCATCTCCCTCGTGCCCTGCTCCTGCCCTCGGGGCTCTGTTTTGCCCTGGGTTTGCCCTGGCAGAGCGAAACTCAGCTTTTCACGCAGCCTGAAGAGAGGAGCCCTGCAGGCCTGTTTTCACTCAGCGGGTGGGAAACTTGCCTTTGTACACCGTGGTTTTTCTAGGTTCTTTCTATAACTGTGTAAATTGGTTCATTTGAAGTTTTTTTTTTTCCCATGGAAAAGAAATCACAATGCTTTCTTAAAAAGCAGCTTTATTGAGATACATTCACACGCTTTACAGTCTATCCAAAGGGTGCAACCGATGTATATAAATATCCTTTTGAAAGAGCCAGTGGTACCCAAAGTTGAGGTCAGTTAGCTGGTCCTTGTTATTGTGTTCGACTAGTTTCTATGAAATGCACCCCCACCTTCAGACTGCTCCTTAACCCCCTCCCCATACATACCATGAAAGGCTTAGGGGAGGGCGCAGAAGGATGAGCTGGAATCTTCCCCCTTGAGTCAGGGAGAGGCCCTGGAGCTCGGAGGCCAAGTCCCCCTGCCGAGTTGTGTTCCGGAAGCCCCTCTCCCCCCAGTTGGCATTTGCAGGTGGGAGCGCAGGCCTGGGCACCTGGGCACCATCCCCTAGCTCGTCGCTTGGGCGGATGCTCCTTAAAGCGTATGCGGCTTCTTGTTTGCAGGGGCTGGAGAATACAGTGGAGCATCGTGCCTGAGGTGTCAGAGGCCGTGGTAAGTTCCGGAGGATGGAAGGGTCTCCTCCAGCTTCATCTGGCCAGGCCTCGCAGCCAGTGGCCGCCGTGCGGGAGCCCAGGGACTTCCCAGGGACTTCAGATGAGGGTGGGTGGATCCCTAGGCAGCCCTGCAGTGTCTAGAAAGAGACAGGCCAGCTGTGCACCTGACATCTCACCAGCTGGTGCCAGGAGCCACCCTTGCCATTCAGGTGTGGCTGCACGAGAAGCTGAGCCCCATCCCACCCATCCTGGCCAATGTTTCCCGGCAGGGGCCTCTGGCATGTGGGGAAGGGGCTGCTGCAGTGGAGTAGATGGTGAGCAGTGGCTGGGCCAACCTGTGGGCTCTTGCTCTGGGCTCGCGGGCAGTGTTGGCCAGCTGTGACTGCGCTCACGTCTTTTGTAAATAAAGTTTTATTAGCAAGCAGTCATGCCCCTTCATTTGCACACTGTCTTTGCTTTTGCGCCACAAGGAGTTGAGACCGTATGACCCACAGTGCTGAAAATACTTACTCTCTGGCCCTTTCTGGGACAAGCTGCCCACCCTGCCCTAGAGGAGACCCCAGCCCTTGGGGCAGAACCACCAGGCGTAGCAGGACGGGAGGCCATGGTGGGGTCTCCCGTGAGGCCCACAGGTAGTTGGTAGAATGACCAGGGAGCCGTGGGAGCTGAGGCCCCATCACTCACCTGGCCAGGTGAGCTGGGCCTCTCCCTGTCTGGCCTTGGTTTCCCTGCCTGTAAGATAGTGGTTTGGTGGCCCCTCAAGCAAGCTTTGCAGGTGAGCGCTGTGAGGGTAAGATCCCCAGCTGTGCCTGTGGACGGCCCGTGGGGAAGGGCCCTGGGACGGGCTGGGAAGCTGTACGCTGGTTTTGTCAGTAATTTTTCTGAACTGTTAAATTTCAGTGGAAAATTCTCTTTCCCCTTTGACTGAAGGAACCTCCAAAAGAAGACCTGACCGTGTCGGAGAAGTTTCAGCTCGTGTTGGACGTGGCGCAGAAAGCCCAGGTACTGCTGCTGGGCCTCGTCCACCTGGGCACCCCCAAGCCCCAGGCCTGGCCTGTTGCCCCAGCTGCGGCCTGGCGGCACGTGCTGGTTTCTTTGGGGATGGCCCTCAGCACCGGCCCTGGTCTGTGGGGGAGGCTGTGTGGGCCAGAGTCACCTCTGCCCGCCCCCTCGCGCTGGAGTCCTGCCTGTGAGTGTGAGCTGGGGGCACCGGGCCTGGGCCTGGCCTCACTGTCCGTGGTGTGACCGCCGTGGCTTGGGCAGACCCGGGCGGGCCTGGGGCCGCTGTCGGCCCTGCTGGGGTCTGCACACGGGCACACTTGCATGTTTGCATCCTGTCCGTGAGTCCAGGGCTCTCCCGGCATGTACTGTGCCTTGTCCCTGGGCTGGTGGACGGTCAGGGGCAGCTGAGCTGCATTCTCGGTTCCTTCTTCTGCAGAACCTCTTTGGCAAGATGGCCGACATCCTGGAGAAGATCAAGAAGTAAGTCGCCAGCCCTGGCGGTTGCCAGCCCCCGGGCGGGAGGTGGCGCTGTGGCCGCTGGCTGAGCCTGACCCCGTCGCCCTGCAGCTTGTTCATGTGGGTCCAGCCCGAGACCACGCAGAAGCTGTACGTGGCACTGTGGGCCGTCTTCCTTGCCTCCTGCTTCTTCCCGTACCGCCTCGTGGGGCTCGCCGTGGGTAAGGACGGGCGCCTCGGTTCCCAGGCCACAGCGGACGCACGGGCATGCTCGGACGCGGCGCGGGCAGATCAGACGTGTCTCTGGCTAGCGTGTTACTCACGCTGGGGTTCCTTCCCGCGCACACCTGGAGGCTCCTGGGCTTCCATCGAGTGGCTTCTTGCCAGAACGTTTAAACTTAACCGGAAACCCGGAGACGGGAGTCTTGCTGCTTAAACCAAGTGCACTCAGCTGCTACACCCCCTGCTTTGCTGCAAAGCGGAACGAGCCTGGGACCTGGGGCCTGAGCTGCCGGCCCTGGCGAGGAGGCCGCCCTGGGCGTGAGCAATGGGCTTTGCCCAGCGTGGTAGGCTCCCGGTGAGTTCCGGTTCGCTCCCCTCGGGCAGCGCAGGTGAGCTGATAGCAGCCGATAGAGGTTAGCGACGTGGCATCAGGCTGACGGTCGCGTCCACTCTAAAACGGTCGGCGCGTGAATTGACCGGGAAGCAGTGGGGGCGCTGGCGGAGAGCGTCGTGTCGGTCTTGGGGATAGGTGTCGGCGCGGCGGCGAGCTCCTTGCCGTGAAGCTTGTGCGTCGGCTGCCTGTCCTGCTTTTACCCCCCGCCCACCTTTTTCCTCTCCTTCACTCAACAAACACTGTCCAGCACCCGCTGGTTCCGGGCGCTGGGCACCCAGTGGGCAGCAAGAACCGCAGGCCCCTTGCATCTGGGGGCAGGTGGGAGTCGCGGAGCCCAAAGAGGGGCCCCTCAGCGGGTCGGCAGAGTGAAGGATGAGGAGCCTGACGGGAGTCCCTCGGCGCAGCTGGGTAGCTGTGGCGGGTGAGCACAGGTGTTCTCGCGAAGCTCCTGTGTGAGGCAGAAATGGGATCAGGGTCCATCCGGCAGCGGCGTGGGCCAGCTCGTGCCCGTGAGCGCTGCGTGACGCAGTGTGCTCTCGGACGGGGCCGGGTGATGGGCACGGCCCTCTCGGTAGCTGTCTGGGCAGCGGCCTTGTGACCAGGCGGGCCTCACAGGGAATTTCTGTCTCTTGCTGCCTTCGTCTCCTTCCCAGCACCTGTGACATGTAGCATTTGGGCTGTTGGTCATTTACTTGTTTAATCTGTGTCATCGCCAGTGGCCCGTGAACTCCTGAGACAGCAGCTTTGTCTGTTTTGTTTGCTTTTAGCCCCAGTACAAGGCACAAACACAAATGGCCTTGGGCATGGGGGCGGGTGGGCGGCAGGGAGCAGGTGGCTGGTCCCTGGTGACGAATGGACCAGGGAGTTTTTGAGGGGCTCGTCAAGGTGACCTCTTCAGGACCTGGTGGGCCGGGTGGGAGCTGGTCTCCAGTGTCGTTTCCCCCAGGCCCCCTTGGGGCAGGAGAGCGCAGAACCACGAGCTGCGACTGCGAGCAGGACCCTGCGTCTGGGCCAGGGAGCCGAGGCTCAGAGGGGCAGCGGCTTCTCCAGGGCACGCTGCCCCGCACCTGGGCCTGGCAGGGGGACGCCGGGCGCGGGGCTCTTGATTTGATCGCATTCTCCTCCATGGGGGCTGGTGGTCTCGGGTCCAGTGGCCACACCCTGGCCCCACCCCTATGCCAGCACCCACCTGCCAGGTGTGGGCGCAGCTCGTGCTGCCATTCATCCCCACGGCCCGTCTGCCTCCCACGGTGCAGACGAGGGACCTGCGTACGGGAGGCAGCCTGCCCGTCTCGGGCGTGGGTTCAAACCTCCAGCTGAGCCGTCCCGTGGCCTGGGGTGGGGGCTGGGGGTGCCCGGCGCTCTTAGTCCAACCTGCAGAGTCGGGACCCTGCTGCCCACTGACCTGGCCAGTTTCTCGACTGCGTGTTTCCAGAATCACAAAATTGGGAGTTGGGGCCAAAAGGTATGGCCTGGTTTGAGTTTACGTGAAAAAATCTGAGAGGCAAAAACGAGCCACAAAAGCTGCGGCTCTGTGGGGTTCTCTCCGGAGACGGGCGTGGCTGTGACGTGGAACGCCGCTTCCCGGGCCCCAGAGGGTCGCCTGCTGGTCAGGCCGGGGGCCCAGCGGGCGTGGAGCGGCCCCGCGGTGTCCGGCCTCCCACCGCACGCCTGCTCGCCTGAGCACGGAGTCCCTCCCTCTCCTCGCCCTGGAAGGCGCGGCCCCGGGCCCAGCTGGTGCCTCCTGTGCAGGGGACGGCAGGGCAGAGTCCCCGCCTGCGGAGGCCGCGTCCTGGCCGGGACCGACCAGGAGAAGGTCCAGGGACAGTGTAGCCGGCGAGGGCGAGGGCGGGTGGGCCACTGGTCAGAGCAGGCTCTTGGAAGGGGCAGCCGTGCAGACGTCTGGGGCAGCACCCGGGCCGAGGGGGATGGCAGAAGGCAGGGGCGAGGGAGCCGTGGAAGCCGTGGCAGAGAGGGGTCTTGGACTCCATGTTGGGCGGGGGGCTTGAGCAGAGGAGGGGTGTTTGCACGGCAAGGGGGGAAGCAGGGAGGGCAGCGAGGGGGCCGTGGGGAGGGAGCTGTGGAGACCCGCCGCCCGCCTGCTCTGAGCCCTCGGCCCCCGGGTCCCTGGGCCCTGCCTCCTGAGGGGCCGTCCCCGGCCTCGGGGCCCCCAGCCTGGACAGCACAGGGCCCGGCAGGAGGTACGGGTGGGGGCGCGGCCGGGTGCGGCTCTGAGCAGGGTGCCGGGGAGGGCCCGGCAAGGTCCCAAGCAGCAGGGCGCTATGCCGCGGGGGGCCCTCCAGCGCCTTCTTCACATCGTCCTCGGGAGGTGGCAACTCATGGTTCTGTTTGGTTTTTCACTTTGTGGCCAGAAGCACCTGTGGGTTGAGGTCACCAGATACAAAAGCAAACCTTTCCTGGCTCGGGGTCCCCAGACCTGGCCCAGGCCCCCCTCCCGGCCCGGGCCCCCCATTCCAGCCCGGGGTCCCCTCCTGGCCCGCTGGGGTGACCCCACCAAGGCCTTCTCTGCCCAGGCCTGAGTTGAGGAGACCCCGTTGTCCACAGCCCTTCGTGCTCTCGGCTGGACCGGTGCCACTGGCCCCGCTCTCCCATCCTCCCCTCCACTGGGGAAGGTGCCGGAGCCATGGTCCCCAGGAAACGGCCCGATTGCCACGGCCTGGGTGGAACGGGCTCTGCTCTGCCCTCAGGACTCTACGCGGGAATCAAGTTCTTCCTCATCGACTTCATCTTCAAGCGCTGCCCGCGGCTGCGCGCCAAGTACGACACGCCCTACATCGTCTGGAGGAGCCTCCCCACCGACCCGCAGCTGAAGGAGCGTGCCAGCGCCACCGCGGCCCGTAGGGTGAGCCGGCCGGGAGGGCCCCCGCGTCCGTGGGCCCCCTCTCGGCTACTCTGGGGAAGTCCTGGTTTTGTGAGGCCCCCGGACGAAGGCGAGGCGTCACGAGGTCTCTGAGGCTCATCCGTCCTTCTTCCGTCTTCGAGGCACCAGCCAGCCCCGGGCGGGGGCGGCACGTGGGGCCCGGGGACCCTGTCACACAGAAGAGAGGGGAGCAGGGCCCTCCCCAGCCAGGCCAGCCCCCAGCCCCCGGTAGGACCCTGAGGGCCTGGGGCTCGGGAAGGAGCCTGGGGGAGAATGCCCCACGACCAGGCCGAGCTGCTGAGCAGTCT
This sequence comes from Tolypeutes matacus, assembly GCA_026826555.1. NCBI lineage: Eukaryota > Metazoa > Chordata > Mammalia > Cingulata > Chlamyphoridae > Tolypeutes > Tolypeutes matacus. Next base: position 4,408,727 of record JAKSZT010000088.1, on the reverse strand, counting down.
CCGCCCCGTGCTCTTGGCTCCCAGGGGCCCTCGGGATGTCCTGCCCTGTGCCCGTCAGGACACGGAGAACGAGCAGGCCCTGCTGCTCCCCCGTGTCTCTCAGACGATGGGGCGGCTCAGGGCCCAGCAGGACCCTTGGGGCAAACTGGGAGGGCTTCTTGGAGGAGGCAATGTTGGAGCATGAGCGTCCTCTGAGGAGAGGACTTCTGTTGGTGGGCTTCTTGGCTTCCAGGATAAAACACTTGTTTGGAGCCAGAACTGCCCCCACTTGGCAGGTTCCCATCACAGGGGCTCAGAGGACCCTGATGGTCGGCGGAGGCAGGGGCCCATCTTGGCCTGGGGTGGCGGGACAGGGGGCCCTTCCTGGGGATCAAGATCTCCAAGTGCTGGCCACGCAGGACAGCGTGACCAGGATGAGGGCGTGGCTGGGGTCATGGGTTGGGGCAGCGTTTTGTGGTGGGACAGGTTGTGGGGAGGTGGCAGGGAAGCGGGGTCCCCCCACTGCGGAGGTGCTTGGGGGGCACCACCTCCACGCCGGGCTGTAACCGGTGATGAGCCGTCCAGGTTTGCCTGGGAGGGGGCAGCGTGCGCTCAAGTCCCTTTGCGGACCCCACCCTGCCCCGCGAGGCCAGGCCCCGCCCCTGCGCTGACTTGCACGCTCTGGCCACAGCTCCAGGCGGCCTCCTCGCGGAGCTGCGTCTCGAGTGCGCCCACCGGCCCGAGCAGGGATGAGGACGCCGGCCGCCTCCATGGCACCAAGAAGGGCAATTTCCACGAGATCTTTAACCTGACCGAGAACGAGCGGCCGCTGGCAGGTGTGTGGCAGCAATTCCACGACGTGGCCAAGCACTGGGAGAGGTGACCCGTGGGAGGAGGCCCAGGCAGTGCCCTCGGCAGCAGGAAGTGGGCCCGCGTGTGGGGTGAGGGTCGGTGGCTCTCGCCCGCGGGGAGGCCCCTTGGCAGTGGGCAGCGTACGGGCTGTCTGCGCCCTGGCCCCCGGCCCCTGCCCCGGGCAGCGGCCTCCTTCCGGAGAAGCGAGAGGTGAAAGGTGGCGCCGAGCCAGGTCCCCTCGGTCGGCCTTTGCTGACGACACCCCCGCGGAAGGCCCCGTTGCCCTTGCGAAATGGCAGCCGGTTCCCTCCCGCGCAGTGTGTGAGAACGGCTGGCGCTGCTGCCTGATCAACAGAGACCGCAAGATGCCGACGGACTACATCAGGAACGGGGTCCTGTACGTGACCCAGAAGTGAGTGCGGGGCCGGCCGGGGCAGGCAGCGGCCGAGTGCGGGTGCCAGGACCCAAGGCTGCCCCACGGCCCATGCGGCTGCAGGGGGGCTTCTCCCGGAGGCTCGGGGCCTGGGGTGGGCTCGGCAGGCAGCGGGCAGCCGTGGAGGACCCCCGCCAAGTCCCCGCTGGCCTCTGGGCTCGAGCGCGGGGGCTCTGGGCCGACAGCAGCAGGCAGGGGAGGGGCCGGATGGCATCCAGGCGCCAGCCACAGCGGGTGCCTCGCGTGGAGGGAGCGCTGCGGTCCCCCTTCCTGCTGCCCTCGAGGCGGCCCGTTTCTCCGAACGTCAGGGGAGTTTGGGGTTCGGCAGAGCCGTGGTTTTTAACTCTCCGAGGCCGCTCCTTTCTGCTGGAAGGGAGCTCTTAGGGGACGGGCGGCGGGCGGGGGCCGGGGCGGGGTCTGGGGGCCGTGGGGCGGCTCAGCCACTGTCCCGCGCAGAGCCTCGCCTCCCGGCTGGCCCCAGCTGACCGCCGTCTGTCCTTCCCCGTGCAGCTACTTGTGCTTCGAGAGCTCCAAATCCGGGTCCTCAAAGCGCAACAAAGTGATCAAGCTCGCGGACATCACGGACATCCAGAAGGTGAGTGCTGCTGCCCTCGGGCCGCCGGGCGCCCGCCTTCTGGAAACTGCCTTTGGTTTTGGGAAGAGACCAGCCGAAGTGCCCAGAGTCCTGTGGGCTCGAGCTGGCCACAGGCAGCATGGCGCGGTCATTGCCCGGCCGACCTGGCGTGGCGGGAGGCCCCTGCTCGTGCCCTCCGTGCTGCTGACCCCGAGATGCCCACGGGAAAGGCGCGGGAGCCGGAGCGCCGGGTGCGGGGCGGGCTGTGGGGTCCGCTCCTGCGCTTGCCCAGCCCAACGCATGCGTCGCAGGCAGGCGTGACGGCGCCTCCACAGGCCCGGCTGTGGTCAGGGCCCGAGGGGGCTCGGCCAGCGGCTCTCGCCAGCCCCGTCTCGCGCTAGCCCGCGGGCAGGAGTCAGCCGGCTGCGTGCGACCCTCACAGTCGTGGGGTGGTGGCCCCGGGCACAGGCCAGCAGGGCCTGGGCGGGGTGGCGCCTGCAGGGCCCGGGAGCACCCCCGCCCTTCACCTCCTCCGTCTCGGGCCCCGAGGGCCGTTGTGGGGTCACTGCTTGCCCTGGGGAGCTGTGCCCAGGTCCAGGGGCTCCCGGCCTGTCCCTCAGGGTGCACAGCGTTGGCAGAGGCCTCTGTGGGCGCAGTGTCTGGGCGGGGAGTCCTGAGGCCTGTCCCCACCGGCAGGCCCCGGGGCCCCGCCCCCTCCCCAGCTGTGCTGGGCCTCGCCTGGCTGTCCCCAGCCCGGGTGGACCAGCTGCAGCTCCGGGTCGTCACATTAGGAGGCGCGGTCCTTTGGCGTCCCGGGACATCAGTGGCCCCCTCGGGTCGTGGAGGAGGCTGCCCGGGGGTGTGGGGGGAGGGGAGGGTGGGCCGAGGAGGGGGCTGCAGTGACAGCTGAGCTGTTCTCTTTCAGTACAAGGTCCTCTCTGTCCTCCCGGGGTCTGGGATGGGGATTGCGGTGTCGACACCTTCAACCCAGAAGGTGAGTGCCAGGCAGGCGGCCACGGGAGCGCGTGTGTGTGTGGGAGAGGAGCTGGCCTCGGAGCACGCCAGGGCGAGCCCAGCTCTGCAGACCAGCTGGGGTCTGACCTTGGGGAGGGGCCTGGGGTGACCCCAGCCCTGGACAGCAGCCATGGGGTCATAGTGCAGCAGGGAGGCTGAGGAGGGGGCCGGCACGGCTCTTGGGGGCAGGGGTCAGTTGAGCCTGGGACCCATGTGTCCCGCCTCTTGCCTCGGTTTCTCTGAAGGCCCTTGGGTGGGGCCACCTGCTCTCTCGTGCCTGACGCTGCCCGGCTCCGTGCCCACGTGGGGACAGGCCACGTGCACTGGCCTGGGGGGCATCTCGGCCAAAGGCCCCGGGGGGCTCCAGTTCCCGTGTTCCGCTGACCGCGCCCCCTCCCGCCAGCCGCTCGTGTTCGGCGCCATGGTCCACAGAGACGAGGCCTTCGAGACGATCCTCGGCCAGTACGTGAAGACCACGTCCGCGGCAGCCTCCGGCAGCGACAGCTAGTGCCCGCCCGCCCGGGACTTGGCTGGATGTTTTCTAAGCAATTTGGCGATGGGAAGACGTGTGTCCTCGTGAACTTCTGCAGGAGCCCCCCCGGGCCTGTGGCTCTGGTGGTGGCGGCCGCCCCCTGCGTCTGTCGGTGTGTCGAGCACTTTTCATGTGTCTGTGGGGATGTGAGAGGGCAGGGGGTCCTCGGAGGCCTGCTCAGGGGCGGATGCACAGGACACACGCGGCCTGGCGCTGCTGGCTGCCGCACGCCGAGCTCCAACCCCGTGAAGAGTCCCAGCCGCCGCCCTCCAGGCCCCTCCACCACCAAAGCCATATCCGAGGGACGCCTGGGGCTTCCCCTTCTCTAGGTTAAAGGGGAGTAGGACGTTGGCAGCCCGTGGAGGCCCTTCAGCCTCACTGGTGCCTTCAGCGACACCACCCTGCTGCTTGTCTCTGGGGGGCCAGGGCGGGGCTGGGGTGGGGGCCTGGGGTGGGAGGGCCAGGGCCAGGCCGATGCAGCTGGATCCAGCAGGTTCTGGATGGGCCCCTCCTGGGCTCTCCTCCTCGACTTGACCTTCCCTGGGGGCAGCCAGGCTGGTGGGAAGGGGCCCCTCGGGCCTGGGGTGTCTGGCAGCATCTGCCTCTCAACCTGCACCTCCCGACAGGCCGCCAGGAAGCTTGTGCTTGGCGCCCGGCGAGATGGTGGCGACTGGTGTGTCACTGAAAGCACATCTTTTTAGCGCGTTTTCTGGAGCGGCCCAGGAGAGCCTGCGCCCGGGCTTGGGGGTGTACAGGAAAGCTAGCCTCAGCCCGGCTGAGCTCGGCCTGGGGGGCTCTGGGCTCGGGTGGAGCGAGGCCAGCGGGGGCGTCCCGGCCTGTAGGTGTGTGCGGTGTGCGCTGGGCCAGGACACCAGGGAGGTCACGGTCTCGGGCGTGACCTTGGATGGAGCCCAGAGGTCGGGCCAGGCCTGGCCCCTCCCCCACTTGGTGTTCCTGGCCAGCGTGTCCGGCCGCCTCCCCCAGAGCGCAGGGCGCGCGTCCAGGTGCACAAGGCCCACCCCGGGGCAGCGGCGGCCGAGGCAGCGCTCACAGGCTCCGCTGGTTTGGGCCAGTGAGGAGGAAGCGGCTTGGGGGCTTGGGGGCCGCTGTCCAGCCTCCACGGGGAAGGGTCTGAGAGGGCGACGGGGGCACGTGGCGGCTGATTTCCTTTCAGCTCGTCCCGAGGCCTTGGGGCATCGCAGAGGTCGTCGTTTTTTTGAAGAAACAGAAGCTTCTATTTTTTACAGAGAGCAAGCTGCTTTTCTTATTTTTGTATCATTTTTCAGATGTGGTTTTTACTTTCGTCCCGCCCTTGTTTGTGAGTCAGCGCAGCTGCTGGCACCGGCTGGCTGGGGGGTCCCTCTCTCGCTGGCTCCCAGGACGCCCGGAGGTGACTCCCACCCAGCCAGATGGGGCGCACACCCCACCCGAGACGCTGGACTGACCGCTGGCCGGAGAGGAGGCCACGGAAGTGAGCGGAAAATGCTGCCGGTCAGAATTGTGCGGCACTTTAGCCATTAGGTGGACGTAGCTTCGGCCCCGTGGTCAGCACAAGTGGGTGGCTCGCGGCCCCTGTATCAGCCCAGGGGAGCACACCCACAGGACGCCCATCGGCTCGCTGTGCCATGCTGCGGCTGCCCCTCCAAGCACACTGGAACTGTCCCCAGGCGCAGAGCTGGGCCACCCTCTTCCGAGAAGTGCAGGGGTTTAGTTCGAGTCCCTTTAAGGAGAAGGGAGATGAAAACTGACCTGCCCCTGTGGCCGCCGGCGCCCTCCTGGGGCCTGGGATGGGGCGCGGCGCCTACCTGCGCAGGCTCCTGGGGCCGGCGGAGGAACCGGCGCGGCTTTGAATTCTGTAAACCTGGGCAGGTGTTTAATTTCTCCGGCTAATCACTGGTCTAGAACGGAAGCTAACCTTTTCATGTCTAAGCTGAGTCTATTCTGGATCTGTAAATAATCGTTAACCAGCGTAACTTTTGTTCAACAAAAGGGTCGTACTGTATGAGGAACTGATAAAAAAAATCCCCTTGTAACGTTTTTTTAAAAAAACCTTGTTTAAAGAAAAAGTCTTGTATAAATTATAATTTTTATTTAAATGAACCTCAAATGCTTTGTGCTAAGCTCGTGGTCGGGGCTGTCCTGGCAGGCCCCCCGAGCACTGGGGCGGCCCACCCACCGCTCCTGGGGCCCCCACAGCCAGCACCCCTGGGGGCGGGGAGGGGCACTGGGGGCTGCAAGCAGAGATTCGCGCTTCCAGAGGCCAGTCGAGGGGGCAGCGCCCAGGCAGGGCGTCGGGGCAGAGGAGGGGCCGAGGAGCCTGGAGGCCCTGAGCCCCCCAGAGCGAGGCAGGGCAGGGTGGACACCAGCGGCGGCCACTCCGTGCCCGCAGCCCCCACGGCGGATGTCTGCAGGCTCCGTCCGTCCAGACCCGCCGTGCGCCCGTGTGGTCCCCCCGTGCCGAGCGCCGTCCTCGGGGCTGCGATACGCAGGGAGGATGACAGAGGTCCCTGGGCGGCGGCAAACCGTCGCCACCCTCTCCTGGAAGGCGCCCTGGCCTCCCGCAGCACCCGCTGTCTGCCGGCAGCCCTGGGCCCTCCAGCACTGGCGCCTCGGCCCACCTACCCGAGGCCTCGCCCACGTGGATGCAACGTTCCCTCCTGGCCTCAGGACGGCAGGAGCTGGCAGGAGGGGTGAGGAGGCGACACGGGCGCCAGCGGCGGGCAGCGCAGGGCAGGCCCACGGGGCGGGCGCCGTCTGGGTGGCCCGTGTCCTGACAGCCACGTGGCCGCCGCTTTTCCACAGCGGTGGCTTTACAGTGACCCCTGACCTCCCGTGCCTATGCCCTAGGAGCCAGCGAGCAGCACGCCGCCACGCCGCCCCTGCGAAGCCCTGCGGCAGCACCTCAGCAGGACCCGCGTCCCTGGCCACGTGCGTTTTCATGCGTGCGCTGAAAGCTCCCTCGGCGGGGGCCCAGGAACAGGCAGTTCCGTGTCCCCAGAGGGTCGTGTCCCCAGCGCGGGACCCAGGCTCTCCCTCCGGGGAAGCAGGGCTGCGGCAGGGCTCCCTGAAGCCGGAGGAATGGCTGCAGGGAGCCTGGGGGGCGGAGAGGGAGACCGAAACCGGGGAGGTGCCGCCACCCACAGCTTCTCCCGGGGCCAGGAGCTCTCCTCCTGGGCGCTTCCTGTCTGTGCTAACAGCTCAGGGAACGCGGTTAGGGAGCCAGGGAATGAGTAAAAAAACAGAGAAGGCCGCGCTTTGACAAGACGGACCACAGCTGATGTTTAATCTAATCTGTTCATCTGCCGTCACAGGAGAAAAAGGTAAAAGGTACCAGGCTGAGAGCACAAAAGTACCTGACCAAAGAGACCGGGAGGGGGAGAGCATTCCTGAGAGGTTTTCAGCATTTTGATTAAAAAGAAATAGTTGAGAAACCAGCAAGAAATAACTATTTCAAAATATGTAAGTAAGTAACAAATCCACCATCACAGATTTTGTCCTCTCGTAATTGAGAGAACAGACCAGAATTCAGCAGGGAATGGAGGTGTCGGGCAGCACCCAACAGCTCGCTCTCCTCACGCTCACAAGGACTCGTTCCAGCAGCTGACCACGTCACGGGCACAGGGCGAGTGCCAGCCAAATTCACGTGACTTCACAGGGTGGTGCCACGCTTTCTCCGACCTTATCACTATTACATTTGAAACCAATAAAACAATTAAAAAAGGTAAACCCCAAGGTTGGAAATTAACACACTTCTGAACTATCGGGCCAGGAAAGACTCAAAAGGAATTAGGAAATATTCAGCAAGGAGAAATTTCAGTAATACTGCCGATCCGTACCGTGCACTTCCTACAAATAACGCTACAAAAGTAAACAGCAGCAGGCGTTAATGAAGAAAAGCTCGTCCTTGAAAACGACCAAGACTGACGGACCTCTGGTGAGGCCGACGAGGGGTGAGGGCAAGGAAGCTACAACACTGGGGTGTAGACATGAGGATTGAGGGGCTGGGGGAGGAAGCGGCACAGGGAGCCCCGGAGCAGCTGCTGGGCAGAGGAGCTGGGGGACGGCTGCTCCGAGGCTCGGGCATCCAGCAGGACACCGCGTGGCCCCCTGGGCGGGGCAGGGGCGAGGCCGGGGTTACAGTAGACGCCATGAGCTGCGCGCTCGGCAGCAGCTGCTGTCACCCACACTCACCCCCTCACTCACAGGGAAGGGGGAAGGGGGGCCTGCCCTTGTGTAGCTTGCTGGTGCCACAGGGACAGAAAACCCACTTCTCCGAGATCCAGGTGGGCACAGGCCGCTCGCTGAGAGCCCGGCTCTGAGGGCGGCCTCGGTTCCAACCCGCCCCAGATGAAGGTGGCGCAGGAGACATGAAGACGGCGGCTTCCTCGGAGCCGAGCAGGGCAGTGAAGGGCGCTAGCTGGGCAGGGGCGCCATGGGAGGAGCTCCTGCTATCTGGCCCCTCCCTCTTCCCCACCCCAGGGCGTTCTGGAGCTTTGTGGGTCCCTGGCCTTGTTCCATGTTAGCTCCTCTTACGTGAGCCCCCACCCCGAATCTGCCCTCCAGGCAAAAGCAGCAGAACGAGCAACGGAGGCAGGGGCCAGAGCGAAGGCTGTGAGCCCTGGAGAGGAACACCTGGAGAGGGAGGCGGTCTGTCTCCTGGGAACTAAGGGCACAGTCAAGCCCGAGGCCACTCACGCCCGAAGCACACGCCCAGGACAAGACGCAGGCCCGGGAGAGCAAGGACCCTGCGCTTTGGGCTCGCCGTGGGCGGGCCTTCCTGATGGACATCTCTGTCCTATCACCAGCTGGACACAAACTCAAGAAAAAGACATCTCGGGGAATAAACCCAGAGTCAACACTTTAAAATATTGAAATGTACTCTGTGCGACAAAAGATTACAAGACAAAGAAACAGGAAATGATGGCCCACCCAAAGGAAGAGGATAAAAACCCAGGAGACATTGAGGAGGATATACCGGAACACACAGACTACAGAAGTGACCTTCAACGTGCTCGAGATGAAGGGAAATACAGAGAACTACGGGATGTCAGGAAAACAGTGGACAAACAACATGAGGAGCTCAGTAAAGAGATAGAAAACTTAAAAACAAACCAAAAAACAAAACAACAGAAAACTGGCATTGAAGACCAAAATGACTGAAATGAAAAATTCCGAGGAGGGTCTCAACAGACTGGAGCTGGCAGAAGAAAGAATCAGAGAACTCAAAGGCAAGACTCTTGAAACGAGTAAGGCTGAGGAGCAGAAGGAAAGAATGATAAAAGTGAAAACAGCCAAGAGGCCTCTGGGACACCATCAGGCGTATCGATATATGTACCATGGGAGTCCCAGAAGAAGAGAGAAAGGGGCAGGAGGAATATTCAAGAAATAATGATTAAAAAACACCTTCCCAGACTTAGCAAAAGATGTGAACATGCACATCACAGAAGCCCAGAGAACACTAAACGGGATGAACTTTCCCTGTTTGCAGAAGACGTGATCCTATAGATAGAAAACCCCACAGAATCCACAAGAAAGCTACTAGAATTAGCAGATGAATTCAGCAAAGTGGCGAGGTACAAGATCAACGTGCAAAAATCAGTAGTGTTTCTATATACGAGCAACGGATAATTGGAAGAAGAACTCAAGAAAAAAATTCCACTTACAACAGCAACTGAAACAATCAGATATCTAGGAATAAATCTAACCAATGATGTAGAGGACTTGTAACCCGAAAACCGGTGCAGGAAGGGGAAAGACCGTAAAATGTATACGACTGTAAAGGAAGATTACCAACTATTATTATTCGTAAATGTTTATTTAAAAACTCTCAAATCTATAGACAATTATAAGGGGCAAGGTTCCCAGATACAAACCAATATATAAAAATCAATTGCATTTCTACGCAAGAACAAAATTTTAAAAGTTTTAAAGACACTTTAAAATCTCAAAATTCAATATTTTAAGAATAGATCTAAAGAGTAGCTATGGAAAAATTACAAAACTTACAATTGTATAGAAAGTTATTAATGAAGACCTAAATCAATGGAAGCACATACCACGTTCACAGACCGGAAAAGTCTGGTTCATAAAGCATGTCTTCTCCCCTGAACTAATAAAAAGAAATCCTATAATCCAATTCACTCTATATGCCACCAGACGTATTGTGTGGATGTGTAACTTGACAAGCTGACTTTATAACTCATTTGGAAATAACAGGCCACAAATAGCAAAGATAATCCTGAAGAAAAACAGTAAGGTAGATCGACTTTCAGCACCTATGGAATTAACACCATTTTAGTTAAGTTGTACTCTTGGTTATGGGTATGAGGGCAGCAGGTGTCCAGTGGAGAGAACAGAGGCCCATGGAAACTGATTTGTGATAGTCTAGGAATTGCACGGTGGTAGAGAAAAGATGGGTGTGTCAGTAAATGGTGCTATGATCACTGATTATCCATATGGAAAAAAATGGAATTTGATTCCTTTTTCACAAACACAAAAATCCATTCCAGGTGGGTTAAACACAAATAAGAAAGATGAACATATATCTATAATATACTATCGATGCACATTTTTAAGACACTAGGGTAAGAACGATTTCCTCAGCAAGACCCAACCACCTTAAAGGAAAGAATGATAAATCTGACATTAAAATTGACAACTTTTGTTCATGATAACATACCATTAAAAGAATGAATAGACAACCTACAAAATGAAGATGTTTATATCAGTAACTGACAAAGGGCTAGTATTCAAAATAATCCTTTGCTTGGTGAGAATCAAGAGCCCAGGATATAAAATGGGAAGGAAAAAAGCAATGTCACAGAAGCAGCAGCACAAACAGCCCTGAAACAAATGAAAAAAAAATGCCCAGTTTGTTTTTTAGGGAAATGCAAACTTAAACCATGAATGAGCCATACAAAGAAAATAGAAGACATGGTCCAAGAAAAGGAATACAGCAAAGTCCCAGAAGAGATGCAGAATTTGAGAGAACTAATCAGTGAGATGAGCACACATTTCCAAAATCAAATTAATGAGATGAAAGACAGTATAGTAAGAGATAAATGACATCAAGAAGACATTGAGTGAATGCAAAGAAGAATTTGAAATCCTGAACAGAAAAATAACAGCTCATGGGAATGAAAGACACAATAGGTGAGGTCAAAAATACATTTGAGGCATACAACAGCAGACTCGAAAGGATAGAAGAAAGAATAAGTGATACCGAAGACAGAGTAGCTAAAATTGAAGAGAGATAAGAACAGAAACAGAAAAGAATGGAAAAAATTGAGCAGGGGCTCAGAGAGTTGAATGAGAACACAAAGCACAACAACATACGTGTCATGGGAGTTCCAGAAGGGAAAGAGAAAGGAAAAGGGGCAGAAAGGGTATTTGAGGAAATAATAGCTGAAAATTTCCCAACTCTCACGAAAGAAATGAACTTACATGTCCAAGACGCATACCGTACCCCAATGAGAATAAATCCAAATAGACCTATGCCAAGCCACATATTATTCAGAATGTCAAATGTAAAAGATAAAGAGAAAATGCTCAGAGCAGCAAGAGAGAAGCAAACGATCACGTACAAAGGACGTCCAGTAAGACAGTGCAGTTTCTCTTCAGAAACCATGGAGGCGAGAAGACAGTGGTATGATACAATTAGGAAACTGAAAGAGAAAAACTGCCAGCCGAGAATTCTTTACCCAGCAAAACTGTCCTTCAAATATGAAGGTGAATATAAAGTATTCACAAACAAACAGAAACTAAGAGAGTTTGCAAAAAAGAATCCACCTTTGCAGGAAATATTAAAGGAAGCCTTAGAACCTGAAAGGAAAAGACAGGAGAGAGAGGCTTGGAGGAGAGTATAGAAGAAAGAAAAGCCGAAAGGAAAACCAAAAGAGTAAAAAGAGAGACAAAAATAAGATGACATATGAAAACCAAAGAATAAAATGGAAGAAATAAATAGTGCATTTTCAGTAATATCATTGAATGTGAACGGATTAAATTCCCCAATCAAAAGATACAGGCTGACAGAATGGATAAAAAAACATGAGCCATCCATATGCTGCTTACAAGAAACTCACCTCAGACCCAAGGATACAAACCGGCTGAAAGTAAAAGGTTGAAAAAAGATACTCCACACGAATAGTAAACAGAAAAGAGCAGGGGTAGCTATACTACTATCAGACAAAACAGACTTCAAATGCAAAAAAGTGATAAGAGATGCGGAAGGCCATTATATATTAATAAAAGGGACGATCCTCCAGGAATTTATAACAGTCATAAACACCTAACCAGGGTGCCCCAAAATATATGAGACAAACTCTGACAAAACTGAAGGTAGAAATAGACATTTCTACAATAATCGTTGGAGACTTCAACATCCCTCTCACATCATTAGATAGAACAACTAGACAGAAGATCAACAAGGAAACAGAGAACTTGAACAATATGATAAACAAGTTAGACCTAACAGACATATACAGAACACTGCATCCAAACTCAGCGGGTTATACATTCTTCTCAAGTGCCCATGGATCTTTCTCCAGGATAGATCACATGTTAGGTCACAATACAGCTCTCAATAAATATAAAAAGACTGAAATTATACAAAGCACCTTCTCAGATCATAATGGAATGAAACTAGAAATCAATAATAGACAGGAAAAAAGGAAATTTGCAAATGTGTGGAGACTGAACAACACACTCCTAAATATTCGGTGGGTCAAAGAAGAAATTGCAAGTGAAATCAGTAAATATATTGAGACAAATGAAAATGAGAACACAAAATATCAAAACTTTTGGGATACAGCGAAGGCAGTCTTGAGAGGGAAATTTATAGCCCTAAATGCCTATATTAAAAAACAAGAAAGAGCTAAACTCAAAGATTTAACTGAACAACTTGAGAAACTAGAAAAAGAACAGCAAACTAATCCCAAAGCAAGCAGAAGGAAAGAAATAATAAAGATTAGAGCAGAAATAAATGAAAATGAGAACAGAAAAGCAATAGAGAAAATCAACAAAACCAAAAGCTGGTTCTTTGAGAAGATCAATAAAATTGACAACCCCCTAGCTAGACTAACAAAGAAAAAAAGAGAGAAGATGCAAATAAATACAATCAGAAATGAAAGGGGGAAAATTACAAATGACCTCACAGAAATAAAAAGAATCATAAGAGGATATTATGAGAAACTATATGCCAACAAAGTAGACAACCTAGATGAAATGGACAAATTTCTAGAAATGCACAACCAACCTACACTGATGCTACAAGAAATACAAGAACTTAACAAATCAATCACAAATAAGGAGATTGAATCCGTCATCAAAAATCTCCCAGCAAAGAAAAGTCCAGGACCAGATGGCTTCACAGGTGAGTTCTACCAAGCATTTCTAAAAGAATTAACACCAATCCTGTTTAAATTCTTCCAAAAAATTGAAGAGGAGGGAAAATTACCCAACACATTTTATGAAGCCAACATCACCCTAATACCAAAGCCAGATAAAGATTCCACAAGAAAAGAAAATTACAGACCAATCTCTCTCATGAACATAGATGCAAAAATTCTCAACAAAATACTTGCAAATCAAATCCAACAGCATATCAAAAGACTTATACATCACGACCAAGTGGGATTTATTCCTGGCATGCAAGGCTGGTTCAGCATAAGAAAATCAATCAATGTAATACACCACATTAACAAATTGAAGGAAAAAAACCACATGATCATCTCAATAGATGCAGAAAAGGCATTCGACAAAACCCAACATCCTTTTTTGATAAAAATACTTCAAAAGATAGGAATAAAAGGAAAATTCCTCAATATGATAAAAGGCATATATGAAAAACCCACAGCCAAACATCATACTCCATGGGGAAAGGTTGAAAGCTTTCCCTCTAAGATCGGGAACAAGACAAGGATGCCCACTGTCACCATTGTTATTCAACATTGTACTAGAAGTTCTAGCTAGGGCAATTAGACAAGAAAAAATAATTAAAGGCGTCCAGACAGGAAAAGAGGAAGTAAAACTCTCACTGTTTGCAGATGACATGATCCTGTACTTAGAAAATCCTGAAGTATCCACAACAAAGCTACTTATTGAAATAATAAATGAATTCAGCAGTGGAGGGATACAAGATCAATATGCAAAAATCAGTAATGTTTTTGTACACTAGTACTGAACAATCTGAGGAGGAAATCAGGAGGAAAATTCCATTTTCAATAGCAACAAAAAGACTCAAATACCTAGGAGTTAATTTAACCAAAATAGTACAGGACCTATATGCAGAAAACTACAAAACAATGCTAAAAGAAATTTTAAAAGACCTAAACAAATGGAAAGACATTCCATATTCATGGATTGGAAGAACAAATATCATGAAGATATCAATCTTGCCCAGACTGATTTATAGATTCAATGCAATACCCATGAAAATCCCAACAACTTACTTCACAGAATTAGAGAAGGCAATTACCAAATTCATCTGGAAGGGTAAGTACACCCAAATAGCCAAAAGCATTCTAAAAAAGAAGAGCAATGTGGGAGGAATTTCACTGCCTGACCTTGAAACATTACAACGCTACAGTGGTCAAAACAGCATGGTACTGGCATAAAGACAGACACATCAGTCAGTGGAATAGAATTGAGAACCCAGAAATATACCCTCACCTATACAGTCAACTAGTTTTTGACAAACCTACCAAGCCCACACTAATGGGAAAAAACAGTCTCTTCAACACATGGTGTTGGGAGAACTGGATATCTCTAACCAAAAGAATGAAAGAGGACCCCTATCTCACCCCCTATACAAGAATCAACTCAAAATGGATCAAAGAGCTAAATATAAAAGCCAGGACCATAAAACTACCCAAAGAAAATGTAGGGAAACATCTTCAAGACCTTGTAGTAGGTGGTGGTTTCTTGGACCTTACACCCAAAGCACGTGCAACAAAAGAAAAAATAGATAAATGGGACCTCCTCAAAATTAAACACTTTTGCACCTCATAGGACTTTGTCACAAGGGTGAAAAGGCAGCCAACTCGATAGGAAAAAATATTTGGAAATCACATATCTGATAATGGTTTAATATCCAGGGTATATAAAGAGATGTTACAACTCAACAATAAAAAGCCAAATGACACAATTAAAAAATGGGCCAAAGACTTGAATAGACGTTTCTCCAAAGAAGAAATACAAATGGCAAAAAAGCACATGAAGAAATGCTCAACATCACTCATGATTAGGGAAATGCAAATTCAAAACTTCAATGAGATATCATTTCACACCTATCAGAATGGCCACTATGAAAAAGACAGAGAACTACAAGTGTTGGAGAGGATGTGGAGAGATAGGAACACTTCTTCACTGTTGGTGGGAACGCAGGATGGTACAACCACTGTGGAGGACTGTTTGGCAGTTCCTAAAGAAGCTGAATATAGACTTGCCACGTGACCCTGCAATACCACTACTGGGTATATACCCAGAAGAACTGAGAGCAGTGACACAACAGACATCTGCACACCGATGTTCATAGCCACATTATTCACCATTGCCAAAAGCTGGAAACAACCCAGGTGTCCATCAACAGACGAATGGATAAACAAACTGTGGTCTATTCACACGATGGAATATTATGCAGTTGTAAGAAGAAATGAAGTCGTAAAGCATATGACAACATGGATGAACCTGGAGGACATTATGTTGAGGGAAGCAAGCCAGACACAAAAGGACAAATACTGTATGAATGCATCACTATGAACCAAATATATTGTGTAACATTTGATTCAAAAGAAAATTTATATGTATCCATTACATTTAATTGAGAAATGTATATATTTATTTAGCCGTGTTTACTTTTTAGTTTTTGTTTATATTTTCAATTATTAAATGTACAAAATAAGGTTAAAAAAAAAAAAAAAAAAGGAAAACCCCCCAAAAAACTTAAACCATGAGAAACCACTTCACACTCGTCAGACTGCAAACATTAAAAATCAGGTTAAAAAAAAAAAAAGGAAAAAAAATCAGGTAAGTGTTTGCAGAGACATGAGGCCAAGGAGCTGGGCGGCATGGTGGGTGGCACTGGGCAGCGCTCCTGCACTTCGTGTGTGCCCCAGACAGGGATGGGAAGATGCGTGGCAGCCTCGCTCATGCACACACGACTGGCGAATCCCACAACACGCCACGGGCAGGAGCACGTGGCTGCAAACAGCACGCGGCACGAGTCCCACGTCACGTCCAAAACCTGCGAAACGACACACCACGTGAGAACACGGACACAGGGCCGGAGCCAGGGAGTGAGAAACTCGGATTTTAAGACACTTGTTACCTCTGGGGCTGGGGGCGCGGAGATTAGGGCAACGGGGCAAAGCCTCCCTTCTTGGCACAGGTGGGACATTGTTCATTTTAGTCCATTTTTGGAAAGAAATTCATTGTTGTAACAAATAGAACACAAAACTTCCCATGTTCACCATTTTCAAGGCTCCAACTCAAAGGCATGAATTCCACCCGCAGCGCTGTGCTGCCAGCACTGCCACCCGTGACCAAAACCTGCTCCTCCCCCGAGAGCAGCTCTGTCGCGTGGGCAGCCCCTCGCCCCGGGCCTGGCGGGCTCCGGCCGGCCTTCCACGGCAGCCTGGACGTGGGAACCAGCAGCTTCTCGGGGCTCGTCCAGGTCGACGCAAGCATTCGGCCTTCGTTCAACAGCTAATATTCCACGCCACGCTGACAGCCTTGCTGTCACCGCCATCCGCCCACGGACAGGTGGGCTGCTTCCACCTGTTGGCTACTGTGAGCAATGCCATTTTATTCTTTTTCATTAAAGTGTACGTGTGTGTTTTTATACAAAGTACTCTGCTTCGGAAATGACAGCAATTTATAAAAGAAAGAAAAAAAGCCAAATTCTGCTCAAAGTAGCTTTATTTTGTCTTCAGACATGTCAGATCAAATATGCCATTTTCTAATCTTGAAACCAGCAAGATTAAGCAGCCCTTTCCATCAGCCATCAGCACTCCCCCCACTCACACGCGCTTGCTTTAAGGAGCAAAGCCAGAGCTTTGCCATCGAGAAGCAGACGCGGCAGAGACCGCTCCTGCCTCTCCAGCAGAATATGCAGCCAGCCATCGGCTGCTGCCGATTTGGTTTTTGCACCAGTGAGCCACAAAGGAAATTAAAACAAAGATGAGCTCATCTAAATGACCCTAAGTTCTCACTATCTAACCAGCATTTTTTTCCTGATTTTCTTCTCTTTCTTAAAACTCCGAAGTACTGGGTTGAGGCTGTCGCATTAAAAAGCTCCAGGAGAACCAGGAGCTTTCACGAGGGCTGAGGGTCACTTCCCATCCTGTGCGCAGCTTCCTGGGTGCTCCGGCCAGCGCAGTCACGATGCCCAAGAGCAGTTCCCAGCTCTGCCATCCTGAACGCCAGCATGGGGCTGGCAAACCTCACAGAGCCACTCAGAACGGGCAGCATGGCGCAGAGCGACCACTCTTCTGGCCTGGCAGATTCTCTGAAACGGGCAGTGGGGTTTAGGGCTCACCACTGAATTTATCGGGGACAGCAACGACTTTGAAGGATTTTCTGGGGGGACTTTGTTAAGCCGCACAAAGTCATGGGTTCCACCGTGTCCCCAGCGACCCTCCCCTGCGGCCTCGCTGCGATGGCCTGGGGCTGGGGACCCGCTCGCCTCCAGCAGACACCAGGAGCTCCCAGCCTGTGAGTTCTCCGTGGTGCCTGTGAGGGGACGGGGTCACTGCCACGCTCAGGAGCGGCCAGTGTCACCCCAGGAGCAGAGCACCAGGAACCGTGAGCCAGGGCTGGTTCAGGCCTTTGCGTCCCGGCTCTCCACGCAGCCGTCAAGTGCTCGGCCGTCTTCACTGACGTGGCCCACAGGAAACCCTCTGCCTGGGGGGACCAAAGGATGAACTAGGAAATCTCATGTAAACGTCAAGACTGCTGTGAGTGAATTCCAGAACCACATGCTGCCTGTTACACGTGAAACGGCACCTGAGTCCGTGGAGACCCGCTGTCCTGCGACAGCCCGTGCAGGAGGTCCTCTATTGCACACCAAAGTCTGAGCTGCATTCTACTGTATTTAAAGACATTTTCTCACGTTCGTGAGTATGGGGAGAAATGAGACGACCACGTAACTAACGACTTACAAGTTGTAGAATTTCAGTGGGATCGCCTTCAGGGGGCAGCCCTCCAGGCACAGTCCACTCCAGGGCTCGGGCAGGAGGCGCCACGCACTCTCGGTTTAGGGAGAGACACAAACGAGGAGACACCGTTCACACTACCCTGCTTTAGAAGAACAAGGGGTTCGATGAATACACAGAAACGAGTGTGGAAATCAGAGAAACGGAGCGGGACTATTTGTGCGGATATCAGAGCCTGTGACGGGTCGTCCACGCTGGACTTGAACGAGCGGCCACTGCCGGCGGGGAGGGGTGGCGCACTCATTCGGAAACTGACGCAGCATGGGAGAGGGGGCTTGGACCTTTCCACCACCCCACGCAGCCTGGCTCTATTAGCTACAAAGCGTCACTGCTTTAAACTTAAAACAGTGAAGACGCTCCGGAGCCCCCCAAACAGCCCCTCTGCCTGTTTTCAGGGCTCCGGCTGGGTACGGTCCGGCTACCAGGGACCCGTCCTAGGGACGCTGCTGGGCTGAAAGCAAGAGCTCAACCTTGGAGAGGACAAGCCCCGTGGCAGCCTCCTGCGTGGCCCAGCTCTTCACACATGCCTAGAGCAGGCCCAGGCTGCTGCAGCCGCCAGCGTGGAGGGACCGGCAGTGGCTCAGCAAGGCAGAGAGAATCAGCAGCTCCCGGAAACGTGACCACAAACAAGTACAGAGTAAGTCCTGCAGAGCTGGTTGGCGTGACCCAGCAGCTAGCTCAAGGCCAAATGGAAACCTCTCATATTCTAATGTTCCTAAAATTATTGCCATAGAGCCACTAAGTCGGGCCGTTTGAAAACCTGCAGTGTTGTCGTCGCTGACATCTAAGAAGCCAATGTTCCCAAATCAGCATGAGCCACGGGCTGAGAATGATTTCTGCAAAACTCTATCCAGAGTCACAAAGAACTAAAAATGCCAAAGATGTACACAGAATTGTTGACAAAAGATAGTTTTCTCTAAAATCCAGATAACTATCAAAAATAAACTTCTAAGTTTGAACGTCAACATCAGGGTAACTGGTCTGCGAGGCTCCTCTTCGGCACTGCTCGCACGCCCCCAGGCGCGGCCAGGTGTATGACGGGCAGCATCCTAGCCGAGTGGATCCTGCTGACGGTTCTCTTCAATTCCTCGAGCAAAGAGTTGAACCAACTGACAGTGGACCCTGCAGAGACAAATGGCCACGTGGTGAAACCGCCTGTGTCCCTCACTGACCGCCGTCCCGAGCCCCAGTCAAGGTCGGGGGTGTAGGCGCATCCGCCACGGAGCGATCAGGTCAAAACGTGGGCTGCCCTGGACTCCAGTTTAGGCCGGGGGATGCAAAGAGATTTGCATGCACCCTGGGAAAGCAAAGACGAGCCGGTGGCCACGTGGAAAAAGCCAGGGGTGTGAGTCAACCGAGGTCTAGTCCCAAAACCCCGGAAGGGGACTCGGCACAGGCTGTTCCCTGCGCGTGAGGGATGAGGAGGCAGAGTCCAGAGACACGTGCAATGCCTCCCGGTGGGCCCCAGACACGGCCGAGAGCCAGGGTGGCTGAGGGGGTGGTCGGACCTTCAGAGGCCCTGCCCCGTGGCTGGGGAGGTGGGGACCCCTGGAGGGCCCTGCCATCTAGCAACAAGCTTCGGGATGTGACCTCGGAAGTCCCCGGAGATTCCGGGGGCTCCTGAGTCCTGGCTGCACAGCCGCCTTCCCACATGCATGGCAGCAAACCCCACCGAGATGTTCTAGTAATAAAAACCCAGAATTGAGTGATTCACCGTCCAAGGCATTGTACCAAGTACATAGAAAAACGTCACAGAAGAACGTCTTTCCTAACTTTCAGAGTTTCCTGTTTCTTTAGTAAACACATAAGCCAGCGTTACAAGGAATCCCGTTTCCTTAACGCGTGAATCGAGTTGACGGAAGCCCGATCCCGTGCGTCCGTCGCGCTCGGTGGGCTCTGCTGGGACCTTCTGCCCTCCCGCCACCGCGGGCCATGCGGGGCAGCCACCGCGACGCGTACCCAAGCCCGGCGGCCTCCGGGCAGCAGCGGCATGTGCGGGCTGGATGCGGCGGGAGAGCCCTGCCCTCTCTGCGAGCTGTTTGGGAGCTGGTGGTGGAGCCTGCTCCAGGGCAGCAGCTGGTGGCTGGAAGGGCACGTCCAGCAGGGAACCGGGAGGGGCCGAGCCTCCTGCCTGGGCCGCGGGCCGGGAGTCAGGGCTGACTCGCTTCCTCACCTAATCCATGCCCCCCAGGCACTGCCAACGAGTGTCAGTCTCATTAACGTGGGCCAAAACCTTAAAGGCATTTGCAAAGTAACTAGTTCAGAATCCTTCTAGAGTTTTCTAGCTCTCCCACAATCTCATAATTTTCCACACCTGATTCGACAGCAAGCCACGGTGCACACCGCGTGACCCAGTCGACGTGCTCGCACCTCGCCAAAGCTCAGCTGACGGCAACCTGTGTGCCACGAGGCCCCTCGGCGCCGGCTCGGCACCCACCTGACCTCAACAGCGGAGCTGCTCAGCACCTCCCCGTCGCAATTCCAGGAGCTGTGGGCTGCCGGGCAGCAGCAGGGCGGGCGGTCACTGCAGACCGGCCCGAGCCGCTTCTTGCCCCCCTCCTGGAGGTCGCTGTCCTCGTCTTCCAGAGACTTGGGGGTGAACTGGAACCTCTTGACACGATGAACCTCCACAAAAGTGAAGTCGAACTGCCAGGAGACAGGAAGAGGGAGTGCCGCCGTCTTAAGGTCACCGTCCTGGCGGGGTGGGCTGTCCGAGGGCAAGCCCCACAGGCCCGCAGGGCCACCGCCCTCCCCAGCCCGCTCCCGGAAACGCGGCCGCCCGTGCGGTGCCTCCGAGCGACTTCGGCTGACTCGGCAACGCGGAAGCAAGGAGAGCTCGGGCGCCTGACGTCCCGGCACACGTTTAAAATGACTAAAACTTTCTAAAACCAAAACTCACCTGTAACGACAAGCGCTCGTTAAAGAATTCCATCGTTAAAAGTGCTTTGTAGAATTTTCTACTGTCTTTTTTAACAAGTGTTATTTAGAAACGGTATTGGACTAGATCTTAAATGCAATTTAAGTGGGGGAAAAAAAAAAAGTTCCAGCTCCCTTGGTGCTTTTAAACTCAAAGAGTCCTTTACTCTGAGCGACGACGACGCTGAGGCCCTGAGAGACCTGGGGGGCGTGCGAGCAGGACCCATCTAGAGCCTGAAGGTTTTCTCTTTTAACCTTTATACTTTACGTTTTTACACATACAACATATATACGCACTCTGACCCCGCTCAGGATTACAATTCAGTGATATGAATTTCATTAACAACCACAGATTTCATTTCAAGCGACCTTCACGAGCAGCGTAAAACTTTACCGTATCACTTTGCTCTGCTTTAAACAGGAAGAGAAATCACAGGTAGGAAAGCACAGGTGGACACTCACGCCTTGTAGCGTCTGTGCTCAAAGACTCGCACCTTAAACGCACAAGGAGCGACTGTGACTGAGAGTTTAGCATCAGCGAAATGCAAACAGAAGAAGGAACCTGCTCTTCCTCCCTTTCAAGTAAGTCTTGGGTTCCTCCTCTCCACGCGGCAGGGCCGCCTGCGGACAGACTTCCCGCCAGCGCGGCACGTGGGAGAGCCTGCCTCACCTGGTCGTCCTGGTTGGTGTGCCTGACGAGAAACCGCAGGAAGTTGAACCTGGAGCACTTCCGGATGATGATGAGGTCAGAGGACCCGTCTCCGAGGTGGGCGGCGGGGGACAGGCCCCGGGGGCTCCGAGGGCAGGCGCAGATCATGTTGGTCGCGTTGATGGCCAGGAACTGCCCACAGACGACTTTCCACTCCTCTACTTCCTCTGGAGGAGAAGACCCGGGGCTGTTAGGGGCCATGCCGGGGGCAGCCTCGGCCTCCTCGGCCCAATGCCAAGAAGAACCAGGGCCCCTCGGGGCCGCCCTGGCCACGCACTTAGCACGGACCCCTCCCGCGGCCGGCTCCTCACCGTCAGCACGAGGAGCTCCCCGTGGAGGTTGTGCCCTCCCGCAGGGTCACTCCGGCTCACCCCTCTGCTGACCCTCCCGGGGGGACTGTGTGGACAGTGACTTAGCAGGGTCCGCACTCTGCAGCCTGTGGGCCAAATCCCAGCTGCCACGCGGAGGGCTTTTCACGTTTTTAAGTGGTTGAGGAACAGCAAAAGAACTAGTAGGTGAAGATCATACGCGGTTTGAATTTCAGTGTCTGCATGTAAAATTCTATGGGAACCCGCCCCCCCCTTCCCACTGGAGCGTCCCTGGCTGCTCTGTGCTGCTGGGCAGGGACTGCCCAGCCCGCAGAGCCCAAAGCAGCTGCCACCTGGCCTCCTCCAGAAGAGTCTGCAACCCCTGGTGGCCCCGTGGTGAAGCCGAGGAGCTGGCGTCCTCGGCAGTGCCACAGGACCTCCCCACAGGTCTGGCGACAAGTGATGAGGTGCCGCTGTTGGCGCTAATGAGAAAGCGGGCACGCAGTGCAGCACAGAAAAAAGAAAAGACGGGCCGCGGGAAGGCGATGGGCCGAAAAGTCACAAAAACGTAAAAATCCCAAAGCATCCCGTTACAACAGGGAGTCTGTTTTACAGAAATTACCAGAGTTTTCTAAACCGTATAAAGATTTTTTCTGCTCCTCCTCCAGCTGTTGCTTGCTCTGCCTGCAAACAAAGCATCTGAAAGACAAGAATGTTACAATCGCTCCTTTAGCAAGTGTGACCTGCGTACTCAGCCCACCTGGAAACAGGTCAGTTCTTTTCAGATAATGAAAAGCTTGCAAAGGCTTCACTGAAAATGTTTCCTCTGCATACTAATTTGAATTCTCAAAAGCAGACTTACTTATGAAATTGCATTTACCCATGCGTGCTTCTCTAAAACGTATCAGCATTTTACAAAGCAGAAAGCACATGAGGACACTCATGTCATCACATGAGGAGTCGGTTCCGCCTGGCCCTGCAGCATTAGCTGCAACGGAGAACGAGGGGACAGACCTCCACCGTGGGCCCCTGCAGTGCGAGTTCATTTATTTTCAGACAACAAATAGCACGACCGTTGTTTCCTCTGGGCGATGACAATGAGACAGATAACTGGGTTCACACACCGTCCAACAGGACATGTGCTTCTCCGGTGAAACCAGCTCATCCTTACTTCATTTCAGGAGTGCAATGAGCAAAGAAGCAGCTGCCTGCAGACGCTCTGGTTTTAGGGCTGCAAGTTCTTCAGTTAAAGACGGCAGGAACCTGGGGAAAGGCTGGTGCTAAGTCTGAGTGACTTAAAGAGGAAAGGAAGACCCGGAATATCTTTCAAGGATTCAGATGCTCTTCCACACCCTGAGGTCACAGACAGAGCTCAGGTGATCAGAGCTACGCAGCCCCGTGGCCCCAGGACGCTCACTTGAAAATGCACTTGTGGTTCTGCTTTAAACTGCCCACGTACCTGAATAGATCGTGGGGGGGTACACTAGGTTGTAAAAGTTACCGTTTACACGTATAAATACACGTAAGTAAACATCAATAGGTATAAACAAGCCAAGCGTAAACGTAAGTAAACGACAGAGAACTGACGGCCAGGCTAACAAGCACGCTTCAGAGAGAGATGAAAGCTTCACCGTCTCGGGGGGAGAACAGGAACTGGGGGGCCTGATGCCCATTCCCTGAGAAGGGGCTCCTGTGAAAAGCTTGCTGGGCAGGCGCCCACCCCGTCCAGTCGGCCGTCTGCTCCCTGCCTGGCTGCATGTGGGGGCGGTGCGTGCACAGCCTCCTGCCCTCTCTTACGTCCCCTCCGTCTGCACGATGGCCCGGCAGGGGCCAGGGCTGCTCCCCTCTCTGCAGGCCCCCCCGGGGTAGCAGCCGTGGCTCTGCCCACTCAGGCCCAGCAATGTGGGCCGGGGAGCCTGGGGGCCGGTGCTGGGAGGCCCCAGCGCGCTCCTGCCGCCTTGCTGCCTTGCCGTGGGCACCCAGGACCTGCTGACTCGGGCCCTCCTGGCTAGAGGGGCTTCCTGACTGCAGCAGCTGGCGTGTGGGGTCAAGTGGGCAGGGGGCAGCCCCTCCACCTGCTGCTGGAAACCCCAGTCCTCCAGCCCAGCTCTCCCCAGCGGCCCCTCTGCGGTACCCAGCTGCCCACAAAGAGGATTTGTCTAGCGTTTCTCACGTGCATTTTCTGCCTGTCAAATGTCAAAACCTGGACCCTCCGAAGGAACGGCAGATGAGGCCTGGCAGCCCCCCTGCAGCCCAGGCGTGACCCAGCCTGACCACACGCGGCCCACCCGAGGGCCCCCCGCTCAGCGACAGCAACTCCTCAAGGGGCTTTGAGCACCGCTGGGCCTGCTACCCCTCGCGTCCCCCACCTCCACCGCAGCCACCGTGACAGGTCAGAAACACGCAGCCCTGCTCGACGCCGTGCCGTCGGCACGGAAGCACGCGGACGAGGGATCTTACCCTGCGCGGCAGGGCTTCCTATCCCTTGGAGATCCCACCGTGTGCTGTGCTGGGAGGAAAGACACTGTCCCTTCATAGGAGTGGTGGGAGAGAAAGGTCTTTACACCTGGGAACAGAGCGTGACGGAGAGAAAAGGCCACAAGGGTCATTTCTTGGTTACGGTTCTGTGACAGCTTCAGCAACATCAGGGAGGGGAGAGTCAACCTGTCTAAAGCGCTTTCTAGGACCGTCCCGGGGAGAGAGCCGCCCGCCCGCGGGAGGCAGGCAGCTCACCCCTGGCCCGCGGTGCCGGCCGCGCCCCTGACCAGACGGGGAAGAAGCGGTGGCGGGTCCGCAGGCCGCTTTCAGCGCTGGCAGAGCGGAACCCGTGGCTGTGGCGCCCCTCCACTGACGGGTCACGTGGTCTGCGTGCTCCGGGGTGATTCTAGCATGGGGCGCTGGGGTGCTGGGGAGGCCCGGGGCGCCTTCCCCGCTTTGGAGGTCCAACCTGGAAGGGTCATCGCCCCTCCCTCAGCCATGAGCAACGCCCCCGCACCCCCACGGCCTGGTGGCGGCTCTCGGCGCGCCGGCCACGGCGCTGCCCAGCCCTGAGCGGGCCTGGCCTGCCACACAGCCACCGTGCCTGCCGGGCGCCCGCCCCAGGCCCGCAGGAAGGAGCGCCGAGGAGCGGGCAGGAGGCCTGGGGGGCCGGGCTGTGTTCCGAGAGGGTCATGGGGACGCGACACTGGTGCCAGCCACGGGAACTGCACGGTGGGCTTCGTGCAGGGGGCTGTGGGGCCGCGAGAGACTTGGGCCTGCCCAGCAACAGCACGAGAGGAAAAGGGGGGCCCTCGGCCTCGGGGTACCCACCCCAACCTCAACCTAGCACTCAGAGCTTCCATCACTCGCTGGGGTGACGAGCACCCCGCGCTGGTGAGGGGGGCAGCCGGCCCACGGCCCTGCTCCCACAGGCTCATGCGGCCCCAGCACCCCGCAAGCTGGGAGCTGCCAGACGGACACGTCCAAGGGACGGAAGCACCTCTGGCCCTGGGCGGGGGCTTCTGGCCTCTCCCCTCGTCCCCTGCGATCCACGAGAATGGCCAGGGCCACCCCACCGAGCAGCCGTCCCACGGGGCTCCTCAGGAAGGGGGAGGACAGCGGCTTCACCTCCCGGGCCCAGCCTCCAGAGGCACTTCCTCCAAACTCTGCCAGCTGCATCTACACCTCCACGTGGCCGAGACGGTACCTCGCTTTCCGCGTTCATACTCTTTTAGGTTCCCATCCCCTCGAGGGCAGCCCGCTAGCTCCAGGACACTTGCCACTGAACTCCAATCCCAGGGTCTTGAGGCACCTCGGAGCTCTCAGTGAGGGCACCACGAGGGGAAGGGGTGTGAAGACCCCGGAGACACAATTCCTGCCCCACCTCCCCCGCCCCGAGCTCTCCTGGGCAGGACTGACCTGGGGAGACCAACTAAAGGGGATGTGTGCAGTGATTAGCAAAGAGCCATGCCAGGGGCTCGGAGAACACAAGGGGAGGGGTCCACGGGGATGGCGGAGGGAACCACAGGGGGAAGCAGGGGGGACTACGGGGGAGCAGGGGGAGGAGACGGGGGAGGGGACAGGGAAGCAGGGGGAGGGAACCCTGGGGGGGAGCAGGGGGAGGGACCACAGGGGGAGTGGGAGGGGAGACGGGGGAGGAGATGGGGAGATGGGGAGGGGAGGGGGAGACCCCTCCAGAGGCACTTGCCGTGTGGTGCCTCATATGACAATGTCAGATAATCAGGTAAATGGTACTGATGATTTACATGGAAATTTTTGTGGCTTTTCTAATAATTCCCTTATTATTCTTTTTCCCAAAATACAGTTTTGATAAATATATAACTTAGGCATTTTCTGTGTTTTACTTTTAAACTTACACTATAGTTTTCAACTTAATTAGGTTTTTTTAAGGCATGTAAAGCTTACCAAGTTACTGATTATTCCTTTCTCTCCCAAGAAAACGGTTCAATTTTAGTATTTGGAATCAACTTAATCCAGATTTACCTAAATGCGAACTGTAAAGTACAGTATCCAGATAGATGAAATTCATTAAATAAAGTAAGGAACTCATCTGAACAAAAGTGCTAAACCTTAAATCTGACATACTTTAAAGCTCCTTCCTTTTCTGTCTTTAAAAGCTGGCGAGAGTGTGGTCTACGATGTGAACTGTGGTCTGTGCTTAGTGGCAAAGCCCCAGGATGCGTATATCCATTGCAGGGGATGTGCCACACTAATGAAGGATGTTTACGCGGGAGGTTGTGGGAGGTGTGGGAGGGGGAGATCATGGGAATCCCTGTAATTTCTGTGCAATATTTAGGTAATCTAAGTACTTTTAAAATATATATATAAAAAAAAACATTCATGTAAGCAAATGCACATATATGCATATATATCTATATATCATTTTATAAATATTGGCTTATATTGTGAAAAATTTGATTTTTACCCACAATAAAAAAAAAAAAAAAAAGCTGGTGAGATATTGCACAACTAACTGAAACACAGAGATGACAAGTTTCCTCCCTACTCTGGAGTCGATTCCCATTTCCTGTGTCATCAGAGGAGACGAGCGCCGTGCGGGGCAGTGGCTGTCAGTGTGGGGCCTGCCCCGCTCCCCCAGGGAACTAAACAGAAATGCATGTTCCCAAGCCCGCCCAGACCTGGGGGTCTTAACAGGCCTCCCAGTGGTCTGATGCTCACTAAAGTCTGAGAACCCAGCTCAGAGGATGTGTAGGTGTCGGGCAGAAAATTCAACCTCCTCAGGCCTCGGTTTCCTCGGACGTAAATGGGGGGACGGGCACCCACCTGCACCACGTGGGGAATTAAAGTGCATGGGTGTGAGCCAACACGCTCGGCCTGCGCTGACCTGGGCCGCAAGCGAGGTGCAGTGCAGAGCGGCGCTCAGCAAAGGCGTGTTCACGAGCGAGTGCACGAACCATGGCCGAGCACGCTGGCTGGGCGAAGGAAAGGCCACGGGGGCTTGCCCGGCCGGGGGCGGCCGCAGGACAGGATCTGGGGCAGCGGCAGCCCCTGCCCCTTGACGAACGTGCTCCGAGCAAGTCTTTTCTAGTAAAACCTGCACTCCAGCGTCCGCGCCGGCCGGCCGTGGTCTGCCTAACGGACACGACAGCTGGCGCGTGGCGCTCTGAGGCACACGCACTTGCTCGTTAGCTACAACTTCACCTGCGTCTGCGTCCGGAGAGCAGGTCTGGAGCGGGACACCTGGGGCGAATCAGGGGTCTGTGCCGCCCAGCCACGTGGCACACAGTACCCGGCTGCCCCCGTCCGCCAGCGGGGACGGCGCCTGCCCCGCCCGGGTGCCGCATGTGGTGAGTGACCGCGCCACTCTGAGGTACCTGAGAAGTCGTATCTGATGAGGCCCATCCACCGCTTCTTCTCGCTGTCCTTGATGATGTCGCCGTAGAAGCCGTAGCCGAGCAGGGACACAGAGTAGCGCAGCAGAGAGCCGCTGTGATGCACGGACGACACGTCCATGGCCAGGGAGTCGCCTGCGGGGGAAGGCCATGTGAGCGGCCCGCGCTGCTCCCCCGCCTCGGCCCCGCCGGCCGCACCTCCCGCCACCTCCGGTGGCCCCGGGCAAGCAGCGGGGTCATGAGGCAACGACCCCAGGCATCCAGGGCAACGGCCCCTCTCGGGGCACAGGGGCTTGGGCCGTGTGTTCTCGGGTCAAACAACAAAACCATCCTGACGACAGACAGGTCTGGGGGGCCGTTTCACGGGGGAACAAGGTGCATCCACGGAGCCTGTGAACTGCCTCCAGCTGAAAGGCCGGCCCGTGGGATTTCACATACGCGAGTGAAGGTGCGGCTTCCAGAGACAACGTCCCTGTTGCTTCCGGGACGCAGAGTCACGGCAGACGGGGCCAGGAAGTGCGCGAGGAGGCCACGGGGGCCAGTGGCCTGGAGGAGCCCTGGCAACCTCGGCTCCTCTTCTCTCTGGGTCAAGTGCTCACAGCAGGCACTTGGCTTAAAACTCGCTGGCGGAATGAGTAAGTGACTCAGAAACTCTTGAGAGCGCGTCACAAAGAGACACCAGTAAGCTGCAGTTAAGGGCCACCGGCTGGGAAACGGCCTCTCCGCAGACCGAGCACAGCCTCAGCTGCGCCCAGTGTGTCACGGCGCCAGCTCGGCGGGTTCCTGCCCTCGGGAGCAGTGAGCGGGAGCGCGCAGCACAGTGACAGAGACCGTGAAGAGGCCCTGCAGGGCGCGGCGGGGGCTCCGGCGTGGGGGCTGAGAGCTGCGTGGGGAGGAAGTGAACGCGCGGGCGAGCAGAGCCCCGGCGGAGCTGTTAGCATGTCCAAGGGAGAGGATGGCAAGGCCAGAGCAGGGAAACCCGAGAGCAGGGAAGGCGTGGGGTGGGGGCGGACGGTCTAGCATGGTGGGAGGGAGGACGGGCTGTTTAGAAGACCCTTAGACTGCTGGGGAGGATGGGGAAGGGGGGCGCGAGGAGGGGCAGAGGGCACGTGGACGAGGGGCAGAGGGGAGCGTGGATGAGGGGCGTGGGGCCGCGTGGACGAGGGGCAGGGGAGCACATGGACATGGGGCAGGGGCCACGTGGATGAGGGGCGTGGGGGCGTGTGGACGAGGGGCAGGGGGCTGCGTGGACAAGGGGCAGGGGAGCACATGGACACGGGGCAGGGGCCACGTGAACGGGCGTGGGGCCGCGTGGACGAGGGGCGTGGGGCCGCGTGGACGAGGGGCCGCGTGGACGAGGGGCAGGGGAGCACGTGGACACGGGGCAGGGGCCGCATGAACGAGGGGCGTGGGGCCGCGTGGACGAGGGGCCGCGTGGACGAGAGGTGTGGGGTGCGTGGATGAGGAGCGTGGGGCGCGTGGGCACGGGGCAGGGGGGCGCGTCTCTGCAGAGATGGGGAGAAGCCGCGTGGAGTCTGCGCCGGGGGCTCCTCAGGCCGTGGAAGCTCACCGACGATGACGTGCAGAGCCGAGGTTTCCGGGTCGTTCGTGCCCACTGTCGAGTAGCACACACAGTCTGTTGACCCTGAAGAGGTAAGAGCAAGGTTCTTAGTCCCGTTTAAACGATTTAAAATCGTGACCAGCTCACAGCGAAGCGGCACGCGCGCCTTTCCCCCGTGGTCTTAGAATATGAAGCTGCAGACAGAGCTTACCTACAGGACGACTATGGAGACTGACCGTCACCAGCACAGGCACTGGCTGCTCACAGCCTCTCCACAGTGAGCCTCTGCCAGCGCGCAGTTAGCCCTGAGCCCGCCTAGCGTCCCCAAGTGGAGTCGGCAGCCACGGCAGCCACGGCAGCCAGCGGGCAGGGTGTGGCCGCCCTCCCGGAGCTCTGCCTGTGGCCCTCCCCCACCTCTGCCCGCACAGGTGGCGCCTGCAGCCCCTCCCCCTCGTCCACAGGTGCTGCCTGGCCCCGCCCCTGCATCACACAGCAGCCGCAGTCAGGCAGCACTAGCTGGCGGCCGAGACCACAGAGCGAAGGCGCGCGCCCAGGGGACGTGGCCAGCAGAGGGCGTGGCCAGCGAGGGCAGCCCATGGGCACGGGCAGCGGCGACGCTCCCACTCCAAGGCAAGCTTCTGACAGCAGCGCCGCGGCGTCTCCAGGCACGAGGCGAGAAGCTCAGAGCGGGAGGGTGCGGGCCCTGCTCGCAGCCACTCGCCGCCAGCCTCGGCTGGCCTGGCCGGCCACCTGCTGGCACCACTGCCTCGTCTCTGAGGTGGGGAATCACGGTGACCGCCGAGGGCTGGGGAGGCATCGAGACCTGGACGTAAGCCTCCCAGAACAGCGCCCAGCAAGGACCTGGGCGGCGGCACCGCGGCGGGGCACTGTCCCCGGTGGGCCCTGGGTCTGCAGCGCGGGCAGGGAAAGGCGGCTCCACCGCAGGAAACCACGGGTCCAGACCGCCCGAGGGTAAAGTACGGACGAGATCCCGGATGGCACCATCTTGCCGCAGACACGAAGATGCGCTGACCGGCACAAAAGAACAGGCACATGCCTGCTTCTTATCCCGCCAGGGCAGGAGCCTCTGCTCGGGCTGCGGCAGCCGAAGGCCCTTCTCACATGCACAGCCTTCTGTGGGGCTCCAGACTCTTTCTGTCCCCCCAATTTCATAATCAAGGGGGCCTGAGTCATGAGTGTTAACATTTCTGAGAGAACAAACCCCAAAGAGCCACTGAAATGGCCAGGGCAGGATGCCAAGGTGAAGATTCTTTCCTATCGTATGATGTTCCAGAATTCCCACAGAGCCTGGCCGCCTCCCTGGACTCGCTGCTCCTCTGTTTTCCTCAACAGATCATCCTTTAAAACAAAAACCGATCAGACGTCCAAGCTCCCCTACGCTTCACGAGATACATGCATACTCAGTCATCTTTTTAATCAGCAGGAATTCAGCAATATCTCAACTAAGAATGAAAAAACAAGCTTTTTTTTTTTTTTTTAAATCTACACCAGGTCATACAAAACCAAGTGCATGAAACTGTGGTTTTTATTTCCAGGTCCGCCGAGAACCTAATTGCTCCATATTAAACAGATATTAAAGCAAACTTAAAAAGACTTCACGCAGGCCTGTTCCGGGGAAAGGAGCACATATTCCTGACCTCACTGTCCTCTTTTTTCAACAACAAAAATTGGTAATTACAACAGAAATGGGCTGTCACTGTCGACGGCGCCCCTCTACCTCGTCTGGCCGCCCGGACGCCGCTGCGAGGTATCCCACCTGTGGGAGGCCGTGGCTGGGCAGTCAGGAGCCAGCCGCCTTCCTCCGAGCCACAGTCAGCCCGTGGCGGGAAGGCGGGGAGGCCACGGCCACGGCGGCCCCACCCAGAGGCCGGCCAGCTCCAGGGGCCCCGGGATAAACGGGGCTCGGTCAAACTCCGCTGGCTAGGAGGGGTTTTAACACTTTCTCTCCAACAGCTACAAGGTAGCCCAGAACATAAAGGCACTTGGATTCCAGGGAGGGTACAGAGGGCCTCTCAGGCCCTGGCTCTGGGGTCCGGGGAACACCCCTCACTCTCCCACGCCACGTAGGTCCTTCAGTGGCAATGAGCCCAGTGGGTAAACCGACGTGTTCTACGAGTTTTCAGAGAGATCAGGTTAGTCCCTGCTCAGAGCCCGACAGCTTCCCATCACCCGGACCAGCAGGCCGCTGGCCCTTCTGCCCACGTCCCCCTTTCTCACCCCCCACCCCCACGCCACCTGAGCTCAACCAAGCTGGCGCCTGCTCGGGGCCTCTGCACGTGCCACTCCTGCTGCCTGGACTTTCTCGGCCCCTCCTTCAGGCCTCAGGTCAGATGTCAGCTGGACAGGCCTTCCTGGCCACTCCTGTGGCTACTGCCCTCACGTGTCACTGTCAACCGCCTTCCCTCTGGACCCCACAAGGGCAGGGCTCTGCCTTGCTCACCGCTGGGTCCCAGCACAGGGGCCGGCCTGTGGCGGGGGGCAGCACCTGTGCTGAGTGTGCGTGTAAACGCCCGGGGTACCTCACCGCCAGAGCCCCACGGCGTCTTCAGGCCCGTGGACCACTTGTTTTTTTTTTGGCTTAAAGAGGCCAGATCAGCTGGGAGGTTCAGCAATCTGAGAGCTGGCAGAGAACCTCTCAAGTGTCCTGGCTCGCGCACACCAACTCGCGCACATTGCAAAAAAAACTACCGCTTCTCCCTCGTTCAACAGAACTCCCCAATTACCTCTTCAAATATCCGGGCGGAAAAGGCTTCAGCCACGTGGCAATGCAGTTCTCCACCTAAGAAAACCCCGATTCCTTGCGTGCTTGCCGTAACTGACTGTAAACGACCCACGTAAAGCACTCCCTGTGTTTATGAAGGAATCTGAGGATGGTGTGGCTATCGCCCCCTCTCGTGGATGAGAAGACAGAGGCTCCCAGTGGGCACCTGCCTCTGGAGGCAGCCAGCGGGGGGTACAGCCATTAGAACACAGCTCAGCTGAGAGCAGCGCCATTCACGAGCTTCACCCCGATCCCCGCGTCAGCCGTTTGGGGAGGGTACGGAAGGGTAAGGAACCGCTCGGCATTTTCAAACGCAGAGAACGGACCTGGGGAGGACCAGAGGGCCGGGCCAAGGGTGGGTGCTCCCGAAGGGGCCGATGGACCCCCCAGAAAAGACCAGGGTGTGGCAGCAGGAGGTGCCGCCCAGACCGCTCAGAAGCCGGGGAGCCAGGACGCAGGATCGTCAGGCTCCCCGGGTGATTCCGCGGCACCACGGGGAGAGGACGGCGCTCAGCACGCACGTTCAGGGAGGCAGCGCGGGAGGGGGCGGGCCGAGGGAGCTGGCGCGCCCGTGAGAAACGCAGGACTCCCAGCGCAGCTGACCCGCCGCGTGCTCTGCGTGTCCCGGGGGCAGCACTTGTCCAGCTCAGCCCTGGGCCTCAGGCTCCCACCTGCAGGCCGGGACGGGACGAGCCCCTGGTTCCAAGGGGAAGGGGCCGGGGCTGGTCGGGGTCCTCCCAGCAGCCACGGAAGCCTGTGCAGGCAGAAAGCACCTCGCGCAGCTGCTCTTTTCTTCTGGAATGTTCCGACTCCACCTTGTCAGAACTTGCTTTAGAGGAGCTGCCATCAGTCCCAAGCAAGCGGCAGCTTCCAGTCGGCAGACCCTGTGCCTCCTGAACGGCCTTCACGTCGCCTGAGTCTCCCTAAGCTGCTATGGTCACTTCGCCTGCACAGCGCGTGCAGCAGTTTGCTCAACGCCACCAGCGCAGTGTGCCAGACGTGGGGGCTTTCACCACGGGAACTAGGATGAACGCCGAGGGCCCAGGCGGTGAGCGTGCTCGAGCCGTCACGGGACCTTCTCCCCGAGCCACGGCTGCGGGCGATCAGGCACGCGGCAGGGCACGGGGCAGCGCTTGCAGCATGGGGTGACAGCCTCGGGTCACAAGACCCGGTGCCAGTGTCCAGCCCTGGGACCGCTCCTGGGCGCCCGTACGTCCCGCCCCCACATACCCCACAGGCCGTGGCGTCCTCCGCGCTGGCCATTTCTGCGCGCCCCTCCTGACGCGGCGGGCAGAGTGGCCCGCGAGGTGCCCCGCCTGCGGCAGTCCCGTCCCTGGCTCTCTCCCACACTCCGGCTCGGCCCCCACCGGACAAGACACCCCCCAGGGCTGCCAGGGGCTGCACCTGCTCCAGTAGGCAGCACCACATCCCTGTGCCCCCCGATTTCCTAGAAACCTGGGGCCACCCCTCCCTTCTCCTCTCCCAGCATCAGAGCTGCCATCGAGGGCTGGGGAGACCACCTCCCCAACACGACACTCCAGCCCCTCCTCTCAAAAGACCCAGTTCTTCTGGCTTTTCACTACAATTCAAATCCGAAAACAGTCACGTTTTTAGAAACACGGACCCAATCACATCTGCTCCTTATTCTGTGGCCCCCAAAACTTGCAGGGAGGCCTTCGTGATGGCCGCCATCCGAACCGCACCTCCTTCCTGTGGTCCCCGCCCGTACCTGCAGCGGCGCCCGGCGTTGCAGGCCTTCCTGCCTCGGGTCGGATGGGGCACGTGCGTGACTGAAGCCATCGGTGGCTGGGTGTCTCTCCTGCTCGGCAGCCCCACGCCGGGCGCTGCCCACGGGGCTGACGCAGCCTCCCCAGGCCGCGGGCAGCGGGGCCGCTGGCACCTGCGCTCTCTGCTCTCCCCAGGCAGCCGCAGAGGCCCGCCAAGGGCTCGGCCAGCACGACGGAGCTCAGCTCTCGCTCTAGATCCCAATGAACCGCTTACATGCGGCGCCTACGGACGCGCCTGGAGGGCGGCTGGTGCCGTGGCATTACGGCGGTGT
This sequence comes from Tolypeutes matacus, assembly GCA_026826555.1. Taxonomy (NCBI): domain Eukaryota; kingdom Metazoa; phylum Chordata; class Mammalia; order Cingulata; family Chlamyphoridae; genus Tolypeutes; species Tolypeutes matacus. The sequence continues at coordinate 4,374,946 of JAKSZT010000088.1, read as the reverse complement.
GGCGGCGGCTCAGACATGTTCCCTCCAACAAGCGCACACCAGCGGCGGCTCTGCCACACCAAATCTCCTTCACGGCGGCTGTCGGGCCAGCAGCCACGTCTCCTGCTGGGCTCTCTGGCCCTAAACCGTACGCTCCTTACCAAGTTCGCTTCATGAGACCGGACAAGGCAATGCAAAGGGCTCTTCAGAAACAGCGTCTACTTCTGGCCGAGCCTATGGAGTCGGCTGCATGTTAGGCGCTGACGACACGAGAGGAGCGTTTTTGACCGCCACACATCTGTGGCTGCAACACACTTCCCCTCGGGAAAGGAAGGGAAGAGGCCAGGGCGGGGGCCCACTGGGGGCAAACCATCCTCGGAGTCTGCTTCCGAACCTGCAACCCCCACACCCACGTGGAGGGCTGAGAGCCGGGTGAGGCTGGGAAGAGGCCTGGCAGCCGCCGTTTTCACCTGGCACCGGCACCTGATTAACCGCAAGCCGCTAAGCTGTCCACGCGATCGTGGGGGCCTAGGGTAACAAACAAGAACAAACGAGATTTGTGCCACAGGAAATGGGAGGAAACCCTCAAGACCTGGAGCCCTTCATCGCCTCTGGGCCCAGCTGGACTCAGCGGGTCACTCCCTGCACAAGCGGCGCCCTGCTTTACACTTGAACTCGAGCACAGGCAGCTCGGCTGGCGCCTCTGTGGGAAGGGGCTGGGGCGGCTCAGAGTCTCCCTAAACCCCCTTCACTGGCCCCGACACGAGCCTCAGCCCCACGGAATCCTTCACCCCGACCGCTCGGAGGGCTGAGCTTGAGAGAGCGGCCGGAATCCAGAGCAAGGCCCAGCTCCCCTCGTGGGGGATCACGAGAGCAGGGACCACATCAGCCAGTGCCGGGGCACACACTCTGGGGTGGTGGCAGGCGCCAGGGAGGTTCCCACGGGGAAAACATCCCGCGCGCGCATCTCCAAGGCCTCGCTTAGGTAATGTGAGCTAAGGTGCGAGGATTAAGTGCAATTAAAGGCTAATCCTGACAGAGGAATTCAGGAATGAGAGGTATTTTCTCCTCCAGACTTGGATTACTTCTAAGCTAACCTGTAATGTGAGCCTGAAGGCGACGGCTGACCTCCTGGTCTCAAGGGCAGGGAGAGTCCCGAGGCTTGTCAACGCCAGCTCTGTCCCCGTGGCCCCGTCCTCCACCTGCCGTGAGTCACACCTGCCAGGGCACGTCAGAACTCTGCTCCCCGCCCCCGTCTGACTCTGCATCTCGAGCCCTCCAGGTGGCCAGGCTGTGCTCCCCCACCCACCCTGCCAGCCTCACCCCAAAGTTAGCAGGTGCCTCCAGCACACCCACCGGGCCAGGCCCCACCCCAGCCAGCCCACCTGGGCCAGGCCCCACCCTGGCCGCCCCCACCCCAGCCAGCACCCCACCTCTTCACCTGGCTTGGCCAGTGGCTTCCCAAAATCCTTCCTGCTTCCACTCTTGGTCCCCAGATTCCGCTCTCCGTGTAGAGAGGATGGAGAGAGGAGTCTTAAAGCAGAGCCAGGCGCCAGCCCCTGCTCGACAGCCTCCAGCACCTTCTCCCACCGTGGCTCAAGACCGCAGGCCCAGGGCCCGCCAACGGCCTGCCCGCTCTGCTCCAGCCACTCTGACTTGAGGCCTCTGCACCAGCTGCGCCTTGGCTTGCCCCCGCCACGGCCACCTCCCCACCTGCCAGGAGTCCCCGGGGCCTTGCAGAGTGCCCAGTGCACACACACAGCAACGACCACAGCAGGGCCAGTGGGCATGCGGGAGCCTGCGAGCCTCCCTAACGCGCGGTGGGGTCGGACGCTCCTCCCAAATCTTACCAGCTGAAGGCTCTGGGCATTAGAGCTGCCATATGCAAGTAGCAAGAGAGGGCAAGTTCTTACAAACAGATAAAGAGCCATAAAGGCAAAACAGACAGGTTAGAAAACAGAAAAATACAACATATGTACCCTAGAAGGAACCAGATATTAAAAGGCAAGACACTAACTGGAAAAACAATTTATAAAACATATAACCAACCGAAAGCAACTATATTTAATATCTAAACACTATTACAAATCAGCATCCCAACAGGAAAATGGACAAAGCATGTGAAAGGAAACTGAGAGAAGAACAAAGTGCAAGCAGTAAGTGAACCTGTAAAAAGCAGCTCAGCCTCACTGATAATCAGAGAATACAAACAGAATAAAAGGGCTTCACCTACTAGCCAGGTCAACAGGTCAGAGACCGCTGAGTCTCCACGCTGACCAGGGCGCGGGGGGAGCGGTCACTCCCAGCCCGGCTGGTGGACATCTGGGCAGATGGGCCTACCTGGGAGGTCACAAGCGTGCACCCCTTTGGCCCCTCTAAACAACTGGGAATGTTTAGAGAGGAAGCAGGCCCTGGCGGGGGGGTAGGAGTGTGGGGCTGAGGCAGAAGAAAGAAGGGGCAGCGGAGGGCACGGGAGGGCGGGGGGGGCAGACGGCCAGGCCGTGCCTGATGGGCCAGCCGTCACGCACGCGTCGGCACCTGCACACGTGACGCACACACCACGCGCGCGTGAGCACAGCCTTGCACACCAAGCCAGGCTACCTAACGAGCGTCTTCGTGTGCCAGGGCTGGGCGTGGCCCTGGGGACACGGGGGCTGACGTGCCTGGGGAGCCCCATCTGCCGGGCGGACTCGCGTCGGACAGCGCCCCAGAGGGCCTCCCGCACCCAGGGCGGGCCAGGCCGTCCTCCGGCTGCACACTGCCTGCTCCAGGGGCAAGACCACTCCCCAAGTGCCTGTTGAGAGCGTGTGCACACGTATGCACAGAGACGCACGGGCATGTGCACACACGCATGCATACACGCATGCACACACTCACCCCACGTCCTCTTAAGCGCCTGTGTGAACCCAGAGAGGCGGCCGAGGCAGGGGCGGTGTGGGGGAGGGAGCAGATCCAACGGGGCTCGCTGTGGCCCGAGGCGGCAGCTTCACCCTCCCTGGGTTTGATCAGAAGAGATGTGTCACGAAAGGGAACCGGCGCTTTTTCTCTCCTGAACCTGCTAAAAAGAGCTCTCTCCTCCCCTCTGTCCCCAAGCTCGGGGAGGGTTTTCCTTACAAACGCACAGCTGGACTTCTCCCACCAGATCAGACTCAGCTCCCAAGTGCACGTGCTGATAGCGAGGCAGAGTTCTTTTAAAACTACAGGAAACGAAGTTCCTCTCCAAAAACAACCTTCCCCGACTGTCCCCACAAGCTGAAGGGAAGGGTCTTCGGCAGCCAACGCTCCCCCAGCAGCTAAAGAAAGCCAGGGTCCTGCTGAGGATGGCTGCTGCTTCAGAGCGGCCATGCCAGCCCACGGCCCCAAGACGACTGCACATGCTGAGGCCATCCCGCCAGGCCACCACAAAGGGACAGCCCAGGCCTAAGCTCCGTGACACTCGCAGGCCACGCCGCCTCTGAGACCAGGTTTGGGGGAGGAAGTGGCTGCAAAGCGTGCCCTCAGGGGCGGCAGTGGGTCCCGCTGCCCCGATCAGGCCGGGGGCGGCCTGGCTGCCGAGCTCCCCCTGCCAGGCCACCTGGGTGCTCGCTCCACGGCCTGGGACCATTTGGGCGCCGACAAAGCGGGGGCAGGGGGCCTGCCTGCTCAGGTGTGGGGGGAGCTGCACACAAGCTCTCACTCACGTGCGAGGCTCGCACTGCGGTCTTCAAATAACACGGCGCTTCCTAGCGAGACGCGAACCACGCCGAGACCCACTCGGTTCCCGCCTCGCCTCTGTGCCAGGCACGGTCAGGCCAGGAAGGCCACTTTTGGCCTGTTCGCTCCTTTTTTAAGTTACTTTTTTTTTAACTTTATATTTTGAAATACTTTTGAACTTACAGGACAGTTATACAAATAATACAAACCCCACAGAGAGAGCGCTAACACACCGTTCCCCCCCAGACACCCAGATCCACCAGCTTCAACGTCTGGCCGCGTCAGTTGCATCATTCCACGTGGCTGGCTGCTCCACCCATCCCGCTGCCCACCCGTCCACTTGGCAATCCACGTTCTGAGCACCTGAGTGCCAGCTGCAGCCACCAAGCACCTTGAGTATTTAATACCGCCATCTCCCAAGGCCTAGGACATCCACTTATTAGCCACCGCACTGAATACGGCGTGGACAGGAAGCTCCCAGGCCACATGCCGTTCCTTAGCGGGTCCTGTAACGTCCCTGAGAGCCTCTCCTCCCTTGCCAGATTCCTTCCAGGATCACATTGAACTGTTATTGTGGGAACACGGATACAGCACGAACTTGCCCAGCTCAGCCCCTCCAAGCAGGGCACGCAGGGGCGCTAGCCTCCCCGCCTGCGCCGCTAAAACTTGCCCCTCTCCCCAGGCAGACGCCCTCCACCCACGGGGCAGTGCGCCCTCCCCCCGGCCCCCGCCCCAGCACCCCCTGTGCTGGTCTCTGTGGGAGACTGGTCTGGAACTCTGGAGCAAGCACGCAGGCCCTGCTGTCTGAGCAGGACTCTGAGCCGGGGGCCAATTAAACTGCCCCAACAGGTGCTTTTGGAAATGCCACGTTTGATGAGTTTGATGAATATTGCAGAGTGAGCCCCAACTGCCGGGGGGCCCTGAGGGGGCCTGGGTGGGGGAGGGGCCAGGGCCCATGAACACAAGCATGGCCGAAGCAGTGGAACCTAGAAGAACGGAAAAACCCACGAGGAGAAAAACAGGCGAAGATCCCGCTGCTGCCAGTCGCTAACCTGTAGGGTGCATACCCCATCAGGCAACGACCGAGAGGAAACCAGGAGGCCTCTGGCCTACGACGGCCACGCCGAGGCTGGGCGTCCCCGTGAGTGGCTCCGAGTGCCCGCCAGAGCCCTGTTCCCACGAGCTGACACTGGGACACTCAGCCCACGGGGACTCCAGGTAAAGTGGTCCCGGAGTGAAGATGTGTGGACAGGCCCCGTTTCACACGCAGGCCCTGCCTGCTTCACGTCTCCAGACAGCTCCAAGCTTCCTCCTGCCCCCAGGGCCCCGAGCTCCCAGCCTAGAAGTCGTTTCTTCCAAAAAACTGTCTGACAGCCCCGGGAACGGGCCCTGCCCCCAGTCCCCGGCCCCTGGGCCTCCCCCAGCCCCCTGGTTTCCTTGTCCCAGGGCTGAACTCCTAGGAATGGACGGCCCGGCTGCAGCCCTCTGTCTGCCCCCACACCCACTGGCTCGCTGCTGGAGAGCAGAGCTGTACTCTCAGCACCAGACTTGAAGTGGGCCTTCAGGGAGCACTATGTGCTCCGAGAGGCATGTCAGTGATCACCTGACTGGCCCTAAACCATCTCTGGAAAAGGCAGGCAACAGGTGACCATGATGAAATCATCACTTAACTGAGACATGGACCTGAAGGGAGAGCCCGGGATGCCATTTCCACTCGCCGCAGGGAGCCTGCGCAAACCACAGTGAGGGCTGGCAGACCCTTGACCGTCCACGAGCCCTGCCCGAGGACAGACGGACGGGCAGGCCAGCGCCACGCACCTACCCGCGGGGATGATGCCGATCCGGAGGGGGCTGGGGATGAGCGCCGCCCGCGGCTGGTTCTGGTCCACGCCGGCGTCCTGCTGGGTGCGCCCGATCAGGCCGTGGAGGACCTCGCTGAACATGCCGTCCCCACCGACACAGACGATCCTGCCAGGGCACAAGGACGTGTCAGGGGCAGCCGTTCTCGGGGACCGCCACGCTCTCCCCTCCACCACGGCATCGGGCTTGTCCCTGCGCCCAGCGGAGGACTAGGCTCCCACCGTCGGCCACCACGGCAAGCCGGGTCCTGGGACACAGGCCCACTTCTGCCCGAAGCGCCCCACCCTCTGCCATCTGCCTGGAGCCTCTGCTGTGAAGGGGCAGCAGGTGGGCGGACGCGTCACCCCGGGACGCTCATCCTCCTGGCCCCTGCTGGCACAGAACGCCTTGCCAGGAGCCGAGCGCCCCAGGGGAAGGCTTGTGCTCTGTAGCCGGGTCTGGGGTCCCCGCTGAGTGCTCGTGTGACTTGGTGGGTGGACAGCACAACCAGGACAGAGGCCGCGCAGTGTTGAAAAACGGGGGTGACGGTGCTTTCCGTCCAGGGCTGCTGCCAGGGTCCAGCTCGGAAGCCGAGGCACATGGATGTATCTGGCATCGTGCTGACATCGGAGGAGGGAAGGAGAGATGAGCCCCGGCTCTGCGCCAGTGGTGGGGACTGGGTTCCTTTCCCTTTCCAACCTCAGCCCCTAACACGCTGCCTAACCACACCTGTGGGAGGCACGAGCATTTCACACACACTCACATCACAACTTCTAACTACATAAAAGAAGAGAAGAGCTGAAAACAAGAAGCCAATCACTGAAAAGCAGAAAACCGCAAGGGGGTTTAAACTCAAGATGACGAATGAATTCGATGCATAAAGGAAAGATTAGAAGTAATGGATAGTTGAATGCACAAATTTGGAAACTTCTAATTGTCAGAATTTTTAAAAAGCTAAAGTAAAAAACAACTAGATGGGGCGGATGTGGCTCAAATGGTTGGGCGTCTGTCTCCCATACGGAGGGACCTGGGTTTGATCCCTGGGACCTCCCGTAAAATTTTAAAAATTTAATAAAATTAAAAATTTTTTAAAATTTAAAAAGACAACTAGAAAACCAGGAAAACATTTGCCAAAAAAAGATGTGACAATAGGTATGAATTACCTGTTATTTTTAAAATGAAAGAACAAATGACTGAAATTCTGGCTAACAGGAAAAATGGACCATGGACATAAAAAGCCATTCAAAGAAAAATCTAACTAGCTAATAAACGTATTTTTAAAAGACCACAGATTTTCAGATTTCAAATTAGCAGAGAACTTTTAAAAGCAATAATAAACATGTTGGAAAGGATAACGGGCTAATATATTAAAAGAAAAATGCACATTACTAGTCTTTTTACAAAACAATATGGTGATACACAGCAGAGATTTAAAATGTTAATCTCCTATAACCAAGTAATTGCATTTCCAGGAATTTACTTAAACTACAAATTAGATGTATTCCACAAGATTTATATACAAGAATGTCATTTTAATGTAAAAGCAAAAATGCAAGGATCCTAAACATCCAGTAACAAGGGACTAATTAGATTATGGTATACCCAAATAATACAACACAATACAGGCATTAAAAATATTAATTTTGAGAACCCCTGGGACATGGGAAAATGATAAGGGGAAAATGTTCAAAATATAATAAGAAGGTAGAATTCAAAACTAAAAATGGCATCATCTCAACTTTATTGAATAAATGTTGCTTCTATGTCCATATATATAGCTATACAGACATGTATTGTGAAAGACAAAACACAAAAATTCCAAGTAGTGGAAGAACATACAACTCTGAACAAGCATGTTTTACTTTTACAATTAGGAGAAAAAAAAATTCAGGAACAGGAGCTTACAAAACGAATTCAAATGGGTGAAATGATTCAAATTTACTATGTGCTGACCAAGATGAAGGAAAGCTTACTCACCCATCATATTTATCGATATTAATCTCATATAAACTCTCCTTGGCATGATTAGCACGTTCAGTAACTATGGAAAAAAGAACATTATATCATAGACTTTGTATTCAAATCTATGAATACTTACTTAAAAGGCAAATACACTATGTTTTAAAAATGAAGTCCTGAAAAACCTTCCGGGGCCTTTGCTATGAGAAACCCGTCTTAGGTGTGACCCCCAATCCCTCGCATGGGGAGGAGCCCAGCGGACATCCCTGGGACCCCAGCTCTCCCAGGATTCATTCGGCTGCGTAAGAGAGGGCACTCTTGGCTTTTAGTTCTCAACAACTGACGCTCTGAAAAAGATCATGTCTTTAATTTCACAGCTTTTCCCTATTAAACAAGTTATTTTGAAAATGTAGAATATACCAAAAAGTAGAAAGAAGAAAATATTAGTCTGTAGTCTCTATACTGAATGTAAAAAAAAAAATCTACTGAAATTATATTGTACTCACGATTTTATATCCTTGTTTTCTCGATATTGTACCCCATAACCACATTTTGTATCATTAAAAATTCATTTTGAAGACCCTTTTCAAGAGCTACATAATACTTCATCTTAACTCCAGTTTTATCTTATTTAATTTTAGGAGGCACTGTGGATTGAACCCAGGACCTAGTGCATGGGAAGCAGGCCCTCAACTACTTCAGCTACCTCCGTTTCCCCCCCATTTTATTTTTATGTTCCCTATTTGGAGGCATACAAGCTGTGTCCAAGTCCTGCTATTATTTAAAAAGTGGCACTAGATGGCTCTGTACATCCATCTCTGCATGTATGATTATTTTTTTAGGGAAAATTTAGAAAACCTGGAAATCTAAGCAAAAAAAAAAACAAAAAAAAAAAAACCCTCATTTTTAAAGCTCTTGTCAAGTGCTTTTTAATAAGGCCGCTGAACCCTATCACAACCTTGAAAGGGGAGAGGGCCAATCTCTCCACATCCCTCAGCACCGAACTCTGGCATTTAAAGTCCGTTTCTCTACATTTCACTTATTGGCAAAATTATTTCTAAGATTTGCTTATTAACCACTTGTATCTCTTCTGAGAATTTTCTATCTATGACCTTTGTACTTTTATTTTTTTAGTGTTTTTCTTGAGAGCTTTATTAAGAATATTTGCTCTTGTATCCTTCCTGTTCTTGTATGTTTTTAAAAAAGACATTAGATTTCATTTAAAAGAAACTTACAGCATAAAAATCATTCTTGAATTTACTGCCACCTCTTTATTTTCAGAGAGAACATAACTCTTACCGATTATCTCAGTGGTGATGGAGGCTAGAGTGAATAATGGCGCCACTTTTCTTTCATATATCCGCTTGCCTTGTCCTTTTCCCCCAACTGGATTGATAAACACAAGTAGATGCTTCGGTCGAGATGCTACCGAATAAAACAAAAACAACCAGAATAAATAACACAAATAATCAAAATTAAGAACTGTGTTACTGAAGAAAATCATATCACAATGGTTTGAAAATGCGGCTTAGTATTATCAGATGAAAGTATCTTTAAAATTTGAAGATCTGCTGCTCATCTATTGGATGCAATGAAAGGCGCAGGAATGCAGAATCCTGAGAAAGACTCACTCTCCTGATCAACAATCCCCAGAAGGCCGTTCTGGAAGGCAGCAGCCTCATCCTTGTGCCTCGTGGAGGAGAACAAGTTTGCAGAGAACAGAACGATGGAGCAGATACTCAGGAAGAGGCAGGAGCAGAGAGAGAGGAGGACGTGAAGGCCGAGAGAGAGACACAGAGACGGGGGGACACGCAGTGGCTTCCGAGTCCCTTCCAGGGGCCGGACTCCTACCCTCGGGTTTCCTAAGTCAGCCCTATTGTCTTACAACAACTTACACCTTTCTGTTTTGGTCAATTCAAGTAGATGCTGATCCTTAAAACCGAATTTAACCCACACATCAATAAAAGTAGCAAAAAAGTATACATGCACAGGAGCTGAAAACACACGTCCACCTGCACGCAGGTGTTCATTTTTTGCCAAAAAGTGCAAAGAACCCAAACGTCCTTTGCTGAATGAACAAACAAAATGTGGGACATCCGCATGATGGAGTTTTATTCAGCCATAAAAAGGAGCAGGGTGCCAACACACGCGACCACACGGATGACCCTTAAAACATGCTAAGCAAAAGGAGCCAGACACAGAGGGCCACATGCCGTGCAAGTCCACCGATATGCCGTGTTCAGGGCAGGCAAAGCCACACACATGGAGCGCGTGGCCCGGTGGTCCCCAGAGCCGACAGGGAGGGGCCTGCTGATGGGTGTGGGGTGTTATCTGTGGTGAAGACAATTTTAAAAACTGCTTGTGGTGACGGCTGCACAGGTCTGAATATGCTGAAAACCAGTGACGTGTGCAATTTAAAAGAGTGAGTCGCATAATATGTGAATTATATGTCAATAAAGCTGTTATCCAGGGGAAAAAAGCATTTGACAAAACTATACACATAATTTAAAAATTCTTAACCTTCATCTAAAGGACTTGTGTCCAAAATACAAGAAGAACTCTGACAACTCAATAATAAGGCAACCAAATATATATCTATATATATAAAGAAAACAAACCCTGACTGCTTACCTCACACCATAAATAAAAATCAATTCCAAATGGATTGCAGATCGGAATGTAAAAAGTGAAACAAGAAAGCTTTGCAAAGAACACAGGAGAACATCTTCCTAACTCTGGGGTAGACAAAGATGTCTTAATTGGACGCAACCTGCCATAAAGTTAAAAAATAAAGATAAACAGGACTATATTCAAATTACAAATATCTGTTCATCAAAAGAAACCAGTCGGGGGACGGATGTGGCTCAAATGGTTGGGTGTCTGTTTCCCATATGGAGGGACCCAGGTTCGATCCCCAGGACCTCCCGGTAAAAAAAAAAAAAAAAAGAAACCAGTAAGAGAGTGAAATGGGAGAAGATAACTGTAACTCAGAAAAGATTCAGACCCACAATATGTAAAGAATTTCCACATATCATTAACAAAAAGGCTCCCAACAGAAAAATGGGCAAAAGATTTGAACAGACAGGTCACAAGAGGATACCCAAGCAGGCCGAGAGCATCCATGAATTCCTCCTTCTCATCAGCACCTGGGAAACGCAAACTAAACCACTGTGCAAGGCTTCTAACACCCATGCCCACCTGAGCAGCCGGAATTTAAAAGGTGTGGCTAGAATGTGGGGACCCAGAACCCCAGGACCCTGCCAGCAAGAGTCTGCCCAGCATGGCCACCCTGGAAAGCCACCGGCAGCATCTACTAACTTGAACATGCGGATCCAGGAGGCCCAGCCTCTCCACTCTGAGGCCGTGCCCGAGAGGAATGCACACGTGGTCGCCAAAAGGCACATCCTAGAGCACTTACAGCCACCTTAGTCATGATAGCCCCAAGCAGGACGCCCTCCCAGTGACCAGCGGCAGTGGAAGGGACGAATAAGTGGTCATGTGTCCACACCGTGGAAGGCCATACAGCCAGGAGGAGGGACAACGAGCCATCACACACAGAGATAACTCTCACAGACGAAATGCTGAGCAAAAAAGGCCAGGCATGAAAGAGTTTAGACTCTAAGATACCTTTTACATAAAGTAAAACAAGAGATCTAGTTGTTAAAAGTCAGGTGCGGGGAGCGGATGTGGCTCAAGCGGCTGAGCTCCCACTTCCCACATGGAAGGTTCCAGGTTTGGTCCCCAGTGCCTCCTAAAACCAAAAACACAAACAAAAGCAAACAAACAAAAAGACCAACTCAGAGGAGCCGATGTGGCTCAGTGGTGGAGAACCAGCTTCCCACATATGAGGTCCAGGGTTCAATCCCCGGCCCTGGTACCAAAAAAAAAAAAGTCAGGTGGCAGTTATCCTTTGGGGGGGCAGGGACCATGGGGGCACAGGGCAGGCTCCTGGGGCTGGCTATACGAGCATGCTCAGTTAGTGAAAACCCACCGAAAATACTTTCTGTATTATATTTCAGTAAAATATTTAAAAAGATAACAGAATTGTGGTGAAATTATAGAGTAGCAGAAGCAACAGAATCATGATATTTTTAGATACAAACACACTACATCAAATGTACAATGTACAGGCTTTTCTCTGAGTTTTACAGAAAAGATAATAATGCTCCATTATTCAACAGGAGGCAGCGTTCTGAGGCTTTTCTCTTGGAGGCTGTACCTCCAGAATTAAACACGGATTGTAAAGGCTCCAAGTCTCGTGAAAATAAACAGATCTCACAGGCGAGAGTAGGTGTGAACGGGGCGGGGGAAGAGTCCAGGGACAGATGAAAGGAGAGAAGGCAGAAGGAACGAAGACGATTTTCTGAGCAGAATATTACAGAAATACGGAGCAGAGGTGTCACACTTGATGCGTGGGGCGACACCTGGGCGAGGCTGTCACGGCAGGTGGCAAAGATCCCATCCCACCTAAGACGGCGAAAGGCAGACACACGCCTGCAGCCCAAACAAGAAGCAACCGAAAGATGAGCTTTTTAAAGCAAGAACGCATCTCTGAAACTGATACATGGGAAATACTTTGTACGGATAAATTATAATAGGCTTTTTTGATCTAGATGCCAAAGTAATCCAAAAAGGTTTAAAACCAAGCTGCAGTGGAAGTTTGTAAGCCAGTTTTCAAGGCCATGTAGCAAGGTTACAACCAAACGACACGAAATAGTTTTACAGATAGAAAAAGGGTTAACGCCTGCCACGTGTGGGGGCGGCAGATGTGTGGCAATCGACAGCCCTCTGCACTTAGATGTTGAGGAACACCCAGGCGGAAGGGGTGCATTCTGCCACTCGTCTCCTTTGAGCCTCACTCACCCTGCCCTGGGTGGAGGTATCACTACCGCCACTTCCCAGAAAAAGAGGCTGAGACCCAGAAGGCTAAGAGCCCTGCGCTGGCCTCACAACTGGCAAGGGGCGGAGCTGGCTGTGGTCCCAGGTCCCCACCGTGGGCACTGTGCTCATTCCATGCTGGGCCGCTAACTGGCGAGTAAATAAATGTCAGCTGGTTGACTGACTCCACCCTGGGTGTAACAGGCATCACGAAAGGAGGAGGGGCGTAACAAAGATCCCCGAAGCCTACAGACCCGTCCACCACATCCATTTCCTGTTGCCACAAGCGCGTGAACACGCACGTACTCAGCTTCTCCAGCGACTCTCGGAGGGTCTGCAGCCACAGCTGGCAGAGCTGCTCGTCGGTGCACCAGAACGTGATCTGAGCCCACTTCCAGCGGTGGCGCCGCGCTCTCTTTACACAGTGCACTGCACAGAAGCAAACAGGCTCGTTAGTGCCGAGGAGCGGCCCACTGGGCAGAACCCCAAGTGAACCGCGCTTCTGGTATGCGCTAACCCTTCCCTGGTGGCTCTCGTTTATTCTACCTAGTTAACTTTGAAGTATTAGAAAAAAGGTCCTTTTTCTCAGATCTTTTAACCCCTATTTTTAAAAAATTATGATCAACAAACAACTAAAAATAGAACTTGGAAAAAATGGCATCGCAAAGTTTGTCTAACGATGAACCACGGAAACACAGCTTGCTAAACACGTGACAAGAGAGCTCCTTTCACGTACCCTGCGTGGAACTCGTTGACACCCTCGGGGCACGTTACCTGTGAAGGCATGAGGCTTGTCCATCTTCTGCCATTTTCCACTGGCGTAGCGCTTCCCGTGAACGTCTGCTTCTTCCACGGCGATAATCTCGGAAACAGGAAGGGAGCAGGCATCTGAAAGAGACCACATCCTCACAGCCAGCGAACCACGAGGCTTCACACGCATGTCTGAAAGAAGCCCAGCTCCAAAACGCTCGCATTTAAAAGTCCCAAAGTAGAAAGGCTGTGCGTCGTTCTTTACTCAGAGCTAAATAAAAACGGGAACCTTGACGTTGTCAGAAAAACGGCTGTTTTATCCAACAGCGTCACCGAAAGGACACACAACTCTTCAAGCAATCTGCTCATCTATGCAGCAGCGACTGTGCTCGATGTGGGGAAACACGTTCAAAACACGGTCGTCCCCTGGACAGTGCCTGGCTCAGAAACGCATGAGGGAAGGAGACGCGCCATCTTGCTCACGCAGGAGGGACGTGGCACGGAGGGAGGCGGTGCCGGAGTGGACACCCACGCCGCCACGGCCGGGGAGGACACGGGCCGGAGTTCCAGGCCAAAGCTCAGCCCGCAGGAAGGCCACACCCGGGTCCCGGGCTCTGTCCCTGCTGTAGCACAGGCAGCGCAGGAGCGCGGCGCAGGCCTGTGCGGCCCTGGAAGGCCACGTCCAGAAGTGCAGGCGCCCCGCAGACATGGAGGGACTCTCAGGGACTAAGCACAGGGAAAAGCCTTTAGGAAGGAGTGTGGGGGTGGCCCAGGGAAAGGAGGCGCGTGGCGGGCAGGGTGAGGGTGGCAATGAGGAGGGGTCTGTGCGAGCACAGCAAGGGCACCTAAGGCCAGCCAAGGCCAAGCCTGGGGGGCTGGAAGTTCTCACGGTCTCAGTCGGTCTAACTGGAGGCAGGAGAAGGGGAGAGGTGGCCGCTGTGCCCGCAGGGTGGCTGCTGGGGGCGGCCTCCATGGTAGAGACCCAGGAAGGGGCAGCTGGGCCGGGCTCACTCGGGCCGGCCTCCGTGAGCTACAGCAATTACAGGCAGCAGACAGACAGTGTTCTGCTGGGGATCAAGACGAGGGAGTCCGCGGGTTGGAAAGAAACCGCCCGAGAGTGCACAGGCCCCGGGAAGGGAGCAGAAGGAGGGCACCGAAGCAGGCCATACTCCAAGGCTGAGCTGTGAGCCGCAGCTGGGAAGTTCAGCTGTATTCTCACACAGGAAGAACATTAGAACGCGTGGTGAGCTTCCTAGGCTGGCTATAAACTACGCGACGCAGCTGAACACACTCAATCTTTGCGGGAGCTGAATGGAAAAGCACTGCTGTCGTTTCACGTCACTTAAAGAGCTGGTGCCTGAGGAAATTAAGCTCTAAGTACCTGGGAAGGCAGTGTCTGAACTGGACCTCGGAAGACTTGAAAAACCTCGAAGGCTGAGGTCAGCCTTTCTCCACCCCACCCCCCACCCCGAGGCCAGGCCACCCCGATGGCGCCGAGCTTATCAGAGAGCGCTGCTCGATCCCAGAGCCCTGGCTACAACCACCAAGACTAAGGCAGAAAGCAGCTCCGCGTGCAAAACAATCCCATGGGCAGGTGCAGCCCGAGGGCCACCCGTCCACAGCCTCGGGTGGGTGGCCGGTCACCAGGGTGACCACGGGGGTTGCAGACAGAAACCTCGGCTCGACCGCAGCCCCCTGACACAAAGTTACAATGGAATCAGGGTCCAGCACTGAAAACAAACCACGTGGCTCCTCCCTGGCATTCATGAGCAAACTTGTCTGAAGGAAGAGTGCCAGTCCCAGCAAGCTTGCCCCCAGTGTGGACTCCAAATGGCAGGTTTCACTGTGATCCAGCTGCGAGTGACATCTCCAGAGTGCCACGTCCGTGCTCAGAATTGCGTTATCTACACAGCGGGGCCCCAAACCACCTTTAGGCAGGAGGGGCTGCTGCTCTCCGGAGTAACAGGGAACGAAACAAACAACGGTTTCCTAGAAGAAACTCGCTGGCCACGCATGATTTGTAAAAGCTCCGAGGAGAGGCTGCTCCCTGCAAAAGTCCAGGAAGGAAGGAGACCGCGGAGGAGCTGCAGCAGCGGGTTCCGAGAAAAGGCAGGCGCCGGGCACGTGAGACGGAGGCTGAGGCTCCGAGACCGAGGGAGGGGGCAGCAGCCCACGGCAGAGCAGCCGAGCGGCCTCCAGCCAAGGCTCCCGTGGACGCAAGGCGGGGAGCAGGGACCCTGCTGGCTCCGGGGGGCCCCCGCCAGCTCTGTGGACTGGATCCGCGTCCAGCTCTGGAGCTGAGTCGGGCTTAAAGCTTTCTCGATTACTACAGGCACCAAAATCACTGAAATCCTTTAAGTATTTCCAGGTATACTTTTCCCTTGGTGGGTTTTCAAGTATCAGATACGCTAAAACGACAGATATATCATGGTTTTATCTGGAACCTTTAAAATAAGTCATGAAGATTTAAGGGAACCCTTAAGAAACCTGTGAGTGCACCCAGAGCTGCCCCGCGGCCCCCCTCACAGCCGAGACTTAGCACCCACTGCGCTGCGTGACACAGGCCGTTCTACACCGGAGGGGCGTGGGGCAGGAAAGGTGGTCTCACACGGCTGACGTTCTGAGGGGGACGGTCAGTAAACAGTGGTGTCTACATCATCACGTCAGAAAGGCCTAAATACTACGGAAAAGCACAGAGAGCAGGGAGGCTGGGCTGGGGACACAGAGGTTGGTCGGGGACACCTCGATGAGCAGGTGAGATTTGAGCACAGGCTCAATGGAGGGAAGACCGAGGGCATGACTAGCAACCACTGCAAGGAGTGCTGACAGGTAAGGGCAGTGCAAAGGTCCTGAGGCACGGACATGCCTGCTGGGTTCAGGGACCCAGAAGCAGCCAGTGCGGCAGGGACAGAGTGAGGGCTAAGGGGAGCCTCAGGAGATGAGAACCGAGTGACAGGGTCCGAGACCACCAGGCTTGAGGCCACTGGATGGGATGTGCCATCCCCCAGAGGAAATGGGGACACCACAGGGCCAAACAGCCTATAGCAGTTTGATATTGTTTATGAATTCCAAAAATAGATATTGGCTTATGTTTGTAAATTGCTCTGTTCCCCTGGGCCTTTTAGATTGTACTGGATTCAGAGATTACACTTTTACTTGATTAAATTACGATTAAGGCTTTGATTGGGCCACGTCAGTAGGACATTGAGTCCCTGCCCCCTTGGTGGGCAGGGACTCACAGAGAAAACGACATGGCAGAGGAGAGAGTTGGAGTTTTGATCCTGGAGCCCGGGAAGTAAACACACAGAGAAGCAGGTACGTGAGGAAGGAGAGAAAGCTCCATCAGACACGGCAGAGGCCCCGGGAAGAGAGACGAGCCGTTCACCTGAGAGTCTACAGCTGGCCTTGTGGAGCGAGCAGAGGCGCTGAGCCCGGAGAGGAACCAGCCCCGGGAGAGAGACGAGCCTTATCCCAGCCTGCAGCTCTGAAGGAAGGAGCTGGGACCACGGAGCCTTAGGGGGAAGAGGGAGGCTGAGCCCTCGCAGAGACCGGCAGCTGTCTTGCTCCAACATGTAGCAACAGACTTTGGTGAGGAAAGTAACTTACACTTTACGGTCTGGTAACTATAAGCTTATACGCCCAATAAATACCCTTTATCAAAGCCAACAGGTCTCTGGTACTTTGCATGAGCACCCCTTTGGCTGACTAATACACTGCCGAACTCCAAATGCAGGCAAGAAGCACCTCCCCACCCCGCCAGCACCGCCAGCCCTGGGAGACACGCTGCGGGGGATCCCTGACTCCTCGGGGTCACCCTAGACTCGTCGCGGCCGTCGCCCCGACCAGCCTGGCCACCGGTTTCCCTGCTGGCCCCTAAAGCCCGCGGTGAGCCCTGGCATGGGGAGCAGCAGCTCAGAGGATGCTGGAACCGTGTTCCAGCACGGAACACACGCGGCCTTGGGGTGCAGGGCCCAGCAGCACCAGGTCTAAGGTGCAGTGCGGCTCCAAGCCGAATGCAGCTGGCATGGCCTCTTGAGTGCCTGCACATGGGCCCCTGCGCTCCGAGGAAGGCAGTCCCAGCTCCAAGAAGGCGGGTGGGGGCTGTTGCTGCACTGCTGAGGAACGAGCGCGAAGTCGGGAACCGTGTCGCGGTGCACCCGAAAGCCCCGGAGAAACTGCACGTGCGCCTCCAGCACCGGCGCTCAACCCTCCCTGGCAGGTCACCCAGGGCCTTGGGTGGGGGGGCCAGCAGTGGTGGGCGCCTTCCTCCTCCCAGGCCCAGCCCCCAAGGGAGCCAGGCCAGGGCGTTTTACTGCAGGAGCAGCGGAGGTGGTCGGGGGAGGCCCTGGTCGGGGTGGGCACGGACGCTGTGGAGGCCTGGGAGGGGTGGCAGCTCTCCGCCTCTGGACGGCGGTGGGAGGAGAGGCACCGCCAGGAGGGCCACATCACTGCAGCCGCCACAGAGCGCGTCTGCTACGGAGAGCTGCCTTTTCAACATGTCCTAAAAAACGTACCTGGGAGCCAGAAGAGGAACTCGTCTCAGAATAAATCCAACCCAGGGGACTTCAGCGCCAGTTCTGCAAGGCACTCGGCCCTGTCGCACCTGCCATCGCTGTCAGAGACGCCCGGGGGCTGGGGGCAGGGTCCCAGCTCTAGCATGTCCCAGTGACCCGCCCGCCACGTGCCAGGCCCCCGCTGCACACTGCACGTGCGTCCCCCAAGGCCCACGATGGGGCCTGACGGCCCAAACCCAGTGAGTTCCGGGCGCTGCCTGTCTCACCTGCACAGGTGGGCCCTGCGGCCAGTCCCCAGAGCTGGTCTGCCCCCTCAGACCGCAAGCTTCGGAGGGCAGCGCGGAGCTGACGCATCTTCGTGTCCCCAGCAGCGGCCTCAAGAGACGTGGCTCGGCTCCCTGAACTGCTCCAGCGGGAGCCCCCACGGAAAGCCCTGAGAGGGTCCTGGCAGGGCCACGCCGCACTCCTCGGGCCTGCGCTCCTGCCCGATTCCCGGCCCTGCTCACCCCGCACCCCCGCCCCACGCTGCCCTGAAAGCCAGGGAGCCCTTCAGTGAGCCCCAGAACCTGTGTCCCTGAAGACGTGGGGTCGGATCTCCAGAGCACCCGGCTCTGTCCACTCTGACAGGCTAAGCCTCCCAAGCTTCTCTGAAGCGGGCGCTAGCAGGAGCCTCCACGAGGTCGCGGACGTGCAGCCCCGTCAGCGGGGAAAACCCCGCTCCGAGACCAGCCCCGCTCCTCTGTTCACCCCACCCTCTGGGTAAGACACAAAGACACTCGACTCGGGATTCCCGGAAGCCCATGGCGACCATTTCCTCTGTGGCTAGAGAAGGCCACGGCGGCGGGCGGCAGTGAGCCCAGAAGTTTCCTCCTCTGTGCTCTGCTTTGACCGGGGGCAGCCTCAGGTTTGGAAGTGCGCTGGGCAAGTGGACAGGAAGGACAAGCCAGAGGTGACCCTGGTTTGGGCCCGGGCTGACCCAGCCCCAGCTGCACATGCAGGACACTCAGGGAGGCCCGGGCCCCACCTGCACCCCCAGCCCAGCTCCAGCCCCTCCCCAGGGAGCAACGCGGGGGACAAGCCCAAACAGCGCAGCAGAGGCCGCGAAAACCCCACTGACCTGGAAACCACCTCCCACGGACCGGAGAGCCGTGCAGGCTGGACCCGCCAGGCCCACCACCTGCCTCAAAGACCCCAGCATCATCCTCAAACTGCCCGGGAAACAACCCCACACTAACCAACGCACCAAGAAGCGGAAAACGCCAGCATCCTCAAGGCAAAGGACAAGCGACAGATGCCAAACCCGAGATGACCAGATGTTGGAATTATCAGAGCAAACCAGAGCAGCTCTTAAACCATGCTCGGCGGGCAAAGGCGAACATTCTTAAAGCGAATGGAGAGCTGGACATTCTCAGGAGTGGAACAGAAACTACCGGCATTAAACCCAGGCTAATTCTAGTAGCACTGCTCAAAAAACCCACCGCCTTTAGAAGAAACCGCAGATATTGGCCAAGAATCCACTTTCCCTCCATTTCTATCAAACTTTGTACAAGGAGCGGTCCTGACATGAGTGCCCGGAACTTCTGTCCATTTTACCACCCAATGAACGTCACCGGAGGCCAGAGCAGCCCGCCCACCCCTCCCGGGAGGAAGACACTCGCTCACGTCTGCAAGCCGAGGGCACCCGCCGCGCGGCTGGGCCGCAGAACCGCAGGCCAGCCTGTGCCGAGGCGCGAGGCTCAGCTCCTTCCAGGCCGGGCTTGCCGCGGATGCTGAAGCCTGCAGTGACCCCATCAGCTGTGACGCAGAGCCCGCTGTCCAGCTTACCACCGTGCCCGCCCTTCCGGAAAGCGCTGGAGCGGGTCGGCCGTGCGCGCCTTCCCTTAGCATTGCTACAAGGACGTGCCCGAGTCGCAGGCCTGTCCGTCCTGCCCCAACATGCCCCTTTTGTTCCTGAGTTAACGTGGGACTTTGGTTGATGTACGTAGGCTTAAAAAAACTGGCTTGAGAGAAATTAACTGCACCAGTGATGAGGCCGAAGGAGAAGGGCCTGCAGGTGTACACACTGTCGTGTGCCTTGAGTGTGCCTCAAATTGCAGCAGTGGTTTTTCCAGGACCAGACTGGCGGGGAAAGCACGGCCGACGGGCCACCTCCAGTCATGGCCTCCTTTGCAAATAAAGTTTGCTGGAACACAGACACTCGAGCATTCACACAGCGTCAATGGCCGCTTTCATGCTGAAACAGCAGAGCTGAGTGACTGCAAGAGACCACGGGTCCACACAGCCTAAAACATTTACTCTCTGGCCCTTCAAGGAAAAGTTTGCTGACCTGTTTAAGAAGAGCAAATAAAGGCTAATGCTGGAATCACCTCCAGAGAACTACACTTTCTATGGCAGTGCTTGGCAACTTCCACCTCATGTAATCTGAGAATAGCTGAGGCAATGCCCGCAGAGGCACTGCAGAAACGGCTCGGGTTTCTGACATCTGGTGTTGATGCCGGGAAAATCCACACACCTCTTCTGAGAATGATCGGGATGCAAATCTGGAAAGCTCTTCTGTTCTTTCAGGAATAGGCAGACAGGACTGCTATCCGTTGCCTAGTCAGACATACTGACATGCCTCCAGATGAGAACATGCCAGCCACGGGCTACAGAATCTGACTGTTTGCCTTACTTTGTTTTTATACCGGACACAAAGCCGCCCAGGGCATTGGCTATGCAGCCCTGGGGGTCTGGAGGGCTTCACACAGACCATCCGGGCTCCTAGCCCTCCCACTGGTTTCAACCGCGTCCCTTTAGAGGAGAGTGGAAGTGCTCCCAGAGCCCACAGGGAAAAGTCACCAGAAACCCAAGCCCACGTCCTCAGCCCAAGTACCCGGGCATCTTCCTGCTCACGCCGAGGGCGGAGCTGGGAAGGCCTGAGCTGCTGGAAACATTGAGGGGAGGCAGTCAGCAAGGGACGCACCAGCCTCTACTTCCCACACTCATTCACTCCAGTGTTTGTTCAGCACCTGCTGTGTGTGCAGAACAAGGCGAGGGTGCCGCGGAGACAGATGCGAAGGCCCATCTGGGAACCTGTCCCCAGAAAGAACTCAGGGAGGTAAGGCAAGCACTTCTAAAATAATAAATAACACAAAGTAGAAAGAAATAGCTGGCAGCACGGTACAAATAGAGCTACGCAAACATCAAAACCGAGACTACCGAAGGGCAGAGTCAGGTGCGGCCTGGTGCAGGAGAGTGGGCCCTGGGCGAGGTAGGACTTGAGCACTGGAGAAGGAAGATGGTTTCAGGCAGAGGGCGAAGGTGAGCCGGCAGGAAGACACAGGTGCTACGGGACCAGGGATGGCCCAGGTAGGCTCAGACAGGAGTGTCCAGGGAATAGGTGGGCTGAGGTCAGGGCCGGATCATGGGGAGTCAAGGACGGGAGCCAGGCCAAACACACACGAGCGGAAGAACCTTCTAGCAGTGCAGCCGTCCCAGGGTAGGTGTTAAACCTCAGTGGAAGCACCTGAGGGAAACTAAAGCACCGCAGGTTGGCTTGGAGGATCCTGGAGGGGCTTTCTAAACTTCCATCCTGGCACCCGTGATGCCCATCACGGCAGCCTTGAGCTCCGTGAGCAAAAGGGAGCCACGGGGGCAGGCCAGGTGCAGGAAGGTCCCCCGCCTCCCAGCCCAGGGCCAGTGTGGCACATTTTAACACCCACATCTTACTGTACACAAACTACACCTCCCTAAAGTCAGTTTTGAAAGAGTAAACAATAACACGGAGAGCATTCTGCAGGGCCTCTGCCCAGCTTTGCCTTCACGGGCATTTACATACTCACAAAAGCAAAGCACTGAGCACTCCTTAAGATTAAGTGCAACTTTTCTCTCCTGTGTGCTCATCAACGTTTTCCAGATTTTATTAAATCAATATTACTTTTGTGATTAGAAAGAAAAAAACGTGTTAAGCCTCCGTGTCCTGCCTACACTTTGTGGGGGACTGCGGGGATGTGGGGGGCACACACAGCAGGAAGGGGGCTTCTCCCGCCAAGGGGGAGCCTGGGATGAGCCGCCCCCCACCCATCACGCCTTCCTCCCACGTGAGGGTGTCCCCACCCCACCCTCCTTGGCCCACACCCCCAAGCCCCAGCCCCCGCTCTCAAAGAGCAGATTAAGCTGTGTGTACAGCTGGGAAACCACTTCCGTCGCCTCCGGCTCGGCCGGAGGGCCCGCTCTGTGCTGTCTCGGCTGGGTTCCTATTTTGTCCCACTTCCCAGCAGGCCGCGGGGCCAGCCCTGCCTCGCTCAGCATCCCCGGCCGACCGCGCAGGGCCCAGAAAGCTCTGCCGCACAATGCCAGCGCCAGCTCTGCTCTGGACCGCCACGGCGACACAGGAGGGAGTGCTGGCTGGACCAGAGCAGTTCCCTTTTGTCAACCTGTGCCGAGAGCTATCAGCTAGGCGTCCAGCCCAGGAGCGAGCCCACCGAGCCCGAGAGGCCAGTCAAACCTCACCTGGCCTCACCTAGCACAGGGCACGCAGTGGCTGCAGGACTTTGGCTGCTCCTTTCCCCCACTGTTTGAGCCAAACGGCCTTGGGGCTCCCAGACCGGCCCCCCCTTCCTGGCCCCTGCTTCCTCAATCTCCCTCTGACCCCTCCTGTCCCCAGAGCCCCTTGCTGCCCTCTGCCTTCTCAGAGCCTGCTTTGCACAGCCCTCCACCTGCCTCCACCTGCCCAGGCCCCCAGGCCCCCAGGCCCCCAGGCCTCCAGGCACGCCCAGACACCAGGCCACAAGTCCCCTCAGCAAACGCGGGCCCCGGGAGTGCTCTCACAGCTGCCCTGGTGACTTGGAGCACGAAACACCCTCACTGGGGCCTGGCTCCCTCCGGGGTGCAGCTCTGCTGGCCCAGAGCTTCCCGTGGGGAAAGAGCCGGCTGCTGCCCGGGCAGGCACCTCTCGGCAGGCCGGCGGGGTCCCCGGACAAACCACAAAAGGCACTTCACGACAGCAGGCAGGAAAGCAGCGACCACTCCGAGCAAGGGGAGAGGCAGATGCGGAGGTTTCCAGCCAGCACACCCCAGCACGCTCAAAGTGGACAAGCCGCCCCCCGAAAGGCAGGATGCGGTGACCAGAGGATGCCAATGCCGAAGGCGACCCCAGCAGGTGTCCTGGGGGGCAGCACGTGACCCCCCCCCCAGTTACAAGGCAGCTTCACGCCCTGGGTCTACCCCTGCTGGCTAGTTCCCTGACCTCTGGGCTCAGGGGAATTCCTTCACAGCTGAAGGCGAAGCGATACCAGCAAGCGGTTCCTCACGCGGAATAACTCCTCGTGCGGAATGGCTGCTCTTGGAAGACTACTGCCCAGAAGCAAAGGTGTCTGGTTTTCACAAGCCAAAGATGTACTGGGGCAGAGAGGGCTGCTGGCCACGAGGGCCAAGGCCTCCGGTTCCCGGCTCGCTGGCGGGGAGCGCTGTGGAAAGGATTTCCAGGGCGGTTCTGGGCGGCAGGAGACGGTTCAGGACATACCTGCAATGACTGCGCCCTGCTTGATAAAGACGGAAGGAGCTATCAGCAGGCTTAAAAAAAGTCAGGGGGTGGATGCAAGGGCAGGACCCAGGGGAAGACTACACTGAAGCCAAAGAAAGTGACAGCCCTGTCTGGATAAAGGCAACCCAGACCAGGAAGCTGCAGACAGAACGTAAGGGTCCCAGCTCAGAGGCCTCCCGGCCCCGGGACCAGCCAGATGGTGCTGCTGGCTGTAACAGCACGCGGGTCCTTTCCTCTCCACATCTCGCACACTGGAAGACACGGGACACATGCGGTGGCATTGTCCTGGGGACGTCCTCACTGACACCCGTCTACTCAAGCCTCGCTGGGGCAAGAACGCAGCTGCCGAGAAGCTGGGGGCCAGGGGCCCCACCCTTCTCCTCTCGGGGGGACGGAGGTTCACGGAGGAGAAGAACAAAAACAAATTTAAGTTTGGAAAGACAACAAAGCAACAAAGTGACCCTCCTATTTTTTAACCTGGATACTTGCCACTCTGCCAAAAGACAATTTCTAGAATGGTTTTGAATGGATTACTTTCCCGAGTCCCACAAGCTCTGAAGCCAGCGTCTAGCTTACTAAAAGAAAAAGTGAGATTTAAGGTGCTGAACATTTCACAGGAAAGCTGAACACTGCTGTAAAGGGCTCTTGAAGCCTTTTAAATCCCCTTAACATGAACGAAATTAGGGAGATTTCAGGGGACAGAGATGGTTTGCTGCATCATCAGCCACGACTAGTTTTAGTCTTTTCCATACTGAGAAACAGGGGTCAGGGCATTTTTCAGGACGGCTGACTACCCTTGCTTTTCTCTTGAGAGCAAATTTGTCAAAACTCAGTAACACGGACTTGCCTCTAAAAATATCTGTTAATAGTTTTGAAATATTAAGGTCTTGCCAAGGTTCTGATGGTTCAAACCTGTAAGCAGGACAGCTTTCTGCTGCAAATACCTTGAAAGAGAAAGTAATTCCTAAATATAGAGAGAGAACTTAACGGTGTATGTTGTATCTCGTGTCAGCACCCTCCACATTAATATTTGGATAAAGATTTTAATTCTTCGTTCTAAAGCTTGGGGAAGCAGCAAGGCTTCAGGCCCGGCGATCCTGTATGAACACACACTATTAAAACCCGAAACTATCTGAAAAGTCAAGTGTACAAATCTTCAAGACGGCACAAAACAAAGGCTGATGCTTCTCTGGGCACGTTTCTTAGAGGGCTTGTCGAGCCTGCCCACAAGTGCCTTTTGTTTGTGTTATAAGACTGCTTGGGGACGTCCCTGAGCATCGGCACAGTTCACTTTTAGCTCTGGGTACTTTCAGTTGACCTCTGTTGTCCAGGTTTTATCTCTGCAGAGTGGGTGTTTGACTTGTTTAACCTATTAGGGTTTTTTTCTTTTTACTATTTTTAAAGTAAAATTCTAACAGGGAAAAAAATCTGGGCCTCAGGACAGGCCTCTATTCACCCTGGGCAACTAGGGACAGGGGCCCACCTGGGCGGTGCTCAGGCAAGGGGCACACAAGGGGCATGAGGGACCCCAAAGCAGATTCCCCAGATCTCGGAAAGGGAAATTCCGGACCTGCCCTCAGATAACCTCCCCCAGGAACCCAGGGCAGGGAACCAGGTCTGGTCCCAGGCCAGGGAGTCTGGCACCACCCTCCACCACCTTCCACCTGGCCCACCCCTCCACCCACCTCCCAGCCGCACACCTGGCCTGGGAAAACAGACAGCAGCCCCTTCACTTGGAGGGGCCCACCCGCACCTAGGAGGCACCCACCCCCTTGGCACCTCCCCACAGGCCTCTGCCCGCAGACCTCGGCACAGGAGCCAAGCACTGGCCCGCCCCCCCACACCCCCTCCTGCTCGGTGCCCTGCAGGGCCCGGCCCGGCCTCTTTCAAGTCTGTCTGGCGCGGAATGCCACACGCCAGCCCTTCTCCAAGCCTGGGAGGCCCGTGGGGTCAAACTGCGGTCAGGGTCAGCCGTGCAGATGCCACCCCAGCGTGACCCCGGGAAACCCCTGCCCAGCGCAGCCCCCCCACGGCCGGAGCCCTCTCCGGTTAGCGCCGCTGCTTTAAGGAAAAAATAAGGCATCCGTCTGTCTGTCTGGGTTAGGCTGCAGTGGAGGGGGGCGAAGTGGGGGGGGGCGCCTGGCACCAGCTGCGGGTCCTTCCGGCTGAAATCTGAGACCCGCAGCCTCCAAGCTGCCTCCAGGGCGCGCGGACCGCACCGGCGCCCCGCCCTCGGGGTCACTCCGGGAAGGGGCTCCGAGGCCTCGTCCCCGGGGCGCCCCAGCTCCCGCCCCGCTCGCTCGCTGTCGGCCCCTCCCCGGGAGCGCAGGCCCCTCGGCGGCCGGGACGGTCTCAGGCTGGCGGCCGCCGAGTCCCCGCCGGAGCCCCCCGGCCTCCTGCCCCGCCCGCGCCTTCCGGCCGCCCCCGCCCGCCCGGGCCCGCGCGCTCGGCCCTCCCCTGCGCCCTCCCCTGCGCCCTCCCCTGCGCCCTCGCCCCCCGCCCCCTCCTCCCCGTGCGCCCTCCTGCCCCCGGCGCCTCGGGGCGGCCGCAGGCGGGGGGACCGGGACGGGCCGCGGCCACACTCACCCGCGCCGGGGGCGTCGGCGGCGGGCCCCGGGCTCGGCCACCAGCGCAGCAGCGCCCGCGCGGGCTCCAGGCTCACGGCGCAGCTCTGCTGCTTCACCCACAGCACCGAGCGCAGCGGCTCCATGGGCGCCTCGGCCGCCGCGGCGCTGCCTCCGGGGGGCCGCCGGCAGGGGCGCGGGGGGCGGCGCGGGACCGTTAGCGGCCCCCGGAGTCTGCGGGTCGCGGCGGCGCGGGGCGGGCCTGCGTCACCCCGTACGCGAGGCGGCCGGGTGGGGGGTGCGGGGGGAGGAGCCCGGGGAGGAGGCGGGGCGGCCGGGGGGCTGGGAGAGCCCGGGTGGGGGGTAGGCTGGGGAGGGGGCTTGGGGAGTGGGAGGGGAGGCGGGGGAAACGGGGTGCTGGGGACACGGGGGAGGAGGCGGGGACAGGGGGAGCATGGGGAGGAGGCGGGGCGCAGGGGAGCGGGGGGAGGAGGAGGCGGGGGTGCTGGGGGAGCGGGGGCGGGGCACGGGGTCCTGGGGGGCGCGAGCCCCCGCGGACGGAGGCTCAGGCCTCCGGGCAGGTGCCTCTCGGGTCCGAGGCCCAGGCACCTCCCCAGGCCGCGCCGAGTGGGCGACGCCTTCCCGTCGAGGCCTAATGACAGGGTGGGTCTGGGCGGCCCAGAAACGCGGCGGCCTGCGCCTGGCGGGGGCGGCCACATGCCCTGCCTGGTCCCCTGCCCCCTGTGGGCTGGCGGTAGGGAAAGTCCGGTGTCAGCGTCGGCGCAAAGCCAGGCAGGCCCCCCCGCAGGAGTGGGTCCGAGGGGCTCTGCGCCCCTGCG
This sequence comes from Tolypeutes matacus, assembly GCA_026826555.1. Classification (NCBI taxonomy): domain Eukaryota; kingdom Metazoa; phylum Chordata; class Mammalia; order Cingulata; family Chlamyphoridae; genus Tolypeutes; species Tolypeutes matacus. The sequence continues at coordinate 4,348,407 of JAKSZT010000088.1, read as the reverse complement.
GTTCACCAGGGCTGACCACTCCGGGGGAGGACACGGGTGTCAGAGGGTGGCAGAAGTATGGCCCCGAGGCCTCCCGGGCCTGGGTCAACTGCCCCAGGGGCTCACAGCCAGCAGGGGTGGGGCCTGGGATGTAAGCTGCAGTGGACAGGCAGGGAGGGCTTGCTGGAGGAGGAAGCCTTCCCCTAGGGGATGGTGAAGTCACTGGCAGGAAGCTGGGGGCCCAGCGGGCCAGGCCCCCTCCCCTGCAGGCCCAAGGTGAAAGGGGAGGTGATTCCTGAGCACTTTGCAGAGATGCAGCCCTCGTGCTCCCAGATTCTCTCTTCCACCCCCCGGGCTCAGCTCGAGCACCCCCTCCCCGGGGAACATATGTCCTGTCTGTCCCCACATATCCATGCAAGCCCCATGAGGACCTGGACTTGTGCACTGCTGGATCCCTGGTGCCCAAAGCAATCTCTGGTGCCTGCAACACTCGGATTGTTGAACGAATAATCCTATCCCTAATTTATCAGAACCAGGGGCTGGAAAGTGCCAGAGCCGAGGCTCCCCCAGAGTCTGACTCCAGGACTCAGTGGTATGTGGCCTGACAGCCACTCTGCCCCCGTGCCTCTGCCTGCCCAGCCAGCTGCCTCTCGACAACTCCTGCAGATCTGCCTGTGGGTATCTACACGTCCAACTCTTACCCCACCCGTCCTTGTGACCATCCACTGGGTGGGAACGGGGGTGACTCACTCCTGGCTGGGAGCAGCTGAGGCTCCAGACAGCAGCCGCCCTCGGGTCTGGTAGGGAAAGCACAGGCAGGGAGGAAGGCCTGGGCGTGAGTCCCTCGGGCAAGCCAGACCTGATCTCCGGGCCGTGCAGTGTGGGTGGACGGATGGACAGCCAGGCCTGCCCTGCCTCCTCTGCCCCTGGCTGCTCTGAGGCTCAGGGATGTGGACGTGAAACTTCTTCGGCAGCCTTGCCCGGGGGGGATCCTGGAGTCACCTGTGCTGGTAGGAAGTGCTAGCTGCTGGGCAGAGGCAGGGCTGGGAGCCACCCTCCTCCCTGCCTGGGGCCCCTGCCTCTGACCTCCAGGTAGCAGGCTCCCTCCGCCCCCTCCTGACCTTCCAGAGGCCCCGCCCCAGCTTATAAAATCCTCCAGACAGACCCTGGAGCCTGATGGGGGCCAGGAGGACTCAGGAACCCTCCAGAGGGGGGTGACAACATCAATTACAAGGACACCCAGGGTCGGGGGTGTCCAGGAGCGCACTTGCTTCTCCCTCAGCCAGGCCGGGGTCTCCTGGTGACAGTCCACCCACGCTTCAGTCCTGGGCGCAGGCCCTGCTGGTTTGAAGAGGGGAAGGAGAGTGGTGGGATGAAGGCTGAGTTTGCAGAAGATGTGCTTGTTCCGAGGTGGAGGTGGATGGGGAGAGGGGTCTGCTGGGGGCTGCAGGCCACAGCTCTGAGCACAGCGCTGTCGGGGAAGGGAGAAGGAGGCACCCCGCCTTGTGTAAGGTGCCCGCAGAGCGGCCACCACGAGCTGGGAGCTCTCGGAGCCTGCCCCCTGCGTTCAGAAAGCGTCCCCAGCTGCCCCGAGGGCCACCCAGCTACCTCACTCGCCTCTTCCCTGGCGGGCTCGCCCTCCCCACAGGTCTGCCCAGCATGCCCTGGCCCTCCCCTGCAGCCCACAGCCCTCCCTCCCCGTCCACGGTGCCCGGGCAGCTCCCTCTGTGGGCTTTGCTGGGCTGCACGGGGTGGTCTGGCCACCTGCCAGGGCCTTTTGCTGGCCCATGTGGGCACAGCTGGCCGCAGTCCTGTTCAGCAGCTGCACAGGCCCTGAGCTACCAGGCAGGCCATAGAGCACGGGTCCTGCCACCTGCCTGTGTCCTGGGCCCAGTTCAGGCCTGGGCTCCTGCCCAGGGGCCTGATGCCTGGGCCCTGGAGCTGCCCTGGAGTCTGGCCAGCTTGGCTCGGCCGGATACCATCCAGCAGGTGCCGGCAGCTGCTGCCCTGGGCTGTGCCTGCCCAGATCTCTGGGACGTGGCTGCCTGGGGCCTGGGGTCCTGTCTGGGCCACAGCCTCGTCCCCCGCACCGCCAAGGGGCCTCCCGCCAGGCCATCTGCCTCAGGCCCGCCTGCCCCTCCTCCCCAAGGGGGACCAGACACTGGCAGCACCTTCTAGCATGGGCTCCTCCTTGGCTGCTGAACTACCTTCCCTTCTATCTCAGACCCCCTGGCTGCGTTTCCTGGGAAGGTCCCTCCTGCTTATATTCTGGAGACTTCCTCACTGATATCAGCCACTGGACTTGACATCAGAAACCAAAATAAGGCTGGATGGGGCCAGGGGATCCCAGTACCTGTGGCTCACAGACTGCCAAGAATGCCACCCTCCGCCCTCCGCCCTCCGCCCTCCGCCCTCCAGGGCAGTAGCCTTCCAAATGACCAGCGGTCAAGGCTGATCACTTGGAAGAAATGTCCTGAGCCTAAAGAGGCCCAGATGTTTGGAGAGCAAGCTGGTAATTTACAAAACACACATCCCTGTGTTGCAGATGTGACCCGTGTAATAACCCCTAGAAACGGATATTACTCACCCCATTTTACAGATGGAAAAACAGAGAACCACAGAACTAAACTGACCTGCTATACAGAAAACTAATTAGATGGGTGATACTCCCCACTGCCCTGCCCAAGACCACGAGCTCACACTGGTCTGGGGACGTCTGAAATGTGAGACCAGAAGGTCCCCCTGGGTTCCGGCCTGCCCCTCGGCAGCCTGACCAGTCTATCCCACCTGCAAGGGCACCCTGGCCTGGCTGGCCTACTCTTGCCCCCACACGGACCTGTAGATCTGGGGTGAGCCTGGAGACCTTGGGGACAGGCCAGTTCCTGCTGGTAAACTTGGGGGCAGCTCAGGGTGGAGGGAAGCAGCCTTGCGGCTGGAGGAAAGATGGATGCTAAGAGGGCGAGCCAGGAACTGTGAACGCAGAGCTGCTGGGGTGGCTGGAGGCAGAGGAGTGAGCGAAGGCAGCTGGCAAGGGGCTGATGGGAGACAGAGCTGCACCTCGCACCGGTGCCCACCTTCCCCAGTTTTCAGTAAAATGGGGGCAGCTGACCACCCAGCCTCAGGGAGGGTTTCGGGAGAGGTGTCCTGGGAAACCCATCTGGGCGCCGTCTGTGACTGGCTGAGTGGCCTTTGCGCCCCCTGACTGGGGGGAGCACGAGGCAAGCCTCGCGTGGGCGAGAGCTGTAAACTGACTTCGACCCTGTTCACTGGAGGCCGGATAGCAGAGCTTGTTTGATTTGTCTTTCCCTGTTCGGGGCCTGTAAAAAGAGAGGACACAGCAGGACCCAGGATTCAGCCAGAGGGTGGGAGGAGTGGCTTGGGGCCGCATTCGGACCCTGGAAACCCGCTTCAAACAAACCCACAGAATTGCAGATAACATCCTCTGTAGGAGAAGCGGCTTACACGGCTTGGTCCACCCTCCTTTACAGATGGGCAAACTGAGGCCTGCGAAGGTGTAGAGGGAGCACACAGCCATCACCTGACTTGCTGAGCTCACCCTCAGCCCACCCCCCGGGTGCCAGGCCCGGGGACAGGTGCTGGGGGCCTGGGGCATGAGAGCAGAGCTGGACGAGGCTGCAGAGGTGCTCCAGGTCATCCCAGAACTGAGTGTCCCTGCCGGGCCCCTGGTGTAGGCAAGAGAGAAAGTTACACGTGGCACGGAGGATGCCCTGGCGTGGGGAAGACTTCCCGTCTGGAGGACGGGGGTGGGGGTGGGGGCAGCCCCTAGGGGCAATAACTAAAGTTCTACTGCCAATTTAGAGCACTTGGCCAGGAAACCGACAGGGAGTGTACAGGGCCCTGCAGTGGGCAGCGGCCACCGTATTTGTCTTTCCTTGATAGCCTGCTCGTTGTTCTTTGGGGCTCTGTCACCGTTTTCCTTGGAGACAAAGCTTGTTGACCCCATTTTACAGCTGAGGGAACTGAGGCTTGGAGGGACAAACCAGCCCTAGCTTGTCTGAGCCCATGTCTACACACTTACTCTTTCTATAAGCAAACTTTCATAAAGAGACATCTTTTTTTTTTAAAGTCAGGGAAACAGCTAAGAAATCCTTAACCAAACAAAAAGATAAAATAAGAAGCTCTTTAAGCCCTATATCAGATACCCTAGAGCCTCAGGGCCCCTGGAGCACTGTTATGTGACCTGGGTGACAAGGTGATCTCAGATAATCCAGGTTTAGGGACATTTACAAGCCTGTGCCTTATCTCAAAACTCATTACAGGACACCAGAGCTGAGATTAGCAGTTGCACCTGCACCTCTTAGAGAACTCAGTCATTAAACATACCCAGGAGGGAAGAGGGGTTCTTGTTTGGTCTAAGTGGCCATCAACCAAACCGCTGAAACAAACTTATCTTCCTGCTTCTAGCAGGGAGAGATCCGTTTGAAATGTAAATCAAGAAAAAAATCCACATTTCCCCTCTGTCCCTCAGGGGCCTCACCTCCTACCTGCCCCTTCTCTCCTGCTTCTCTGCCCTATGGGCCACCTTGCTACATCTTGAATATGCCGAACATGGTCCCACCCCAGGACCTTTGACCATGCCAGTTCCTCTTCCCAGAACACACGCCCCACCCTCAGCTGATTGTGTGGCTCCTGTTTTCCCTTCCCTCCAGTCTCTGCTTAAAAGTCAAAGAAGCCAGGCCTGCCCCCTGCCCACACCCGCCCCTCCAGCTCTGTCTCTTTCTTCCTTTTAATTTTTCAGCAGAGCTTTGTTCACCGCCTGAATGCTACATCATATGTTTATATTGTCCATTGTACATGCTAGAATGTGAGCTCCACGCAGGCAGGGCTTTGCTACTGGGTCCTGGAAGAGTGCCCAGCCCCCAGAATGAATGGACAGGAGGAAGACGGAAAGGGGCCAGTGAAGGAGGTGGGCAAAAGTATTTAGGAACAAGAGAGAGAAAAAGAACCAGAACCAAGCAGACAAGGAACTGCTTTATCCTTCCTTAGGAAGGAGTCCAGATTTCTCTTTCTGCTCAGAGAGCTATAAATGGATGCGGAAATAACAGCATTTGTTATGAATAGATTTAGAAGCAGTCTGATTATCCTCCAAATACATTAAAAGAAAAATAAAATGAAATGCTGTCCAAGCCAGAAAAGGCTTAATTGCAAAGAATTATATGTCTTTACGAAGGAAAAATGAGAGTGATGACACACCTGTAACAGTTATTATAGTAAATATAAATGGCCTTATATTTAAGAATCTTGGATTAGATGAAAACATAAACCTCAACAATACCTTGCTCACAAAGGATGCTCTGGAAACAAAAGTTGTGGGACGCTAAAGCGGAGTGCGTCCCTGCCCTTCCTGCAGGGGCTTGCGCCTGCTGGGAGCATGGCTCCCTTCTTTAAGGCATGGCAGCTCAGCAATGCCTCCTGATTATCCCAGTCTCCACTGTCCTCATGCTCAAAACAGCTTCTGATGACACCTCTACCACTTGCCTGCGCAGTTTGCCTTTCCCAATAGACTGTGTCTTAGCCTGACTCCCCTAAACCTCCCCCCAGGTACACCTCAAAAACAGCCTGAGACCAAGGCTTGGGAGCTGGCGAGTGACCCCAGGGATCAGGAATAGGGAGCCTGGGCAAAGTGAAACAGCTACCGAGCTGGTCGGTGCTGGCACAGCTGGGGCTCCAGCCTGCTGGGCCCTTCTGAGGCACCCAGGGAGTGCTCCCCATGCTTTCATCCTCTGTTCCCCTCCCCACTGGTGTTACCTCCCTCATACTTCCTGGTTTTTGCATTCAGGAGAGTCTGACCCTTTTCTTGCAATCTCATGCCTGGTGTCAGGCAAGCCTGGGGCAGAAAGCAGAGAGAGCATGTCGCATAGCCAGGCTGGCACTGGCAGGTTAGACCTGTGTGCACCTGGACTAACAGGTGAAGAGGGCACAAGGAGGGATGGGTGCAGACTGGAAGGTCTGGGAAGTGGGTCCTTGTCTTCTTTATTTTAGTTTCCTGGTGCCTAATACAGAGCCTGGCAAAATTGTAGGTATTCAGTACATATTTGCTGAATGAATGAATGAATGAATGAAAACATGCAAGCACAGGAAAGCCAATGAAGCAATATTTACTCAAGATAAAGCTGAGTTTAGAGCGAGGGTAGAAAATAGAAACACCGACGAGGACAGAGCTTAGGGCATGGTGGGGATTGGGGCAAACCAACTGATTCTGCCTGTCAAAGGGGCCAGGGCCTCTCAGCACCAATCATTTGTTGCCATATAGAAATGTGGCTTTCTTCTTATATTGTCAGGAGAAGCATTTTCTAGAGAAGCGAGAGACCCATACATTTTACCTTGTGATTTTTAAATATTCACAACTAATTCCAATACAAAATATGAAACACTTGGAAACACAGCAGTTTGAGACAGAGGCCATCCACAAGAGGAAATCCAGACTTAAAGGGCATTCTTCGATGATAGAGATTGACAAATACATAACAGCATTGTGTGTGTATAAATACATTCCTCAAACAGCAAAGAAACAAAATCATAAAGGGAAAGCTGCTAGAATGCAAGGAGGAAATAATAGAAATGGATGCACTAGTGCAGCTGGATTCAGCAGCCTGCCCTGGAACCTTGGCAGGGCCGGGCAGGAGCTGGAGACAGTGCCTCGGTGAGAGACATGGAGGCCCCAGCTCACAGTCCAGGGCACCGAGCTGGCTCTGCCCATGGGAGGGAAAGGTGAACTAAGGGACTTGACGGGGCCCAGTGGTTGCAGGTTCAGGCCCCATCCCTCAGCCACATCCTCCCACATAGCTTTATTTTTCAGAACAGTTTTATTAAGGTACAATGCACATGTCCATGCAAAGTGTGCAGTTCGCTGGCTATGAGTCTTTTCACAGAGTTGGACAACATCTTCACAGTCAACTTTAGAACGTTTTTATCACTCCCAAAAGAAACCCTGTCCCTGCTAGCAGTCACTCCAGGCTCCCTGCTTTCCCAGCCCTGGGCAACCACAAATTGACTTTCCGCCTCTATGGATGTGTCTCTTCTGGGCATTCTTAGCAACCACGTGTGGCCTGTGTGCCTGGCCTCGTTCCCCCGTTCTCGAGGCTCATGCATGTGGCAGCACGTGTCAGTGCTTCATTCCTTTTAGGGCCGAACAGCCCCTCGTGTGGAGAGACCACGTTCTGATCATCTGTGCACCTGTAGATGGAGAGGTAGGTCACCTCCGCTTTTCGGTTTCTGTAAACAAGGCTTCTGTGGACATTTGTGCCCACGTTTCTGTGTGGCTATGGATTCCCACTTCTCTTGGGTATACCTGGGAGTGCAATTGCCGGATCGTGCGACAGCATCCTTCTGAGGAACAACCAGACCATTTTCCAAAGCGGCGGCACCGTTTGACATTCCTGCCAGGAATATACGAGGGTTCTTTTTTTTTTTATATAAGTTTTATTTATTTATTTATTTTTTACCGGGAGGTCCCGGGGATCGAACCCGGGTCCCTCCATATGGGAGACGGACGCCCAACCAGTTGAGCCACATCCGACCCCTATATACGAGGGTTCTAATTTCGCCACATCCTCGCCAACACTTGTAAATGTCTTTTTCTTTTTTTTTTTTTAAGATTTTATTTATTTATTCATTTATCCCCCCCTTGCTGCTTGTGCTCGCTGGGTCAGCTAACCACGCCGCGCGGGCGGGCCCGCCCTCACCAGGAGGCCCTGGGAACTAAACCCAGGGCCTCCCATATGGCAAACGGGAGCCCCACTGATTGAGCCACATCCGCTTCCCCCTGTAAATGTCTTTTTCATTTTGGCCATCCTGGAGGCGTGAAGTGTTAGCTCAGCGCGGGTTCAGTCTAGCTTTATTAGTAATAAAGCTGACGTTTTGAGCTGATTTGACTTCTGTGTCTTGTCTCTCACTGGGTTCTGAACTTGCAGGGAGAAGAAAGGGGTGTTATTTATTAGTCCCCACCCCAAATCCCAATAATCGTCTTTGCATCCTCCTTGTGAGTAGGACGTGCCCTTTGGGTAGAACTAACTGCTCCCTCTTCCTTGGTGCTCACCATCTCCATTTCAGACGTCAAGTGCAGCAGCTGAAAACTCTTCAAGAGTGAACTTCTCAGGTGTGAAAACCCCATCCAGGGAAGCAGATGCGGCTCAGGTGGTTGGGTATCTGCATACCACATGGAAAGAAAGACCCGGTGTAGCAGTTTGGCAGTTTGATGTAGTTATGAATCCCAAAAATAGATATTGGATTATGCTTGTAAACTGATCTGTTCACCTGGGCATGATTAGGTTATGATTGGGGCTTTGATTGGGCCACGTCAGTAGGGTGTTGAGCCCCGCCCCTGGGTGGGTGGTGAATTAAAGATAAAAGGCATGGCAAAGGACAGTGTTGGAGCAGTTTTGAGTTGGAGTTGTGATGTGGAGTCTTGAGCTGGAGTCCCAGGAAGTAGCGTACAGAGGTCCTTGGTCGTGAGGAAAGAGAGAAGGCCCTGGGAAGAGAAGCGAGCCATATGCCTGATAGTCTACAGCTGGCCTTGTGGCACAAAGCAAGCCTGAGCCCAGAGAGAGGCAAGCCCCGGGAAGAGAGGGACCCAAGAAGCCTGAACCCTGGCAAACGTTGGCAGCTGTTTTGCTCCAAAACGTGGCAACAGACTTTGGTGAAGGAAGAAACTTATGCTTTATGGCCGGGTAACTGTAAGCTTCTACCCTAAATAAATACCCTTTATAAAAACCAACTGATTTCTGGTATTTTGCATCAGCACCCCTTTGGCTGACTAATACACCTGGGTTAGATCCCCGGGACCTCCTGGTAAAATAAAAAAGGCGAGGAGGCGAGCTGGGCCTGTGTGTCGAGCCACGCAGCAAGATGAAGGTGCAACAAAAGAGAAACGCAAGGGAGAGTCAAGGCAAGACACACCAGAAACCAGGAACTGAGGTGGCGCAAGTGACAGGGTGCCTCTCTCCCACACTGGAGGTCCCCAGGATTGAATCCCCGTGAAGACTGGAGGAGAAGGATGAGAAGAGAAGGCAGGAAGCAGACACAGAGGATCACCCAGAGAATGGACACAGACAGCAAGTGTGTGTGTGTGTGTGTGTGTGTGGACTCACAGAACTGTACACCAAAAAAAATGAAAGTGAATTAAAAAACAACAACAACAAAAAACCCAAAAAACTCCATCCACTTGCCACATCCACTGGGGCCCAGTGGCTAAATCTCTGTGCACTTCAGGGAAAAGCTTCAGGATTGATTAGCGATACCTGCCACTGGAGGGGGAGCAGCGAGGATGGGCAGGAGCTGCAGAACCAGCAGGAAGTCTGGGGCCAGAGGGTCTGATCTCCGGCTCTGTAGAAAGCTCTCCCAAGACTACGAAGTAGCTGACATGCATCCTTTAAAGGAATGAGGTTCTGGTACATGCTGCAGCCTGGAGGAACCTTGAAAACAATTTGCTCAGCGAAAGAAGCCAGATACAAAAGGCCACACAGTGTAGGATTCCACGGAGACAAAAAGCACATGGGTGGGTGCCAGGGGCTGGGCGGAGGAGAGGATGGGGATCCAGGATGACCACTGCACCCCCCGGGGGTGACCCCAGGAGAGTCCCTGGGAGACCAGTGTGGCCAGTTTTGCCAGGACTTTTCCAGTTTCAGTGTTTAAGGCCTCGCGTCTGCTTGCTGTCCTGGGCTATCCTAACCCTTGCAGCCCTCCCCAAAGATGGTGCTGAGATGGCTGGAGACCCCAGGCTGTGGACCCCTACCCCATGCTCAACTCGGGTGGCAGCAGGCAGGGGGCCCACTTTAGACCTTGAGCAGAAATAGAGCAGGCAGCGCCAGTCAGCAGCTTCCTGGGCCCAGGGCCTGCATATCGGCCTCTGTCCCCCTGAGAGCGTTCGCAGGCTATGGGCGATTCTGTGGGTGGATACCCTCCCCTGGGGGCCCCCCTCTCCTGGGGACGCCCCTTTCCTGGGGATGCCCCTCCTCTGGGGGCCCCCCTCTCCGGGGGACACCCCTTTCCTGGGGATTCCCCTCCCTTGGTGGTGTCCTTCCCCTGTGGGTGCCCATCCCCTGGGGCAGGCCCCCCCTTGCCCCTTGTGTGGCCCCAAGTGAAGGGTGGGAACACTGGGGTGGGGAGGCACAGCCCCCAGAGACCTCCATTCAGGAGCCTGGGTGCAGGTGGTCCTTGCCCCGCCCTGGGAGACACAACTGGGCCCTGCCCTGCTCTGGCCTGTACCCCGGGGTCGGGGATCCAGCCCTCAACCTGCTCTGCCCCTCCGAGGACTCCAGATGGTGTCCGGCACGGACGCTGGCCCAAGCTGCTGCCGTGAGCCAGGCTCTGCCCATGCCCATCTGGGACTCTAGCTCTGCGACAGGCGGGTGGCCAGGGCAGGGCTGCTGGGGCTGCCCATCCAGCCTTTCCCCCTGAGAGCAAACTTGGGGCTGCAGGAGGCCAGGGGATTGCTTGGGGTCTGGCCCACTGGCCCATAGGCCCCCCACATTCAGAGGGGAGCCGGCCCAGACAGCCCAGCTTCCCCGTGGGCAGCAGCCTTTCCTGGCTGCCCCTCTGCTCTTCCGCCCACCAGGAGCAGGGGGTAAGAGAAGAGCCTGAGAGAGGCTCCCCTTCCTTTGCCCCCTCCCCCCTCCTTTGCCCCCTCCCCCTCTGTCCTTCCTCTCCACAGGTACTTCTGCTTGCTGTGAAGAGTGCAGGGGCAGGGAGCAGCTTGGCTGGAGGGTCAGGTCTGCCTTAAATCATTGCCGGCTTCTAGGGCCTCAGCTTGCCCACCTGCAAAATGGGGTGACTCCAAGGTGCCCACCAGCTCTGTGGGGGCCACGTCCTTGCCTCCAGCCCTGGCCAACCACCCTCTCTTTCCTCTGTACATTCTGTGACTCTCCCGGGAGCAATCTGTGGGAAGGGCCAAGTTTCGAGCCACACAGAGCCTGCTTTGTCTGCTGCTTAAACTCCTGTGGAAAGACTCCACCTCTGCATTTACCCTTTTCTTCTTCCAATAAGGAAACGGCCTCACGTTGGCATGGCCACAAGTCCAGTGGGAATTTAGACCCAGAGGGTGGCGTTTAAAACATGTCTCTTTGCTGGGCCGCCCACACCCGCTGGGGGGCAAAGGGCCTCCAAGTTGGAGCTGGCGGCCCAAGGACCAGCTGGTCAGGCTGGAGCGGGAATCTTCCCATGAGTGCCCTGGCGGGAGCCGCGTGGACACTCACTCTGGGCGCCTTGTTGGGGCTGAAAAGTGGGAGGGGACTTCAGGCTTAGGGTTGTGCAAGTTGACGACTCAGGATTTTTAGAGCACCTCACCCCGGGGCTGGCCTGGGCTGGACCTAGAGGAGGAGGGGTCCCCCGAGTTGGGTGCAGAGGCGCCCTGGCCCCCGAAACGAATCAGGAATTATCGTCCCTGGTGTTGGAGCGATGCCCTGCATCCAGCAGTTTCTCATTTATTGCCTCGACTGAGCTTCAGGAGAATCTGTGAGCAGGCAGGTGCTTATGGCACCACTTTACAATGAGGGCGAGACCTAGGGGGCCCCTGGGCCCTGGCTGGCTTTCCGGCATTTGCTGCTTCACAGGGACAATGCCATGCCCGGCTCAGGAGGGAGGGAGGAGATGCAGAGAGCCGCGGGCAGCGGGCTCTCCTGGGTGTCCAGCCAGCACGGGCAGCGCGTGGCCGCAGGGCAGCGCTCAGGAGGGCCGCCGCTGCCTTCCGGGGTGGGGAGCCTGAGGGAGGCCCAGCCCCCTCCCCGCGTGGGGAGAAGCAGCACCCAGCCCCTGCTTCTGGCTGCTTGGGCCTTCAGCTCGGCGCAGTTGCACCACCCCTGAGCCCTTGCTCTGCACTGGCCCAGCCTGGAAGCTGGGGGAGCTGCACGCCCCCCCGGGGGACTGGAAGGGTGCAGTGATTGCGGCGACTGAGGGCTCAGGGGGTGGGGGTGGAGACAGGTCTTTGTGGAGCAGAGTGATCAGGCTGGCTGGGGAGCAGAAAAGAGGAGCCCCCAAATCAGGGTGGGCTTGAGTGCCAGACTGAGCTGTCTGAGCTTTTCCCAGACAGAGGGAGCCACGGATGGTCCTGGAGCAGCACGTTGCTGTCATCTGGAAGGGTTCAGACAGGCAGCGTTGGGAGGGGAGGCCCGGGGTGGGGAGATACCTGCCGGGGGTCACGGCCCCTCCTCAGCTTCCCAGGGTGCAGCGGAACCCGCTCGTGCAGTCCCTGTGGAGGGCACCGGCAGGTGCCAGGCGGCCAGAAGCTGAGCGTGGTGGAGGTGGCAGTGAGCGTCTGGGGTCAGCGGTTGACAGGAGTGAACGAGGAAACGGGGCAGGGAGGGCGCAGCACGCATGCAGGCAGGTGCTCTGACAGGGAGGTGCTCGGCCAGGCACCTGCCCCAGGCCTTGGCCAGGAGCCCGCTGGACAGCTCCCTGCCAGTCTGGACCCCAGGCTAAGCCTCCAAGGGCAGCCCTGGCTCCCTCCCAGAGCCAGCCTCCTCTCCCTCCCTCCCCTTCTCCCTCTTGCCCCCTCCTCCTTCTTCCCCTCCTCCCTCCTCCTCCTCCTATCTCCCCCCTCCCTCCCCTCCTTACCCTCCCCAGCCATTTCCTACACCAGGTACAGTATAAATCTGGGCCTTGGGCCTTCCCAAATTGGACACTTTTTCTTAGATGTAGAACTAAGGCTCCCATTGAAGAGAAAGAGCCTCTTTCTTTGATGGTAACCTGCCACGGTGAGCTGGCCAGCCCTTTGCAGGCTGCTGTGGCCACCAGGCCTGGCTTTGACCTCTGGGCAGCAGGGTGGGATGGAGGGGCCAGGAAGGGGTCAAAGGGTCCCAGGCCTCCAGGGCTGGGCTTCTGTGGCCTACACAGCCCTCTGGAAAGGCAGCTGAGCTCGCTATCTGCCCCATTCACTGGACAAGCATCCAGCTGGCTGCTGCTGACCAAGTGGCCCCGAGGTGGCCCGGTGGGGTGGGGCAGGAGGCTGTCACCCCCAGGAACTCCCGTGGCCAGAGCTAAGGGGGGGCAGGGTGCAGCTGGATCCAGCCTGCTTCGGGGACCCACAAGGGCCCCATCATGGGGAGGGGCCCGGCATCCTCATCCCCCATGCAGAGAACCCCACTTTGCTGCTGGCAGGCACCCAGAGGTTGCTGGATGTTCAAGGCCAAGGGTGTCCAGCCTTGGGTTCGCTGGACATCACTGTGCCAGGGGCACCGCGAGGGCACTTGGATGCAGGGAGTGCAGGCCCGGAAGATTCCGGTGTAGGTGGCCCGAGCCCCATGGCAAGGCTCCCAGGGGCTCCCTGGAACCCTGTCCAGGCATTTCGCTTCAAACCCGGCTCCATTTCTTGGTGCCAGGGCCTCTCTGGAAGCCTTGTGCGCTTAGGCATTCTGCCCAGGGCTTATTTCCGTGATGGGTCGCGGGATCCCAGTCCAGGCTCGCCAGTGCACCTGAGCCTCACTTTATTCTGTGCACCTGGAGACAGTTTGGTGACTAGGGCAGTGAGAAGACCAGCCTGTGGCAGCCCAGACCCTCTGAGCAGGGCCTCAGCGCTTCCCTTTGTTTGGGAAGGAGTCGGCCGACAGGCGTGGGCTGGGGCAAGGGGTCTCACCTTCATCACCAGGAGACGCAGGGCGCCAAGGGGAGGCAGACAGAAGCAAAGCAGAGCCTGGAAGGACGGTCTGGTCTCTGAGGCAAGAGGACCTGCCCCAGCCAGCCGCCCGGGCTGCTCCCCGAGGCCAGGTGCACCGTTGCTAGGTGAGTTTGGGCAGGTTCCTACAGCGATGGGGGGACAGAGGCCTGGCAGGGTCCCTTGGAAGGTGTGACTGTTTGAAGTTCTGTGACTCCGATTAAAGGTCACATTCCTGGAAGAAATCCATTCCTGTGGGAGTGGGGCCCTTTCACAGCGTTTGATTCAGTTGCGGGGCCTTGGATTAGGCCTACGTCAGTGTCAGTGGGGCATGACCCAGGTTGGGTCTCGTCCTCTTTCTGGAGTCTTATGTAAGCAGAGACACATGGAGAGAGAGAGAGGGTCACCTGCAGGCACAGAAAGACAAGAAGCCCCAGAGGCTGAGAGAGGTCCCCAGGCTGGAAGCTGGACCCAGGGGTGCACAGAGGCATGGAAAGAGGGCCCTGAGAGGGAAGCCCACGGGCAGCTCAAGGCTGAAAGAGATAGGCCTGGGAAGAGAGGAGCCATATGCCTGATGCCCACAGCTGAGCTTGAGGACAAGGTGCGCCTGGAGGGGATGGCAGGGACCTTGGCAGGGGTCACTGCCGTTTTGCTTTGCCACGTGGCAGGATGCCAGGATCTGCCAGCATCGCTGATGGCGCCTTGATTTGGGCATTTTCACAACCTCGTAACTATAAGCTTTTACCCTAATAAGTCCCCATTATAAGAGCCAACCCATTTCCGGTATTTTTGCGTTGGCAGCTTGTGGCGAACTGAAGCAGAAGGTGCCACAGCATGCCACTGCAGGGCAGCTGTGCCGCAGGCTTGTGCCCTGGTGGGGTGGGGCCGCCCTCGGGTCTGCGGCCAGGGAGGCTAACCCCTGACCCCACGCCACATCCCCGGGGGTCTGACTGGTGGCCTCTGTTTGTCCTCTGGGCGAGCTGGTCACAGCAGCAGGTTGTCCAGGAGAATGGAGGATGCCAGAGTGGGCAGCCGTAGTCACCAAGCTGGGTGGATAAAGACCAGATTTTGGAATTTTATGTTTGTTTGGATCACTGAGCATCAGGACTGGGAGAACCAGCTAACACTGACTGTGGTTCTAGCACCTGCCGAGCACCAAACAAAGTGCGTCTCGTACACTATCACATTTAACACCCTCCACAGATGGGGAAACTGAGGCTCAGAGTCAGGAAAGAGGCTGCCCAGGTTTGCACCACAGGGTCGAAATCCCAGTCACAGCCGCAGACATGTCCACCTCACCACGCTGCCTGCCCCTCGGCCCGTGCCTTTAGGAGTGGGGAAAGCGAGGTCCAGGGAAGTGCGGCGAGGCACCCCCCTGCTGGCGCCCACTCTCCCTTCTCGCCGCCCAGGGCTGTTTTCTCTTAAGTGCCGCTGTTTGCCAGGCAGGCCGTGGCGTGCCCCTGCCCCATCTAACTACCCTCAGTGGCTCAGGGCTTGTTCAGCTTTGGGACCGGGGCCAAGTTCAGCTCTGCGAACCAGACAGAATCTAGGTGAGGTTTCTGGCTCATCACCTGCCAGGACCAGGCACCCTGCTGCTGCCCGTGGCGTCTTGCGGGGCCCCACCCCAGTCCCCCCTAACTCCCCACCACAGGTGGCTAGAGGGGAACACCTACCCTCGGGGGCTTTCTGCTGGAGTGACCTGAAGGCCCAGCCCCTTCCTGCACGCCAGGGCTGGCTGGTGGGGAGTCCAGGGACGGCTCTTTCTCCTGAGCACGCTGGCCGCCGTTCCAGGCCTGGTGTCACCTAGCTTACGGACTCGCCCCCCTGCTTTGCCTTTCTTTTTGTTTGTTCAGAGACTTTGGTTTTCATCTCAGTGGGTTTCCCCAGTGGCCCCGTGTCCTCGTCTCCCTGATAGAGCTGGGGGCCGGAGACGTGAGACCAGGACGCAGGTTGTAGGCTGCTGGCCTGGGCACCTTCTGTGACATTGAGCTGACCTCCTTCCTTTCCTGCCCGGCCATCCTGGGCCCCACTGGCCATGAGTCACCGCTGACTGCACGGCTCCCTGCATGTTTGCTAAGGGTGGGGGGAGGAGCTCGAGCTGCAGAGGCTCAGGGACCCAGCCTGAGTGGATTTCAGTCCCAGCTTATTTCCTAGACTCGGCTGAGGGGTGTCCCTCTTCTCACTAGCTGGTTCTTTGGCCGCTCCAGGCCCCTGCTTGCTCATTTTGAAGATGGCCCCGTGGGCACCGTGGGTCCTGAGGAGGATGCTCTCATTGGCTGAGCTGGGTGACGAGTGGAGGTGGTGCTGGGGAAGCCAGAGGGTCAAGCTGAGCCACGTGGAAGGGCTCAGGAGGCCCAAGGGGGTGGCCCAGAGGGGTGGAAGCACAAGGTGGGGATTGGGAGAAGATGGAGACAGCAGGCATTGGCGGCTGTGGAGTGAGAGGACTTTCAGGGTCAGAGGCCAGTGAGCCTGGGGCTTGCTGGGAGGGCTGGCCCCTGATCTGGACAGGAGGCTGGAAGCCCGCGGTCCTGGGACCCAACAGGGGCAGCCTGCGAGCCAAGGGAAGCACAGGAAAGTGGGCCGAGCCCGGCCATGTGTCCTTGGCCTCCACAGGCACACGAGCCGTTCTTTCATCTGCGAGGGGTGACCCCGGGGACCCAGTGCAGACAGTGGCTCTTAGGAAGGCACCCCCCCAGGTAGTGAAGATAGTCCTATTTCACTTGGCCGTTCCTGCCTGGCCAACATCAGGTGTGCCCCGTCCCACGTGCTGCTCGTGGACTCCCCACCCTCCAGGCTCGCTCACGGCTCTGCATCACGTGCCCTCAGCCATTTGACATGACAAAATACCCACTGGGGACAGGGCCCTGCTTGCGGACTTGAGAATCATCACTGAACAAAAGAGTCAAGGCTCCCTGGCTTCAGGGAGCTTAGATTCCAACTGGGAAAACAGACAATAAGAGGTCAACATAATACGTGCAGTAGGAGAAGCTGATATGTGTTATGGGAGAAAGACAGGAAGCGGAGCTGGGGGTGCTGGGGAGGCAGTGGCTTTCCTGGGGCAGTGGGGGAGGGGAGGGGGCTTGGTGAGAGTGACGAGCCCCGTGGCTCCCTGGAGACTGAGGGCTGGAAAGTGGCTCCAGAGCGGGAGTGTGCTCAGAGGCCTTGGGGCTGGAGCGGAGCTCCTGGGGAGGCCACAGAGGAGCTGGGGCAGCCGAGGTGGCGCAGACAGCTCTTTTTAATTCCTGCTCATCCTGCATTCTCTTCTATAAATTGCACATCCTTTCAGGAGCATTTCCCGATGCCCTTCCCCACAGGTCCCTCCCACCTGCTCGTAAATCGTGGTGCCTTCTCCTGTGCTCTCCTGTGCCTGCCGTGTCACCCGGGACATGACACGTCACACTTCGCTACTGAGTGAGTCTTCCTGCCTCCTTACATGGGGAGCCCCTTGTTCATCTCCAGGTTCCCATCACGCCTCCCCTGTGTTGGGCGATAGGAATTTGGACGGAGGCATCGTATGGGCTGTTCTGGGGGAGGGTAAAGGTTTCTTTAGGGGCGTGTAAGCTGTGGCTGCATCGTGTCCCCACAGGGCGGTGTTCCAGTACTGAGCCCCGGTCCTGGCATGTGAGCCCATTTGTACATAGGCTCTTCAAAGATCCTTTCAGTTAAGGGGAGGCCAGACGGAATCGGGGTGGCCTCAATCCAGTAGGACAGGGGTCCTTATAAGCAGAGGAAATTTGGACACGGAGTGGGAGTGAGCAGGAGAGAGGAGACAGACGGCCCTGTGGCGAGGCAGAGGCCAGTTACGGCTCGCGGGCCAGACAGCACCCGAGGCTCTGGACTCCCAGCTTCCCAAACTGAGCCAATAAGTTCCTGCTGTGAAAGCTGACCAGCTTGTGGTGTTTGTTATAGCAGCCCTGGCAAACGCGCGCGTGCATACACACACACACGCACACACACTTGTGGCTTCTTTACACCTGCCCCGTTTTTCTCCTTTTACACTGCTGTTCCTATTCAAGCTTTGCAGATCCGTGAACTTCTTGAGCGTGATGACTCAGAAGGGCTGGATCAGGTGAGATGGAAAGCATGTGCTTTCTCTCCTGTAGACAGCTGTGAAAGCCAGTCAAATCAGAGCACGGCGACATTTTCTTAGTGACTCTGGGTACAGAACCGAAACTGGAGGAAATTATAAACAAGTGGAAGAGGATGTCAAGTCTTTTCCCCATTCAAGCTCAGGACCCCTGTAATTTGCCCATCAGGGACTTTGGTGCTGGAAACTAAAAGCAGTGACGTGCTGCAAAGCTTTTTGGCCCGGGGCCCTTTTCCCTTCTTGTCCTAGTTTCCTAAAGCTGCTGTAACAGCATCACAAACTTGGTGGCTTCAAACAACAAAAAGTTATGATCTCAGTTCTGGAGGCGACAACTCTGAAATCAGGTGTCGGCAGGGGCAGGCTCCTTGTGAAACCTGCAGGTGAGAACTGCTCTTTGCCCTCTCCTCGCTTCTGGGGCTTGCCGGCACTGCTTGGCACTCCTTGTCTCCCAGCTGCGGCACTTCAGCTGCAGCCTCCATCACCTCACGACCTTCCTCTCTGGCTCCTCTGCCCTGATGGGGACACCAGCCATACGGAGGAAGGGCCACCCCACTCCAGCAAGACCTCATGTTTCCTCATAAAATTTTTTATTGAAGTGTATCATTCATACATGAATATACATAAACAGTAAGTGTGAAGTAAAAGTTGTGAACTCAACAAAACAAACATGCATATTATCATACAGGGCTCCCATACATCTCCCCACCACCAACATCTTGCATTGTTGAGAAACAACTGTTACAAACTACGAAAGAGCATGGACAAAATATTACTACTAACTATAGCCGTATCTTACATTTGATGTATTTCCCCCCAACCTACCTGAGTATTAACACCCTGTTAGTACTTTATACTTGTTACAGTTCATGAGAGAATGTTCTCATGTTTTTTCTGTTAACCACAGTTCATCCTCCACCACAGGCTTCCCTGTTATAGTCTCCTGTCTCGTACAGTCCATTCAAAGCGTGTACTCTGAGGCTCTCAGTTTCATCCCAGAGTTGTGCTGTCATCACCTCAGTCAATTTTAAAACATTTTCATTACTCCAAAAAGAAAAATCTCCAACCCCCTTAAATACCCTATTGTTGTCCCTTAGAATTGATGTATCTTTTTAGCCAATGCTGCAAAAATATTACATTATTACTGTTAACTATCATCCACTAGTTACATTAGTTGTAATTTTCCTGTGTATCACCATATTCTTAACACTTTGTAAAAGAAGAGCATTCTTATATTTATACTATTAACCACAGTCTTCATCCACCACTGAAATCATTGTTACACATGCCCTAGATTATTCTCTAGCTTCAATTGACATTGACCTACACAAACTACCCCTTCCAGCCACAATCACATCTATAAATCAGCAGGGTTAGTTCTATTCATTAACTAAACTAATTACACCTGCAGTGACCCTATTGCCAATAGGTTCACATCCTCAGATCCAGGGAGTGAGGGTTTGAACATATCCTTTTGGGGACACATCAGCCCCTGTATTAGTCAGCCAAAGGGGTGCCGATGCAAAGTACCAGATCTCTGTTGGCTTTTATAAAGGGTATTTATTTGGGGTAATATCTTACAGTCACAAGGTCCTAAAGAGTCCAAGTCAAGTTACTTCCTTACCAAAGTTTGTTGCCACGAGTTGAAGCAAGATGGTGGGCAACGTCTGCGAGGGTTCAGCCTTCCTCTCTCTCAAGGCTCCGCGGGCCCAGCTTCTTCCCATCTCAGCTGTAAGCTGGAGGGCTCCTTTCTTCCCGGGCCTGCTCGGCTGCTCCGGGCTCTGGTTTCTCAGCTGCAAACTATCAGGTAAATGGCTCAGCTCTCTTCCCAGGCCTCTGCCACGTCTGTGGAGCTGCCTCTCTTCCTGTGTTTCTGCTTCTATGTACCTGTCTTCTTGATTCAGTGTCCATTTACATGGCCCACAAAAGGGGCGGGGACTCAAGCTGAGTCGCCCTAATGATGTGGTTGAATTAAAGCCCTAATCTTTTTTTTTATTTTTATTTTTAAAGATTTATTTATTTACTTTATCCATTTTAAACCCCCCCTTCCCCATTTGCTGTTTTGTGTCCATTCGCTGGGCAATTCTCTGTGTCTGTTTCCTGCCATCTCTTCCCCTCCTTCTCTTCCAGTCTTCACCAGGATTTGATCCTGGAGACCTCCGATGTAGGAGAGAGGTGTTCTGCCACCTGCGCCACCTCGGTTCCTGGTTTTCGGAGCTTTCGGAGCATCTCGTCTTGTCTCTCCCATGCGTCTCTCTCCTGTTAGGTCATCATCTTGCTGCATGGCTCCCGGGGCCTGGTGGCTCACCGGCACACAGAGCCTGGCAGCCCATGCGCCTTCTCTCTCTCTCTCTATACACACACACACACACACATATATACATATATATATATGATACATATATATATATATACACGATATATGTATATATGTGTGTATATATATACATATTTTTATTTTACCGGGAGGTCCTGGGGATCAAACCCAGGTCCCTCCATATGGCAGACGGACGCCCAACCATTTGAGCCACATCTGCCCCCATAATCTTGATTTAATCAAGTAAACGTAAAGCCTTTGAACTTGAATCAATCAAAGGGTATCATGCCCAGAGGAAGAGACCAGTTTACAAACATAATCAAGATCTCTTTTTGGAATTCATGAACACTATCAAACTGCCACACCCCATAACCATCCTGAGGCTATGGAATGGAGAAGAGGGAGAAAAGGCAAGCAGGCTCAGGACACGAGCATCCTTGAGAAGAAGCTTTTCCCAGAGGGGGACTCCAGGGGGTTCTGAGCAGGAGTTTGTGTGTTCAAGGCTCCCTGGGGCTGTGGAGTGGGGGGTGGGTGGGAGGAGGTAAGAATGGGAGTGGGGTTGGGGCCGTGGCAGGCAGGGCCCACCTTGCGCTCACCCCTCCTTCTGGCCTCTCCTACCTGGGACTGTCACTGATTTATAGTGAACCCTGCTCCATTCTCTGCAAACTGAACCATGATTTTGTAGTGGGTGGGGATGCACTGATTTCAAGGAAAGTAGCCCCTCTCCTGGCTCCGGAGGGGATGTTCTAATCTGCCCGAGCTGGTCTCAGCTGCCCATTCTCCCTGGAGATTGGTCCACCCTTTGGCTTTTTTTTTTTTTTTTTTTAATAAGTAATTTATTGAAGTATATGATTCATACATGATCATAAACAGTAAGTGCATAGTAAAAGTTGTGGACTTACAAAACCAACGTGCATGACATCATACAGGGCTCCCACACATCACCCTCCCACAGATACTAAATTATATTTGTAAAAGCAATTTATTTTCTATTTAAAAGCCTGCTTGGAATAAAAGAAGTAACATTTATGATGTTACTATTTTAACAGAAATACAGAAATTACAAGAACACAAACTTTAGTGTCATGAATGGTGAGGCAGCACTCATTTAAAAAAAA
>JAKSZT010000088.1:4299593-4326903 GCA_026826555.1 Tolypeutes matacus | reverse complement strand
TTTTCACTTAGAGCCAATGTCATGAGATTTACTGACAGCCCACCTCTGCTGGGGGAGACTGCAATTTGTTACTGTATAAATAAAGTTCTGTTAATTGAGTCAACTCTTTGATTGATGGTGGCAATGTGTGTATAGACCTCTCGGATAAGTCCAAACGCACTGAATTCTCTTCCCGACATTTGTTGAGCTCTTTAATTGCTTCTGCATTGCTGGATATTTTCCGAGTCCCAGGTGCTGGATTTGGCCGTTTGATCGTATTGTCAACTGAAAAAGCCACTCCTGGTTGGGCAGCACTGGAGTCCTTCTTTCCATCTTTGGCATCTTTCCCTTTGGTCTTAGGTTCTTTTTCTTTGCTCTCTTTCCCAAAACCTCCAGAGGCTTTTGCCTCCTTTTCTCTTTCCTTGGCTGATGGTACTTTGGGATCTTTCTCTTTAGAGTCTTTTTCTTTTCCTAAACTACTACTCATGGTGACTCAAGTTTGGGCAAGAACCACATGAACTCCTTTTATTTTATTTGCCAACAATAGTAATTCAAAATCAAAGATGAAGAGACAAAGATCCTATACAACCAAAAAAGTGATGGCCTGGAGTAGTAATCAGCATTGAGTAACATCCACGTTACATGTTGGATCTAAAGGCACTATGCCCATTTTTGATAACTCATTTCAACTGGTAAAATTAGGAGCCACGACTCCGCCATCCTCCTCTTTCGCCCTCCTTCCTCCTCCTCCTCCTCCTCCCAAGCGACACTGCCCAACCACGGCCCCCCGCCTGTCCCTCCCCCCACCCTTTGGCATCTTAATTCTGGCCAGTGAGGGAGTCACTGAGGGATTTCCCTTCCTGGATAAAAACAGAGCCTTTTTCTTCTCCATCTATGCCGTTTCTGGATGGGACAGTGCTGAGCTCATGACGGGGCTGTGACACCATGTTGTGGCCTTGAGGCAACAAACCTCAGCTTGATGACAATCATCTTGTCTGAGAGGAATGGATTTGGGGAGATCTCCATGCAGGAGGTTTCCTGGGGATGCTCTTGGGAACCAGGCCTGGGAGGGGGCATGGGATCAGGACAGGGCTGTGAAGAGGTCACAGCTGTACCCTCAGCCCACCACAGGAGAGCTCGGCCCTGGGTTGCCCTTCAGAGATGAGTGTGAGGCCACATGGGCTGTGAGTGGAAGCGAGAGGCACCCCTCAGGCTCCAAGGGGCTGGGTTATAGGGTGTCTTTATCCCTTCTGTCCTGGCATTGAGGCCTCGTCTGCCTGTGGAGTTACCCTTCTTGCACAGTGCTCCAAGGGTCCGGAATCTTTGACCCACCCACACGTGGCCCTGCACACCTCTGCACTGGACCCAGGGACCCATGTTACAGCAAAGGAGGTGGTGGCAGGGGGTCACGGTCCCAGAGACCGCCGCCTGGCAATGCGATGAGATGGCCTTTCAGCTTGGAGTCGATGATCTGTGAGGCTGGGGCACTGTCCTTCAGGAAGCAGTCTACACCCTAAATAGTGCTGCTCCCCTAAAAGTAGAACACGTGGGCATGGCAACCTGCTTACCGTCACTCTCAGGTGAATCTGTGCTTCCTTTTCTCACAACTCTGGGCTCCTCTTGAGGTCCTGATTCCCAGCCTGGGAACACTCCAGAAAGGAACACAGGAAGAGTCTCGTGACTCTTAAGTTAAGCTTAAGCTGCTGCTCTCCCTTCAGGCTCCTTGTGCCAAGAGACTAGCAGGCAAGGCTGGAGGCTGCCTATGATCAGGAGGAAGGGATGCTATTATATAACTGGGCTGGGAAGAGCCCCTGGGGGTCTCTCGGTCCTCTCCTGCTCCATTCTGATGGTGAGTGGATGAGTACATCAGCTGTGGCCTGAGAAGGGTGTGTGACCGTGTGACCAGGGGCTCAGAAGGTAAGCCAATCCATCAGGGAAGCCACCTAGAAGCAGGTGTCGCTGCGGTCACCCCACAGGTAAGCCAGCTAGGGCAGCAGAGGAGCTAGTGCAGGGGTTGGATCTCTACAAAGGGTAATAGTGGAGGGAGATGACAAGCGTCTGCTGCTCCAAGACCTGGAGGAGGAGTTTGCTCCATTAACCTCCTCTTGTAAGTTTCCCCAGGAAAGGAGAACAACCAGAATCCTGGAGACATTCTTCCCAGATGGGGGGGAATTCATAAGGAAGTGGGTCTGAGTGGTGCCAAGGAGGTACTGCAGCATGCTGCCCAGACCCACGATTCAGGACCAATGCTCTCATTTCCCCAATTTGCTGGGATTGCTGACTCCTGACGCCGCCTACCCATAAGTCTCTTTCTAGAAACTGCCCTCAGCCGAAGGACGTTCCCTCTTCCAAGTTTATGCCTCTCCAGCCCACACCCAACGGCCCTTCTATGCAGCAGTACAAGAGCTACCTTAGAATGACCTCCATTTGGGACATCTCTTGGAGGGCCAGTCCCTGGGCTGCCTGCATTGTAGCCTCGTTGCAGTTCAACTGCTCTTCTGCCTGCAGACCCATCCTGAAATGCTCGCTGGGACCCAGCACCCAGCTTTCTCATCTCCTTGCAAAAAACAGTCCCAAGAGTCAAATCTGCAGTGGTCCCTGACTCCCTCAAGCCTGCAGTGAACACTACGCCCACTGCTGCATCATCTGCAGTTGCCTTTTCTAACATGAGTTTGAAGCAACCCAGCTCCTAGCACAGCATAAGGCTCAGTAGAACTAATTTTTTTTTTCTGTATTAACATTTTAGGTGTACAAAAGTCATAAAGAATATAACATACTCTTCATCTGTCTTAAGAAATAAAGCATAAAAATACCATTGAACTCCCTGGGGACCCTTCCCCAACCCCAGTCCTCACCAATATCCAGAGGCTACCACTCTTCTGATTTTAGCTTTATATATATATATATTTTTTTTTTTTTTTGACTAACGGTATTAAGCAGTATCATATTGTGTGCATTTATAGTCAATTTCTTTTTTTAACTCAATATTTCATATGTGAAATTTCATTTATGTTGATCTATGTAACTATTTCCTTTCACTATCCTATAGTATTCTGTTGGAAATGGATATGCAATTTGCCAGTTCTCCTGTAGATGACATTTTGATTGTTTCTCCCCCCTCCCCGGGGAACAATGTTGCAATGAACATTTTTGTATATTTCTCTTTGCATACACAGGCATAGGCAAATTTCTCTAGGGTAGCTAAGAGTGGAATTGTTGGTTGTAGAATATATGTATCTTTTAACTACTAGAGATTGCTAAATTGCTGTCCAACAGTTACTGAATCAGTTTGCACTACCCCAGCACTGCATTTGTGTTGCAGTGCTTGTGAATTCTGAATTCACATCCTTGACAATCTTGGTATTAACAGACTGTTTTCAGTTTCAGTCCACCAAAGGGTGCTGGTGCAAAGTACCAATCTGTTGGCTTTTATAAAAGGTATTTGGGGTAAAAGCTGTTACAAGGCCATAAAAAGTCCAACTCAGGGCTGCTTTCTCACCAGTGTCAGTTGCCACATGTTGTAGCAAGATGGTCACGGATCTCTGGCTGGTCTCTGCCTGCCCCTTTGGGCTTCCTCTTCCTTTTGGGGCTCCAGGTTTAAGTGAAGTCCTCTCTCCTGGCATAGAACTTGTTTCTTTCCAGGCCTCCAATATCAGTCTCTGCTCTCTTCCCAAGGTCAGCTGTAGGCTATCAAAATGGCTCATCTCTCCCTGGGGCTTTAGCTATTTGAGCCTTCTGCCACATGGCAGGATCAAAAAATGACAGAGCTCTCTCTTCCCATGTGTCTTCTTGCGTGTCTGTTTATATCAGACCCAGCAGGGGACAGGGACTCACACCCTCTGAGATAGTCAAAACTAAAAGCCCCAATTTTAATAGGTAAGCTAATCAAAGGCCCCTTGGCTGAATTTAATACAATAAAAAAACATCACACCCAGAGGAATAGTTTACAAACATAACTTTCTCTTTTTGGGATTCATAAAATAATCCCAAACTGCCACAGACATTTAATTTTTTCCAATTGTTTAAGTGTGAAATGGTACATCCATGGTTTTAATTTGCATTTTCCTAATTTTCAGTGAACGTGTCTTTTTTCTCATTTTGTTGCTCAAAAATAATTCGTTGCATACGTGAATAAAAAGGGTATACTCATTCATTACCTCTGGGATTCGTCTGTCTGGTTTGATTCCTGCATAGACCCTGTTCCTAGATTCAGTACCTGCACTACTTTGGCTTTCAGCCCTGGCCTCATACCAGACTCCCCTTTCACATCCGTGTCTATCTGGACCCCTGGCAGAAATCCCTTCCCGATCGTCTGTGTGGGCTTTCCTCTGTGACTGCATTGTTCATGCCACCTACCTGTTCCTGGGCACCAGGCTTTCTGTCCTCCCCTGCCTACCATCTCATTTGTGGACTAATGTGTTCTTTAGTGCAGCGTTTGGCTGAGACCTGGCATCGACTTGCTGTCAGAAGCATGCCTCAAATCCCACGTGTCCAAAGCAGCCATAGACAGGGTCTAAATAGGCTCACTTCTTGCTTTCATGTTTCTGGCGGTATGACCATTTATCTTTTGGTCAGCCATTTTTTAAGCCTTCAAGTCCATCTTAGTCTCAGCCCTCACTCTACCAACAGACTAGGAAGAAAAGCAAACCATAAACCTTACAGAGCAACCAAATCTAAGAAGTTATAATTCTATCCAACTCACTACCTGCTCTCAATTTTTCCTTTGTAAACTTTCAAAGCTTTTCCTTCCTTTCCACTTCCATCATTTTAGTCCTGCTGTCACCTCTCTTACTTGTTCTTCCAATAAGCCAGATTGAGCTGTGGAGAAGCCCCATTCACACTGCTATGTCTGTAGACCCGAGGCTGTTAGATGATCCCTGGGGAGCCTACAGGGCTGTATGCCAGGAAGAGATCCCTGGGACCTTCCTGAGCTCCACGCAGAGGATCCCAGGATAGTTGTTGAGTTGAACACTTACCTCAGGGTTCCTGAGGATCCACTGAAGCTTTATCAGATCCCTGTAATTGTGTAAAGATAGGATCCCACAAAAGTTCCTAAGTTTATGCAGGAAAGGAGCCCTCAGGATCTACTGAGGTTGTGTCAGGAGGGGATCACCAAGGATCTGTTGAGATCACCCCAAAGAGGAGATGTGTCAAGTTCCTATGGCTATGACAAAAGGGGAGCTCTCCATTGTTGTCATTGACTTAACATTTATGGGAGATTGCTGTGTCAGGGGCTGAGGTGGTTGCTGAAGAGTGCAGAAAGAACAAGCTTAGGGTGGATTCAGGTAGATGTTGACAGGGTAAGTACACATTGCTGTGGAAGGCCTTGCTCTTACAAGACAGGGCACTGAAACTCGGTATTGCGAGAGCTGAGAGCGCCATCAACTCTGCCCTGTGAGAGGGCGCAGTCTTTAGTGAGGAGATGGCTGGCTGTGATTGAGATAATGCACATTGTGACAGCATGAGACCCGGTGGACCCCAGAAGATCCCGTCCTTAGAACTAATCCATTCCTGTACACGTAAACCTATTGTAGATGGGACCTTTTGATTAAATTACTTAATTAAGGACCTTTGACTAGATTGTGTGACCCAGGGTGGGACTTAATCCTCTTACTGGAGTCCTTTATAAACGGAGGAATAAAATGGTGCAGAGAACAGAGAGGAACCCAGAAGCTGAGAGGAAGCCACTTTAGCCAGAGGCTGAAAGCAATTAGGTCTAGAGGCGAGGAAGAGACGAGCTGACACCAACACTGTGCCTGATGACCCACTGTTGCAGCTCAGGGGGAAAAGAGTCTCCTCAAGATGCCTTGATTTGGACACTTTCATGGCCCCAGAACTGTAAGCTTTTAACCCAATAAATTCCCATCGGTATACTGCATTGGCAGCATTTAGCAAACAAAAACACAAAAAGTGTCTAGTAAATATTTTGTACATAGCAAGTACTAAATTGATGTTACTTATTACCAATAAATGAAGAGGCACTGACAAATTTTAATAAGAAAACATAATTACATTTTGTTTCAAAAACTGGCAGTGGTGTCAAAGGGCTCCCAAAAGTTCTAATGAAGTTCCAGTCTGAAAAGCCTTTTCTGACTCCTCAGTCTTTCTCCTGGAGCAGCACTGGCCAATAGAAATATTATGCAAACCATAAATTTAACGTCAAAATTTCCATTAACAGCTGTAAAAAAAGGGAAAAGGACCTATGTGGCATTAGTTTTTAATATATTTTATGGAACTAATACATGAAAAATTTTATCACTTTAACATGCAATTAATATTAAAAATGATCTTTTTTTTCATACGCAATCTTTGAAATCCTGTATTTTACACGTTCAGCACACGTCAGTTCGGATTAGCCTCGTTTCAAGGCCCATTTGGCCAGTGGCTCCCACATTGTGGCCTTCCTGCCTCTATGAACTGTTGTTCAGCTGAAATTTGGTCTAATGCCCATTTTCCTCCCATCCCCGCAAACATGCTCCACGTCATGTTCTTATGCCTCTTACCTCACTGCACTGAAAATATTTCATCCTTTTAGTATTTACTGATCCCTGCGATAAAGCTTCCAACACCCCGACGTGTACTGAGGCCCGCAGGCATGCCTTCCGGTTCCCTGTGTTCCTGCCTGCGGTCAGGGCCGGCGTCTGGCTGCTTTTTGCACTAGGGCCGGCGAGCAGCAGAGAAACGAGGCCGACACGGGCTCCAAGTCGGCTTTAGAAGGCAGGCGGCGCGCGGCGCGATGGCGAGGCCGGGTTCAGGCGCGACGACTGGCGGGCTCGGAGCCGCCTAGCCGCGGTGCTGTCGCCGAACAGCCGCCGCGCAGCCCGAGCGCCTGCCGACCGCCCGACAGCTCGGGACACACGGAGCTCGACCTCCACCACCGCGCAACTGCCTCGCGCGCCCCCGCCGTCGCTCTCTAATGGCGTCACGCGGCGCCAGAGGTGGAGGCGGGACTTCCGGGCGCGCGGAGCCACAACTTCCGGAGAGAGGCGGAAGAGACCCAAAGCTCTGCGCTGGGGAGTCCCGGGACCGCTGAGGGGCCGCCCGCGGTCAGGAAAGGGCCGCTGGGGCCTCGCCAGCCACACTCGGGGTGTCGGGGCCGCGGGTCTGAGGGATGAGGAGCGGCCATGGCCAGCGACGGGGCCAGGAAGCAGTTCTGGAAGCGCAGCAACAGCAAGGTCCCGGGCAGGTGGGTGTGACGGGGTGAGCCGGGTCGGGGTCAGGGGTCAAAGTTCAGAGGTGGGTGCGTCGTCCTGATGAGCTGCGGGTGGAGTCGGGATCTGGGAGTCCCTCTTGGGTGGGGTGACCTGGATTCTGCGGAGACAGATCGGGGTTTGAGGGTCGCTGGAGGAGTTAGGGGTCCGGAGCATGGGGTCCGGGAGGTGACAGTAGCTGCAGGTGGGAGCGAGGCTTAAACGGAGGAGGAGCAGCTGCCGGCAGGTTCTTTTTCTGGGACGGGTATGCTCTCTTCTGCAAAACTCCTTGGCTCACCGGGGAAGCTGAAAGGCACTGACTCGGGCTGTACTATAAAGAGTTTTCAGTGGAGTCAGGAAACTGGCCCGGGGGAGACTGCGCCTGTTGGGGAGCTCGGTTTCTGCAGGGGGTGTGGTAGCTTTTGATCCACTTGATTGACCATTTTGTGTGTGACCGCCCCGCCCCACAGGGAGAAGCTTCTGCTTTGACCTGGAGCTTGGGAGGTTAGAGGCTCCCTGTGCGTTCCCATGTTCCCCTCTTCTGGCCTCAAAACCAATTCATACCTTATGTCATCAGAAGAAAGCAAATTAAACAATTACCCCCCCCCAAAAAAAAAAAAAAAAAAATTGCCCTCAATGTGCTGGGTACACCCTGGAAGCTCTACAGCTCCAAAGTCCTCTGAATGGGTGTTGGTGGCTTGGCATTGGACCCAAGGCCTGGGCCCTAGGGAACAAGGAGACCTGTACCTGGAAAATACCGAGGAAAAAATCACCTGCTGGCAAAAACTGATCAGAGCCAAGTGAACTTCAAGAATCCTGAACAGTTTGTTCTGTCCTAAAATTAAAAGTCTGAAGTACTGAAGATTAAGAATTGAGATATTCAAATAAACTCCTAGTTGAATCTTTCATAAACACAGTAAAATGGTTTGTGTCCTTGCGATGCCTGCTGAACACTATTGTTTGAATGACAGAATGGTACATTTTGGAATTCACTGTCTCCAGTCAGAAAGGTTTACTTTTCAGAGTAGTCTGGGAGTTAGGAGTGAGTCACTGGCCACACCAACACAGTGACTTTATTAATGAAGATCCTGTTTTAATCCTCGGGATTGTTATGGATTGAAACAGTTAATGACTTTCATTGAAACCAATGTCAGCGTCCAGGATGAGGTGAAAATTCTGGAATGGTGGAGAATAGGAGGTCCTGGTAGTGATGGGGACAAATGCTATAGAACATAGAGGAAGGAGTCACTTGGAAACACAGCTTTTGTGCGTCGCTTTCAGGCTGGTCTTGGTGCTTCAGTACCCCTCAGTTTATAAACACCTGTACTAACTCTGATAACTAATTCTTAACAACCAGCAGAGATGTAAGATTGCTCGGACAGCTGTGAAGAGTTAAAACAATGAATAAACCTTTGGATTAATGACTGTCTCTCCATAATTTGTCCTCGACTCTCTTCTGAGATCCTGCATTGCCAAAGACAGGCTTTTCTTTGTTTTTGAATTTGATGCTGTGCTGTGTCTTAGGCACTTTTTTTTTTAAGGTTTATTTTTATTTATTTATTTATCTCTCCCTTACTGTTTGTGCTCACTGTGTACATTTGCTGTGCGTTTTTCTGTGTCTGCTTGTCTCCCTTTATTGCGTCATCTTGTTGCGCCAGCTTACCGCACCACACGGGCCGGCTTGCCTTTACCGGGAGGCCCTGGGAATCGAACTTAGGGCCTCCCATATTGTAAATGGGAGCCCAACCAATTGAGCCACATCCGCTTCCATCTTAGGCACTTTTAAGAGCAGTTCCCATCACACAGTTCAGAGTTGGAGTGGAAGCTTGCGTAAGTTAGTGGCTGTCGTTGAAGAGGGCAGGGCAAAGAGGAGGGGTTGGGCTGCCCAGAGAGAGAGGCCTACATGGCTGCTGGGCTCTCCCCTCCTTGGCCCTGGCCTCTGGCTGCTGGTGTTCCAGGCCACAGGCTGGAACTCAGTTCCCTGAAGGAGGAGTTACAAAGGTATGCACTTATTCCTACCAGATGACCTTCCCGTGATGCTCTCTAGCACATAGTCAGTCTTCAGGTACCCACATACAGTGCTCTCAGGAACCCTAGCCAGCTTCCTATAGCTTTACCAACACCTTCAAATGGTTCTCATAATTGTTTGACTCAAGTACACTTTTTATGCATCAAAAAGGTACTTTTGATATACCTTTTTTGTTGGCATGTGCTTGTTTTCTTTTCTTGACAGTGAGGTTTGCAAGTTTAGGGGATGTGCCTTACTCATCTCTTCATTGTTAGTATTGATATGTGGTGCTTGATCCAAACCACCTTCCAGGCGAGCCCAGAGAGAATACATGATGTGATCAAGCTCATACATGAACGAGAGGCAGTCCTGCTAGTAGACTCCCCTACTCTGGACATGCTCCAATCCTCAGGTTGTGTATTGGGCTGACGCTTTCTTCCATGTTTCCTTTCTGAATGAGCCAGGTCACGTGGTGTAGTGGAAAAACCTGTGACTGGGCATTGGGGTAGTCAGGATTTTACCCTCTTCCTGTTAATTCTCTGCCTGGCCTTTGCCATGCCACGTCTCCCTGGGGCCCTTGGCCTCTGCGTCTGTAACACGAGGGAGTTGTGTTAGACTAAGTGGCTCTGTTGTGTGGGAGTAGATTTGTTTGGCCATTTGTATAAGAATGTGAGAGACCTCTTGGACCAGTTTTGAGAGTTTGATAATTTATTCATTCAGCAAATATTTATCTAACCCTCACTGGGTGCTAGGAACCTATGTTTTTCACAGAGCTTAGAAGAGAGTGGGAAAGGCAGAGAATAGATAACATAACTCGTAAAATAGACAATGTATTAGAAGGTGATGACTGTTACAGAAAAATAAAGCAGGGAAGGGGCTAGATTGTTTGGGAGGCAGGTGCAATGGGGAGCATTTCATGTTGGTAAGGTGGCCAGGGAACCCCTCCCAGAGAAGGGGACCTTTGAGTACAGATTTGCAGGAGGTGAGGGAACAAGCCAGGTGGGAGGCTGGGAGAAGAGTGGTCCAGGCAGAGGGGAGAGCACGTGCAGAGACCCTGATTCGGGAGGGAGGTTGATGTGTTTGAGGAGAGAGTGAGAGTCGGGGCATGAAGTGAGAAGGGTTGCGGGGCAGGGCCTGGTGGTTGTAGTGGCGCCGTGGGCTTTTCCTCTGAGTAAAGTGGGCACCCTTTGGGGTTTGGAGCGGGGGAGTGGCATAATCTGTGTTGGGTTTAACAGGTTATTTTGGCTGCTGTATGGACTATTGATTGAAGGGGTGGAAGGGCAAGGTCAGGCACTGGGAGATCTGTTAGGAGGCTGCTGCACAAACCCAGGTGAGAGACCGTGGTGGCTTGGACTGGAGCAGAAGCAGGGTGGGTGTGAGAAGCCGGTGGAGCGCTGGCATCCACAGGTGGGTGATAGGAATCAGAGCAGGCTCCGTCTCTGTCAGGGCCATCGACTCCCCTGGCTCATGCAGGGCTGCTGCTTTCTGTCGTTGCAGTTGGCTTTCTCGCCACACCTGACTTTAAATGCCAAGACAAGGTCACAGCCCACTGGCTTTGAGGACACAGGCAGCCTTTCAGTGTGGGCCTCCTGCTTGCTCTTACAGCGCGGCTCTGCCTGGCTGTGCGTGTTGTGTGGACAGAAGGCTTTGCAGGCTGCTGGGGTGTGTGAAGTAATACACTGGTGAGTGGGGTGGCTGCAGGAGAGGCCCAGACTGAATGTGGCAAGGTTGTGGGTGCTTGGGGGCAGTTCAGAGCCGGGTTCTGACAGCCTTCAGCTTGCAGGTTCAGGGCCACGAGGAGTCTGAGCAGGTGAGAT
Organism: Tolypeutes matacus; assembly: GCA_026826555.1. Taxonomy (NCBI): domain Eukaryota; kingdom Metazoa; phylum Chordata; class Mammalia; order Cingulata; family Chlamyphoridae; genus Tolypeutes; species Tolypeutes matacus. The sequence goes on along the minus strand of JAKSZT010000088.1, from coordinate 4,315,909 downwards.
GCGCACCTCCGGAGGACATGCGGCCTCGGCGGCCAGTCATCAGCCAAAGGGGAGGAGTCGTGGGGCGGGGTAATGAATTCATTCAGAAAATGCTCACGAGCACCGCGACATGCGGGGACTGTGCTGGATGCTGAGCGGGTGCAGGGAGTGGACACGCTGAGGTGGAGGTGTGTGTGACCGCCCTGCCCCGCAGGGAAGCATCGGGTGCCGTCGGAGGAGCAGGGTCGCACGTTGACAGGGTGGTCGGGTGCTCCCTCGGGCGGTGACGCTGCAGCTTAGACCTGCACGGAGAAGGAGATGTGCTGGGGCGCAGTGTCCCTGCAGGACAGAGCGCACCGCCAGGGCCCCGCGGCCGGGGAGGAGGAAGCCAGGAGGGGCACTTGCGATGAGGCTCGGGCAGATGAGCAGGGCCACAGCGCACAGGGCATTGCAGGCCGTGGACGGTTTGGGCCTTGGTCCCAGGAGCCGTGAGGAATCACCGATGGGTGCTAAGTGGGGAGGGCCGTGATGCGAAGACGCTGCTGTCACCCGTGGAGGGTGGGCGAGAGAGGAAGGGGGCTTGCCGTGAAGATGGAGAGGCATGGGCGTGGTCAGGCGCTCTTGGGGGTGGGACCCACAGAGTCCCTGGAGGCTGAGGGTTGGTGTTTGCGGGGACCTCCGGGCCCTGGCCCAAGGCAGAATTGTGGCCCCCCCAAGACTGGTGTTCTGATCCCCGGAACGTGACAGGTTCCATGGCCTGGCCAAGGGGAGGTGAGTTGCTGCTCAGCCGACCTGGAGGTGGGGAGGTGGTCCTGAATCGCCCAGTGGGCCGGGTCTAATCACGTGAACTCTCAGAATAGTCAGAGGGATAGGGCACAAGAAGACTCACTGCCCGCCGCCGCGGCCCCCAAGGCTGGACGCAGCCTTAGTATGGACAGCAGGAAGGTGGAGACCTTTGACCCGGCGGAAGGAACTGAATTCTGCCACAGCCAGAAGGAGCGGGACGTGGGTTCTCCCCGGAGCCTTCCCAGCTGGCACCCTGGTTTTAGTCTGGCAAGGCCTGGCCCAGACTCTGACTCAGAACTGTAAGATGACCCGTGTGGTGCCCGAGGCCTCCAAGCTTGTGCTGACTTGTTCCAGCAGCGATGGGCAGTTCGTCTGCGGATGTCTGCAGGGGCGTCTGATGAGAAGGAGCCCCAGGCCCTGGCAGCCCCTCCCTCAGTGAGCGCCTGCGTTTGGACATGGACGTGGGACCTGGTCAGTCTCCAGGGGTCAGGCCTGCCCTGCCCTGGGTGACCTCCACAAAGCGGGTGAGTTCCAGGGGAATAAGCTGCCAAGTTTCTTTTCCCAGAAGCTCTAGGCTGCTGCCTCTGGCCAGCTCTTTCCAAATCTGTATTATTTTCTTGTGATTTTGAAGTGGCTGTTTGGGTTGAGTGTCTCCTTCCTCACTAAGGACCCTTATTCCCACATCTCCGCGTTGAAAGAAGCCTAGGAGTTTCTATTCCGGTGGTGATTTTGGTCTTGTGGAAGCTGAGTTTTTCCTCTTGGTGCCATTTGTAAGTGGTGATTGTCTCACTGTGATGAGGTCCTACTGATGGCTTTTCACTACTTGTGTGATTCCTTTTACTTTTTATTTCAGCAGTACATTTCATGTTATTAAATTCTTATTTTGGAAAACATTTTGAAAATGGAATTTAGCATGCATCACATTTTCCCCCTTCTTATGTTTATTTGTCTAGTGTAGCAAATCTGGACTATTTTGGGTTAATTTTAAATAAAGGAAAATGATGTCTTAAAAGTACGTCCCTGATGATTTTGGAATTTTTTTTTTTCATTTTTTAAATAATGAAAGCAGGGGGAAGTACGGGGCGGACTGCTTCTCACTCGTGGGATGCAGCCCTTCTGCTTCATGGGTGCGGCAGTCAGGACCGAGGTGCTTTCCCGCCCTCCAGCAGGCCCATCCCTCAGGAGGCAGGTTGGCTGGGGGCTCACCCTGCTGCCCGCTGGCTGCTACACGCAGCTGGAGGCTGGAGCTGAACACAGTTTCCTGGGCTCAGCCATCTGCTCTTCGGCTTCCACATCCCTGGGCTTTTTCGGGAGCGGGATGAGTGACTTCGAGGTTCGGCTTGAAGCTCGCTCTGCAGACAAGGGGCAGCGGTGCCTGGGGGGTGGGGCGGGCAGCCCGGGCTCCTTCCTGCTCCTAGCCTCTTGGCTCTCCCATTCTGAAATACTGTTTCCTCTTTTCTGGGGATTTACTGGAAATTCCACCGAAAGTGCTGAGGTGGGTAGAGAGGCACACAGCTGGATTCCGTCATCCTAAGAGCTAAGGGCTGGAAACCCTTAGCTTGGTAGCCCTTACCCTGTCCAGGCGCTGTGGTGAGCCCCTTCTGGGCAGCATTCCCTCTGCGGGAGTGGCCTCCCGGGGGCCGAGTGCCCTGCCCAGGGTCACGCAGCCTCTAGAGGAGGAGCTGGCAGAGCCCCTCTGGCTCTACTGCCCACGGCGTTCCTGGACTCCTGACCGCATTGGTCCCCTTCTCTGGACCCCGTCCTGGAGTCCTTGTCCACTGGGAGCCGTCATGGGGGATCTGGGTTCATAGGTGCCCGGTGTGCACATGTGCCTCTGGCAGGCCTGCCCGCTGGCCTTTATTCTCTGGATGCAGGCTGTGCATTTTCCGGTCCTGCCGGGTGGCTGCGGCAGGCCTGCACGTGTCCTTGTGCTGTCACCGTGGAGCTGCCCTCCCTCTGCCCCTTCTCGCTGCCTCTTCTCACAGACCTGCCTCTTCTTGCTGCTCTGGTTGGAAGTGAGCTTTTTCTCTTGGGAAACATTCCTACTAAACTAGAAAATAAGCTAAGGCTTGGGGAGCAGATGGTGCTCAGTGGCCGGGCACCTGCTTCCCATGAACGAGGTCCTGGGTTCGCTGCCCGGCCCAGGCTTGCTGGCTCCCAGGCCTCTGTGCGGCTGAGACAGACATGTTTAGTTACCGCCTTCTGGGTTGCTCCCGATTCTTAGCTGAAAGCCCACAGCGCGGGAAGGCGGGTTGTCAGGCGTGGGGCACGTGCGGCGGGAAGGAGGGGAGGCTGGGTCCTGGAGAGGGCACTGAGCACCTCCCCTGCTTTCCTGGGAACTTGTTTTCAGGGTGAGCCTGGGAGGCCTCTACGTTGTGCTGTCGGGTAGGAAATGAGGGGGCCTCGCCTCGCTTCACTTCTTTCAGAATTCACGGGGCTGCGATGGAGAAGGCCTAGGAGGCCATCAGTGCCTCTCGATTATGACAGCGCCTTCCTCCCATCAAGCTCACTGGACTGGTGTTGGAGGAGGGGAAGGGCATATAATGCTGCCTCTACCTTTTCGGTTTTGAGAACAAGCCTGATGGTGCAGTTGGCGTCTCGTGCTGATGGGCAGTGCTGTGGATTATTCCAACTTCAGCAGCGACTGCTGTTTCATGGGGTGACTTAAAAAGAAAGGTTATTTTCTTTTTAAGAATTAATCTCTACCTTCTGTTAACTTTGTGCTTACTAGTGTCATGATAGCTTTTTATGTGTCAGCCAATGTGATTTCAGAAAGTCTTTTGATTCAAAATGGCTCGGATGGAGTGGCCAAGCAGCGGGAACTAGGCACTTTGAAGAGAGCGTTATCTAGTCACGTTTTGTTGTGAGAGGAGGTACTGTATTTTTTGGAATTTAACTCCTTCAAAGATATAGTTAGGGTTCCTTTACAGTATTTAATCACTCAAACGTTTTCATCTTAGGAAATAGAAAATGAACCGTCACAAGCACTTATTGAGTGCCTCCTGTGTGCACACGTGCTCTTGGTGTATGCAAGGGTGGACACAATCTTTCCACTGCTACTCGGGCCCCACTTGCTGGGGAGCAACACACAGGCCACAGACTTCTCCAGGGACCTGTGACGAGGGCTTGGTGCAGGGGCCAGGAAAGTGCTGTGGCAGTGCGGGAAAGGAAAGGTCCATGTGACACGAGCCTTTGAAAGCCTCTTGGACAAAGTGACATCCAGCAGGCCCGTGAGGGAAGGGGTGGGGTTCTGTTAGGTCTTTACAGTGGGTGGTGGGGATCCTCTGTTGATGGGGGGCCAGGGCAGGGCCTTCTTGGCTGTGCAGGTGATTGGACCCAGGCCTGGATGGACAAGACTTAAGGGGACGTTTGGGAGACTGGTGAGTAGCCAGCTCCTTGAGCACAAAGGACAGAAGGGGCGGAGGGCAGAGCTGTGGCCGCGTGGGAGCGGAGGTGCAGGGCCGGCGTTCAGCGTGGGGTCCAGCATTCGGGAGCCAGGGAAGCCTTCTCAGCAGGCACAGCCTGCTCTGACCTGCTCCTGCCATCCGCGAGGCTCGGGTCAGAGGAACTTGCCTGAGGTTGCTCAGCTGCGAAGAAGCCAGGCCAGGGTTTAGGGTGCCAGCCTGTGGCCGTGGGTGAGAGAATAGAGTGAAGGGAGATTGTCGAGGAAGCAGGTGCAGCTCGCCTGGCTCAAAACTGTTTCTTCAGAACCTGCTGTATGCCAGGTTGTGCTGAGGAGAACAAGAAGGACCCAGATGGAGCGAGGCAGAGAGATGAAGGAGTGAGCTTCACTGGGTGAGAAGCCCGGTGGGGCCGGGGGGCTGAAAGGTTTCTGCTTGTTTCCTAAGGGCATCAGGAAGGCCTGGGAGGACGTTAAGCTGGGAGTGAGTTGACCATATTTGTGCTTTGAAAAGCTCCGTGTGACACGGGGTTAGAGCCGGGGGTCCCAGCTAGAGGCAGCCTTGGGAGGTTGTCGCCATTTGTGCTCTTGGTAAAAGGGTGGTCCAGGCTGGGGCTGAGGCGGTGGGGGGAGCGGGCAGGTGTAAGGGAGGCTTAGGACACAGACCTGGAGGACGTAGACTGAGAGAGGGTGGGCCTTTGGCTTTAGATGGCCACTCATGGGCCTTGAGCCCCAGGAGGAGGCCGACAGGGTCAGAAGGAGAGGAAGTGGGGCTCACTCCCGGGCAGTGGGGATGGAAGGTGGCCCTGGGGAGGCGGAAGGTGCAGGCGAGAGGAGGGCGTGAGGGCGGGCCGGCAGGGCAGCCTCAGCCAAGGTCCAGGTACCGTGAGAGTAGATGCAGGAGTGGCGACGGGCCAAGGTGACAGTCACGGTGCTGCGTCTGTTGAGGTAACTGTAGGACATCCAGGGGTGAGTGTGTGGCTGAGAGTCGGCACTGGTTTGTGTTGTGTCCTGCTGAACCAGCAGCAGGACTCACCCCGAAATGAGGAATGGGTGCAGATGAGGCTGCCCCACCCTGCCCCACCCGGGGCCTGCTGAGACCCTGAAGGAGGAGGCCCTGAACGCCGGGGTGGGCCGTCCTAGGCATTCACTAGGGGAGCTCAGGTGCGCAGAGCTGCAGCGGCTTCCGACGGACAGCGAGCCGGCGAGAGGTTCGCTTGCGTGTGCCCGCGCCTTTGGCAGCTGCTCTTTAGATTACGGAGGGCTGGGGACAAAGGTGGCTGGTGCCAGAGTCTCGTGTGCAAGTGCTGGGAAAAATCTGGGTATGTGCTCCTTTCTCAAAGCAAGATGCACCTGGGGCATCTGGTCCTGAGATACGGGGAAGCGTTTGATCAGGCAGCGCTCAAGGCTGTAGCAGCCAAAGCTCCGGTGCTTCCGGGGGCTTCCAGGGAGGGCTGCCTGAGGGTGGGGGCCGGGGCGAGGCCAGCCCTGATCAGGTGGCAGGTGCTGTGTGCATCGCACAGTTTGGCCTGGGGGCGCATGTTTGGGAATCATTTTCCTCGAGAGGGGGGTGAGGTCAGGAGCGAGCCTGGCAACTCCAAGGAAGGAGGGTTGTGGACCTGGCTTTGGGCCCAGAGGCAGCGGGAAAAGGTCGAGGTGAGAAGCGGCAGCGAGGAAAGAAAGAAAGGAAACGGGCCCTCGGCGGTGGCTGGCTGCCCGGTTTGCAGAACTGTCTGTATTTCGCGGTGTTAAATTCAAAATACTTCTCTTTCTCTGTGGCTGTTCTCTAAGTTTTCTGCAATAACTGCAGATTGCTTCTGTCTTAGGAGGGACTGATGTGTTGTGGAAATGCTCTATCCAAGGCGCACCTGAAGAGACGTACGTGATGTTTCTCGTTTGGCTCGCCTCAGCGCCGTGTGTGCGGCCAGGAGTGGCTGGACGGAGTCCGTGGGCGGGCAGGGCAGGGCGGGCAGGAGCGCGGGGCAGGGCTGCCAGCGGAGCGCGTCGGTGGCGGCTGCGCCCTGCTCTGGGCCCCGCAGGGCCGCGGCTTTGCGCAGTTGCCGCTGCGGGCAGACGTGCGTTTCACACCACGCCTGGGCGGAGGGGCGATGGAGCTGCTTACTGCTGGGGCAGTGATTCTTCCAGTTTTTTGCTGAAGCCCTGCAAAGTTAATTTCCTTGGAAAACTTCCGAATACTATTCTAAATGGAGTGTCACTGTGTGTTAGAGCACGCCTGCCGCTGAGCCCCCAGGGCCGTGGAGTGACGGGGCTGTGCTTGTGGGTAGAGACTGATGAGCCCACAGGACACCCGGGCACGATTTGCCTGCTCCCTCCGTGGTCCTGAGATACGGGGAAGCGTTTGATCATGAACGTGGTGATAGGAGTCTTCATTTATTTTCTGCAGCTCAGAACACTGCAGCTGGATTTACTTTTTTTCCTCTACTTTTATTTCCTCTCACCCTTCACTTTTTCACCTATTGCTATTTTTCATTCATTTCTATTTAACCTTCAACAGCAACAAAAATGTGTTCAGGTCTTGTACACCATTTCTGTCTTCGAAGCCCGCATCTTGGTGTGGACGCTCTAAATTCAAACTAGAAAGAAGTTTGCCAGGATACACACTGTCGGAACCCAGGGGCCTCTTCCTTCGTGACTTTGCTCTCATGCTCCAGCCGTTTCCTGTGTCTCCGTCCACCCTAGTGGAAGCAGTCTGGGGCAGGGACCGCAGCTTGCTCGCTGTCCACCCCCGGCACTGGCCCTGGGCCTGGCAGGGAGCCGGCGCTCGGACGGTGTCTGCTGAGGGACTTGAGTGAAGACGCAGACGGCAGCAGACTCGTTAGGGGTTTAGCGCTTCGCCAAGTGAAGACCAAATTTGCGATCGTGGCTCTCTGCAGGTACGTCCTCAGGCAGTGTCTGGTGACGGTTTTTGTTTTTTGTTTTTTGGTTTTTGGCTGTAAAGTCAGCCCTGGACAGAGTCCTGAAGATATTGGTCCCAGAGGCCCTTGCTCTTCCTTTGGGCGTTTTTTGCCCTGTTTGACCAGTGCCTCCAGCCTGTCCTCAGGCTCAAGCCCACCTGCCTGGACGTCCCCTCCCACCCCGTTCTTGGTCTTCGCTCCCCTGACCAGTGGTGACGTGATGAGGGAACCTTCCGGTGCCTTGTGCTGAAGGACAGACTTTGCTGAGAATCCCAGGGCTGTTGCGGGGGGGGGGGCATTTCCGGGCAGGGCTCCCCTTCCTGGCACACAGGCCCTGGGGCGTCCTGCTTTGTCCCCCACCCAGGCCACTCTGCCGGGGGTCTTTGTACGGCTGACTGTCACCCGACGTGAGCCTCTGCCACATCACAGGGTTGGACCCATGGCCCTTCACTGTTTTCACTCCTCTTTCATCTGAGAGTCCCCACTGGCCACTTGCGTGTCCCTTATTCAGGATGTAGACGAAGTGGATCCAGAAAACTCAACAAATGGGTTCTACTGTTGCCTGCTGGTAACAAATTCATCCTTCTTAAGTTTTCCTTCTCTTAGTTTGAGGGATGACAAAATGTCCTTTTCATGTGAAGCGTAGTGCAGTGTTCTGCTCTGTGGCAGTAGCGTGGTGACCTTTTTGTTCTTCAGGCCGAAGAGCACAGGTGTCTCAGACTTGCTTAAGGTCCAGTGAGGGACTCGGTCTGTCCAGTGCTTTGTGCCAGGGGGAGCCTGGATTGCGAGTGCGTCCAGCATGGCGTTCTGACCTTTCTGGGCACGGCTGGGATCAGGGAGCAGAGCTTTCTTTTCTTTTTTAGCTTCTTTATTGAGATACAATTCATACTGTACAGTTTACCCATTTGTAGTATACAAGTCAGCATTTTTAGAATATTCTCAGTTTTTGCCATCATCACCACAATCAATTTTAGAACATTTTCATCTCCCCAGAAGAAACCTTGGCCCCATGAGCAGGCACGCCCATTTCCTGTGCTCCCTCTAGCCTTAGGCTGCCCAAATCGACTTTTGTCTCTGTAGGTTGGCCTATTTCGGACTTTTCACCTAAATGGGATCATGCAGTGTATGGCTTCTTTCACCAGCATGTCTTCAGGGTTCATCCATGTTGCAGCATTTGCCAGATCTTCATTTCTTTTCATGGCCAAATAATATTCCATCGTATGGATTTGTTTATCCATTCATTTGTTGATCGGCATTTGGGTTGCTTCTACTTTTTTGCTATTATGAATAATACTGTTATAAACATTCATGTACAAACTTGTGTGTGGACGTAGGTTTTCATTTCTCTTGGGTATGTTTCTAGGAGTGGGATTGCAGGGTCATGTAGTTACTCTATGTTTAACCTCAGGAACTGCTAGACTCTTTTCCAAAGTGGCTGCCCAGTTTTACATTCCCAGTGTAAAAGAGGTATCTCATTGTGGTTTTAACTCACATTTCCCTGCTGGCTGATGATGTTGAACTTTCTGTTGGAAAGACTTGTATGTGCAGCGTGAAAGGAAGTGGGGGATTGTCGTTCCCAGAGCCCTGTCCATCTTCCGATGTGTCTGGGAGAAAGGGGCAGTGCTTTAGTGTCCACGTCCAGTGCACAAACAACTCACCTCCGCAGAGCCAGAGCAGGTCTCTTTAACAAAGTTATAAGACGTTCTCGACATCCAGAAAGGCATAGAGGCTGCACGTTGAACACGCATGGACCCAGGCCCAGTGTAAGAAAGAGCCGAAGCTGCCGTGCTCTGCCGGGCCTGTACCCCACCTCTGAGCCCCCCAAGAGCCACCGTTCTCAATTTTGTGCTTTCATTTCCACGCCACTCATATATGTATCCAGAAAACGATATATTGTGTCATGTTGCATTTTTTTAAAACTTCTTATGAACAATATCATACTGTGTATATTCAACTTGCTTTTTCTTTTGATACTAAGTTTATGAAATATATTTTGATTCACTAGGTCTGCTTCATTGGCATTGGGTGAGGTTAGTATTCCACTGCACGTGTGTATGTTTCACGGTCTGTTTACTCACTGCTCAGTTGCTGATGGACATTTAGATTCATTGTGCTCCTTTTTGTCTTAGTGTTACAAACATCGCTGACGCTGTCTTGGGCAATGGTATTTCCAGGCTGCATACCTGGCAGGGGCACTATGCCTCGTGTACCTGCTTTTCCTAAGGAATCACCAGGGCCGTCTTTAAAACAACCAACCACTGTGGTGTTCTAAAGTAGTATAGTCTGTTAAAAGTTTATTGGTTAATATACCTTTTGTAAAGAAAGATTTCATTATCTGAAATGAGGTAGATGTGTTAGTTTCCACTTATTCTTTCAAAATGGTTTTAGTTAAAGCCTGTTTTTTTCTTTAGCTACTGAAGAGCAAATAAAAATGCAATTTTAATAAGATAAAATGAGGTTCCTTTTAGTGCTAGCTTGAACTTTGTTGGAACATTTTCTGCTCAATAAACACAAGTGGTTTGCCCGGGAAGAATTAACGAGCTTCTCGCTGTACTGCGAGGGAAAGGGCCTGCAGTGTGAGATGCTGCTGCCAGGCTTTTGTGAAAATGACATGCAAATAGTGGGCTGTGGACCCACATGCCTTTGGTTTTGAGCCGTAAAATTTATGAAGAACGCAGATTTTCAAGCAAAGGCAGATTGCTGATATTGGTAGATGCTGTTTGAGGTATTCAAGCTGCTGTCTGTGGTTATCTCATTCCCACATTCTTCCTCCTGTTTCTGGGATGAGAAAGCTAAAGGTCATAGCAACTGCCTTGTTAAAACCTTGCCAGCCAGTAAGTGCTGGGGCTGGGACTTGAACCCAGGCCTTTAGATTCTTAAACCTGGCCGCGTCCTACGAAGATCAGAAGACCTCCGTGGAATTTAAGGATAAAGGCCCTGAGAGGGAGCTTGTGCTTGCTTTGAGCAGGCCATTCTATCATGGCTTCTGTGGGTCAGAATTCAGACAAGGGAAAGTGGATGTGTCTCCATTCTGTGAAGCCACGTGTCAGTGGGAAGACTGAGATCCGAGGCCGAAGCCACATGAGGGCTGACCCTCCTCTTGCGTCTGGTGGCTCTTGCGGGCTGCCGGCTGGGACCTCTGCAAGGGCCATTGGAGGGACACTTGTACATGGGCTGTCGTCATGGCTGGTCTGGGTCCCCTCACAGCTCGGTGGCAGGGTCTTTGATCGAGTGTCCTCAGTGAACCACGGGGAGTTTGCATTGCCTTTGTGAAAAAAGAGAATGTCTTTATTGAGATACAATTTGCATGTATACAATTCACCCATTTAAAGTGTGCAAATCAAATGGTTTTCAGTGCATTCACAGTCGTGCACCCCTCGCCCCTATCAATTTTAGGACATGATAATCACCTCAGAAAGACACCCCTTAGCTGTCACCCCAAACTCCCGTTCCTCCCACCTGAGCAGCCACGAATCTGCTTTCTGTCTTTGTAGACGTCTCTTTTCTGGACTTCCATATGAGTGGAATCATGTGGTATGTGGCCTTTTGTGACTGGCTTCTTTGACTTACTGTAATATTTTCAAGGCTCGTCCATATTTCATTCCTTTTAGTGGCTGAATGATATTCTGTTGTATGGTTAGACCACATTTTGTTTGTCCCTTCTTCAGTTGATGGACACTTGGGTCGTTTCCACTTTGTGGCTATTATGAATAATGCTGATATGAAATTTTTGTACAAGTTTTTGTGGGCAATATGTTTTCATTTTTCTTGGGTATATGCCTAGGAGTGTAACTGCTGTTCACATGGCAACTCTATGCTCAATCATTTGAGGAACTACCAGACTGTTTTCCAAAGCAGCTTACTGCCAGCAGAGTATGAGGCGCCTGAACTTTCTCTGCATTCTTGGCAACACTTGTAATTGTCTTTTAAATTTTGGCCTTCCTAGTGGGTGAGAAGTGCTGTCTCATTGTGGTTTTGATTTGCTGTTTCCCTGATGGCTAATGATGTAGAGCATCTTTTTCGTGTGCTCCTTGGCTTCTGGTCTGTCTTTGGAGAAATGTCTATTCAGATCCTTTGCCTGTTAAAAAGTTTTTTTTTTTAAAATTTTTTAAATTATTGAGTTGTAAGAGTTCTTTGTATATTTTAGATACAAGTACCTTATCAGATATATGATTTGCAAAAATTTTCTCCTATTTTTTGGGTTGCTTTTCCATTGTCTTGATAGTGTCCTTTGAAGAACAAAAGTTTTAAATTTTGAGATGTCTAATTTATCTAATTTTTGTTTTTGCTTTTGCTTTGGTATCATAGCTAAGAAACCATTGCCTACTCCAAAGTCACAGATTTGTGCCTGTGTTTTCTTATAAGAGTTTTATAGTTTTTCTTCTTACATTTAGGTCTTTGGTGCATTTTTTTTTTTTTAGGAGGTTCTGGGGATTGAATCTGGCACCTCCTACATGCGAAACTTGCGCCCAACCACTGAGCTACACCTGCTCCCCTCTTGGTCCATTTTGAGTTAATTTTGTTTATGTTAATTTTGTACTTAAGAGGCAGGAGTATAAATTTATTCCTTTGAGTATCTAGTTGCACCATTTGTTGAAAAGACTATTCTTTCCCTATTGAATTGTCTTGGCACCCTTGTGAAAATTCAGTTGACGGTAAATATGAAGGTTTATTTCTGGACTCTCAAGTCTTTTCCATTGATCTCTCTGTTTATCCTGATGCTAGCGCCTTATGTCCTGATTACTGAAGCTTTGTAGTAAGTTTTGAAATCAGGAAGTGTAAGTCCTCCAACTTTATTCTTCTTTTTCAGGGTTGTTTTGGCTACTCTAGGTCCCTTGAATTTCTACATGAATTTTAGGATCAGCTTGTCAACTTCTGCACAGAAACCAGGCAGGATGTTGAGAAGGATTGCCTTGAATCTGTGGCTCGATGTGGAGAGTAACGAACATGGATTGTCTTTCCATTTGTTTAGGTCTTTAATTTCTTTCAATAATGCTCTTTAGTTTTCAGAGTATAAGTTTCGCATTTCTCTTGCAAATTTCTTTCTAAGTGTTTTATACTTTTTGATGCTATTATAAGTGGCATTGTTTTCTTAATATAATTTTTGTGTTGTTCATTGCAAGTGAATGGAAATACAGTTTTGTTTTGTGTGTGTGTATGTGTGTGTATTGATCTTGGGTTCTGCAACCTTACTGAACTTGTTTTTTTAGTTCTAATGGTGTTTAGGGAATCTGTTAGGACTTTACATATTATAAGCTCATGCTTTCTTGTTAGGTAGTTTTACGTCTTCCTTTTCATCTGGATGCCCTTTATTTCTTTTCTTTGTCGATTGCCGTGATTAGAATCTTTAGTAAAATGTTGGATAAATGACGTGAAATCAGACATCCTCATCTTGCTCTTGATGTGGAGGAAGCAGTCTTTTACCAGTAATTATGGTTTTAGCTGTGCTTTTTTTTGTAGATGGCTTTTATCAGGTTGAGGAAGTTCCTTTCTATTTCTAGTTTGTTATGCATTCTTATCATGAATGGGTATTGAATTTTAGTGAGTGCTTTTCCTGTCTATTGAGGAGTTCATGAGGTTTTTGCCCTTTATTATATTGAGGTGTGGTATATTATATAATTGATCTTTGGTTGTTAAACTAACCTTGCCTTCCTTGGATAAATCTCTTTTGGCTCTGATGTACAATCTTTTTTATGTATGTTAGATTGGGTTTGCTAGTATTTTGTCGAGAATTTTTACATGTAATTCATAAGGGATATTTGTCTGTAGTTTTCTTGTGATGTCTTTGTTTTTGGTGTCAAGGTAACACTGGCCTCCTAGAATGAGGTGGGAAGTATTCCTTCCTCTTTTATATTTTGGAAGAATTTGTAAAGAATTGACATTAATTCTTTAAGTGGTTAGTAGAATTCACCAGTGAAGCCATCTGGGCCTGGGCTTTTCTTTGTGGGTAGTGTTTTGATAACTAATTCAATCTCTTTGTTTTATGTCTGTTCATATTTTCTGTTTTGCCTGTGTCAGTTTTAGTTGTTTTTGCTTTTTAGGAATCTTTTTCATGTAATTTACCTAATTTGTTGGCATCCAGTTGTTCATCCTTTTCCTTTATAATCCTTTTCATTCCTATAGGGTCTGTAGTAATGTCCCTTCTTAAATTTCTGATTTTAGTAATTTGAGTGTTATCTCTCTTTTTTATTTTGATCAGTCTAGCTATAGGCTTGTCAATTTTGTTGCTCTTTTTGAGGAACTAACTTTTGGTTTTGTTCCTCTATTTTTTTTCCTAAGGCAATATGTAATAAGTAATGAGGTTAGGTTTTTTTCCCCCCGTATGTGTGTGTTTTGAGCTTTTCCCTGGAGCCCTGCAGTGGTTCTTTGGAGGTGCCTCATCTCTCTCTTTCTGTTTGAGTGGCCATTGGCAAATCCAGTGCATAGGGCACTTACTTCTTTCCGACCTTCCCTTTGGTCTGATTTTGTGTGTTTCCTTGGAAATTTTCTTTTGGAAAGTTGGTTTACTGATAAAACACCTTCCTTTACACAGATACAATGAAAAAACCTCACAGAACAACAAAACTGGAGCTGCATATATTAACATTGATATATAAAAAATAATCTTGAGAGAAAGCAAAGTTGTACAAAGCTATTTATAATATGATAACATAATATAAACTTTAGCAACAGGCAAAATAGCATTTTATATTGCCTAGAGAGCCATAACTCCTCAGTAAAAGTATAAACGCTTTTGCGGGAATCATAATGACAAATTCAAGTTAGGAGGGGAGTAGACTTGGGGAGGGTTTCAACTCTCTTGAATGACAAAATGTTAAGGTTTGATGTAACTAAATATCTGGCTGGCATTTGGGTGCTATTCGTTACGTTGTCTAACTGGCTTTGCAACCTGCTACCTGCCTGTGACTTTGGGCAGGCTCCTGAAGCCAAGTAAATGATTGGAAGTGGATGTGGCTCAAGCGACTGGGCTCCTTTCTACTATATGGGTGGCCCTGAGTTTGATTCCTGGGGCCTCCTGGTGAAGGCAAGTTGACCCCCGCCGTGGAGAGCTGACAGCCCGTGCCCATGGAGAGCTGATGGCCTGCGCCCATCAGTTTCTATCTTTAGAATGTAGGAGAACTGTATCTGCCTCAATGAGTTGTGACGATCAGGATGATGCTAATTATCTGTTAACTACTACTTACATTCTCCATGCTTTATTGTTTGCAGCATTTGGTGTTGAAAAAGAAACAAAGGGATCCGGAGCAGTCCAGAGGCAGCTGAGGGGCACACGGTGCTCCTCACTTCTCTGTGGGTTTCATGTCTTTGTAGAAACATTCAACCTGCAGCCCCCTGCCTGCACCCTGACCTTCCCGTGGGCTGGGCTGAGTCGGGTCTGTGCCCTCCACATCACTGGGTCCTGACGGTGGGTGGATGGGTCAGGGCTCTGGCTTCAGGCCTCCTCTTCCTTCGGAGAGCAATGCCCGACTCTCCTGGTGTGTGCAGAAATAAACGTGATGTCTTACTTCGACGTTCATTTTGGAACTTTCCTCTGACTTTCCTTGGGAGCCTCTGGGGGTCCTGAGCGCGGGCCATGGCCTGGCTCTCTGGGCTCTAAAGCCCCTTGATGGGAGGCCTGGCCTGGGCGCACGTCTCCACTCGCTGTGGTGCAGGCGCTTAGCTGCCACTTAACCTTCCCAATTGCTTCGTCCTCTCCTTTGCCTTCAGATCTTGCATGCGCTGTCCTCTTGACCAGAACTTTCTACCTGCCTTTCTTTGAAATGTTTAGGTAGTCTTCCCTCAGAGACCCTCCCTTCTCGACCAAGACCAGGTCATGTGCTCGCGGGGCCGTTAGAGTTGCCCCTTGCTTTTCTTGCCTTCAGGTCCTCGGCATGCGGCCCATGTGTGCCCGCCCGCTGTCGCCTTCCCAGCATTCCCCGGAGCCTGTCAGAGTCGGGATCCAACAATACTTATTCAGTTTTGTGGAGAATACTTTAGGGCAGAAAAAGAAATGTTTAATTAAAAACCTGTGCTGCAGGCACAGAAATAGAAGACAGACTAGAAAATGAATGAAAAACAGAAAAACTGACCTAACATATACTAATTTAATGTATATTAAAGATGGTATCCTCAAACCTGTGGGCAAAAGGATAGATTATTTAATAATTGGCTCTGGAACAATCATTTTTAAAAATGTCTTACCAAACACAATAAAGCAAAATAAAATAGATTCTAGGTGGGTTGAAAACTTAAGGTAAAAAAGGAAAACTTAGCAGTGTCAGACGAGCACGACGTTGCATGATTATGTAATCCCAGGTGATGTTGGCCTAAGAGCAGTCTTCAAAGTCTATAGAACCTGCTTGTAAAGGAGGAAGAGTGATTGACCTAACAGCATAACCAGTGCCATGACCAGGAAAAAGTCCTCGCCTCCTCCGTTAGTTGCCTAGGGTTGCCGTGATTACCCTTGGCTTGGCGGCTTAAATCAATGCAAGTTTGTTATCTTACCGCTGTATAGGTTAGAAGTCCCACTCGGGTCTTCCTGGCTGAAATCCAGCTGTGGGCAGGGCTGCTTCCTCCCCTCTTGGGGGTCCGAGGGCAAAGCCGTTTCCTGGCCTTATCAGTCCCTCGAGGCCGCCTGCCTTGGCTTGAGGCCCTTTTCCGTCCTCAAAGCCAGCGGCATCACATCCCTCCCGCCCTTCTTCTTGGTCACTTCTCCCTCTCACTGCCGCCGGAAAAGGTTCCACTTCTATGTGCTCGTGTGATTAGACCAGGCCCGCCTGGGTGATCCAGGACAGGCTTCCTGTTTCAGGGTCTTTGTCCTCAATCCCATCTGCAGAGCCCCTTCTGCCTTGTAAGGTGGCATGTTCTCAGGTTCTGGGTGGGGGCGTGGATGTCATGTTCTCAGGTTCTGGGTGGGGGCGTGGGGGTCATGTTCTCAGGTTCTGGGTGAGGGCGTGGGCGTCATGTTAGGTTCTGGGTGGGGGCGTGGGCGTCATGTTCTCAGGTTCTGGGTGGGGGCGTGGACGTCATGTTCTCAGGTTCTGGGTGAGGGCGTGGGCGTCATGTTAGGTTCTGGTTGAGGGTGTGGACGCCATGTTCTCAGGTTCTGGGTGAGGGCGTGGGCGTCATGTTAGGTTCTGGTTGAGGGTGTGGACGCCATGTTCTCAGGTTCTGGGTGAGGGCGTGGGCGTCATGTTAGGTTCTGGGTGAGGGCGTGGGCGTCATGTTAGGTTCTGGGTGGGGGCGTGGGCATCATG
>JAKSZT010000088.1:4268451-4299493 GCA_026826555.1 Tolypeutes matacus | reverse complement strand
GGTTCTGGGTGGGGGCGTGGACGTCATATTCTCAGGTTCTGGGTGAGGGCGTGGACGTCATGTTCTCAGGTTCTGGGTGGGGGCGTGGGCGTCATGTTAGGTTCTGGGTGAGGGCGTGGGCGTCATGTTAGGTTCTGGGTGGGGGCGTGGGCGTCATGTTCTCAGGTTCTGGGTGGGGGCGTGGGCATCATGTTCTCAGTTCTGGGTGGGGGCGTGGGGGTCATGTTCTCAGGTTCTGGGTGAGGGCGTGGGCGTCATGTTCTCAGGTTCTGGGTGGGGGCGTGGGCGTCATGTCAGGTTCTGCGTGAGGGCGTGGACGTCATGTTCTCAGGTTCTGGGTGGGGGCGTGGGCCTCATGTTAGGTTCTGCGTGAGGGCGTGGGCGTTGTTATGGGCCCTATTTTTGCTGACCACACCACCTGAATGACAAAGAAGGAAACCTTTTTATAAGGACTTCTTACAAATCCTTATTAACAGAGCTTTTTACAAGTAAGCATGAAAGGGTGAACACCCACCAGCAAAATGGACAAAGGGAGAGACATGCACTTTACTAGCAGGAGTAAGAGTGAACAAGCCATTTTTTAAAAAAAGTTCCCCCTCGCTAATCACCAGACGAATGCACACGAGCAGCTCTGAGCCCCTTCCTGCCTCAGACTAGCCCTTCCCGTGGCGGATGTTTCCAGAAGGAGGCGCTGCTCTTGCCGAGGACGATTTGGCCACACGTGTGCTGTTTGCGCTCCAGTTGCGCCGTTTCTAGGAATTTGTTCTCAAGAAGTTATCTGAGTTGTGTGTAAATATTTGTCTTCAGAATGTTTCTTGCATTTTTATAACCACAAACAGTTGGAGACAACCTCACAGTCATCATTGCTTAAACAAACCACCGTGCGCACAGCGGGACGGCGGAAGACTGGCGTGTTGTCCAGGGTGGGGGCGTGGGCAGTGGAGCATGAGCTGGCGCACCTCCCATTTTGAGAATTTTCAAAAACATTTTTTATTCTGAAATACTTGGCGATTTACTGGAAGTTGCAAATAAACATACAGGGAGATTACATGCACCCTTCACCCCATTTTTTGCTTTTTATTTCACATACGCCGCATATAGTCTTTTGTAGGCCTCAAATAATACAAGCAAAGTAAATAAACATATTTAAGTGAATTGAAGACGACTAATTGATGGTGGGGGCAGTAAGTCACGATGCATTGCTGAGTTTAAAACGTAGGACTGCGTTCCCTTTTTTAAAGGTGAGCCTGCCTCTTCGCCTGTCCACTCCACACCTGCATCGTCTGCGCGTGCTCACACACCCTAGGGGGCTGCATTCCAGCATCGCAGTGCTCCTCTCCCACTGGGCCCAGCAAAGAGGGCTTCCTTTATTTTCTTCCCGTGACTGCTCGTCTGCAGGGAGGAGTGGCAGCTCAGCAGAGCCTCCAGGAGCCCGCGCTTGCTGTCTCCCTCCACTGCCATGTTTGTTTCTCACGGGTGACCTCACACTTACACTTCTGCTCTAGGCAGGAAGGAGAGGGAGGAGCTGAGGACAAGTGGTACGAGCCCAGTGTCTTAGTTCCTGGCTGCCAGAGCAAACACCATGCAGTGGGTTGGCTCAAGCAACGGCAAGCTTATTGGCTCACAGTTTTGAGGCTAGAAGTCCCAAATCAAGACATCGTTAAGGTGACGTGGCGGCCTGGGGCTGGCTGCCGGTGATCCTGGGCCCTGAGCTTTTCTGCCACATGGCAGTGCACACGGCGGCCGGTCCTGGCCTCTCCCCTCTCTTCTAGGTTCCGTTGATGTTCAGCTCCTCCTGGTCTCTGTCTGACTCTCTTTTCTGCTTAGGAAAGACTGCAGTACTAGGGTCAAGACTCACCCTGAGGGGCTGGGCCACACCGTCTCTGAGGGGACCTCATCCAAAGGCCCTCCCTTGTGGCCCACCCCCGCAGGAGCGGATTATGTTTAAGGACGCGCGCTTCTAGGGTACAGAGCTCCGAACCACCACACTAAGCCTGTCTCCTTTTGTTAGAGAAGTAAAAGCTTCCCCGTGCTTTTCCATGGCCTGAACCACGTCATGTGGCCTGCTTCTGGGAACGGGGTGGTGGCTTGGGGTCACTCAGCTAACCCATGGAGTCTGCCACGTGGTTATTTTAATTTTCTTCTTTTCTGTTTTACAGATCTATTATGCTGGGCATAAGCACTTTCAGAATAAAACAGGGAAAGCTTTTAAAACGCTGCATTTCTAACCTTTTGAGATTCTGCAGTCCTTCAGACAGAGGGTACCAGATGAGAGTTCTCACACGGCCCTTTCGTCATTTTCCAGTCCTTGTCCAGGAGACGCGGTCGGGCAAGCAGGCTGGAGTAGCCCTCCCGCTCTGAGCAGCCCTCGGCGCCGTCAGTGCCTCGGCTCTGGGGTGCAGCTTTCAGGGAGCGGCAGACTGCTCTGCTTGCTGGTGGGGTGTGGGCCTTCGTGGACTGGCTGGAGGGCGACCGCCTGCCGACGGACACGGAGGCCGCTCCCCTCGGTGTGTGGGCTTTCCTCATTCTGTGGCAAGCTCCCGGGAAGGCTGGCCGGAGCTGATTCGTTTGCTTTCTTTTCCAACAGCATCCAGCATGTGTATGGAGCCCAGCACCCCCCTTTCAATCCACTGCTACACGGCAGGTAAGTGATGTTTTTGCGCAGTCTTCTGGGGGAGGCTTGGCTCTGAGGAGGGTCGTGCTCCCGGTTTCTTCCCCCTTCCCGCCAGCTCCGTGGGCACCCTGCGGGAGAGGCGAGTGTTCTCCCTTTCAGCAAACCGTGCAAGCTGTCACTTTGTGTGAGACACTGCGCTGCCCTCACGCAGCTCGTCTTGTGACGGGGAAGCAGATGTGGGTGCCCCAGCCTGACGTGGTGGCCGTGGGGGCGGCTGTCGTGGGCTCCCCCAGGCCTGCTCCTGGCACTGTCTCTGCCCCTTGCAGCTGCTTGGGGCCTGCTCTGCCACCAGGGCCTGGCCCCCCCGGGTGGGCAGAGGTGGAAGGCGTGGCGCTGGGCAGTGTGGCCGGGCAGGCCCGCTTCCAGTGCAGCCGTGGCTTAGGTGGCGGCTTCGGGGGCTCTTGCTCGGATCTGCAGTGCAAAGCCCACCCCACACCTGGTGACAGGAGAGGCGGGGGTTGGGCGGGTTGGCGGACACCGGCAGGGCTGGGTGGGGCCGTGCGGAGCACGTGCCGTGTAGCGCCACGGCCCCCTGGATTGGCTGTGCCGATGGCAGAGAC
Organism: Tolypeutes matacus; assembly: GCA_026826555.1. Lineage (NCBI taxonomy): Eukaryota > Metazoa > Chordata > Mammalia > Cingulata > Chlamyphoridae > Tolypeutes > Tolypeutes matacus. The sequence continues at coordinate 4,296,259 of JAKSZT010000088.1, read as the reverse complement.
CCTGCAGCGCGGCCGCCCCTCGGGAGTCCTCCGGCTCTAGTTCCCGTGGGCTCTGTCCAGGCTTACTCGGGATGTCTCTGAGCGGTGCGTGGTCTCTCACCCACTCTCCGCTGGACTGAAGTGATAGCGCGTGTGTGTGCCCTGCGCCTGGGGACCCGCTCCTGAGCGCACCAGTGAAGGCTGCCTTTGCCGCAGCTTGCCCAGGCCCGCCCCCAGGGTGCCGGCCTCGCCGCTGAAGGCCAAGCGCGCCAGCACCTTCCAGGAGTTTGAGAGCAGCACCAGCGACGCCTGGGACGCCGGGGAAGACGCCGACGAGCTCCTGGCCATGGCGGCGGAGAGCCTGGACTCCGCCGTGGTCATGGAGACGGCCAGCCGCGTGCTGCGCGACCACAGCCAGCGGCGGGAGCAGCGCCCGCTGCAGGACGTGCCGGGGACCCCGGAGCCGCCCTCGCTCTCCAGCGGTGACCTCCGGCTGGCGAAGTCCGTCAGCGAGAGCCACACGTCCCGCCCTGCAGGTAGGGACCGAGGGGGCGGGCGCGTCCCCCCAGAGCCGCCCGAGGGTGCGGGTCCCTGCCTGGTGGGGATGTAAGGGGCGCCTCTGTCGCCTGGCGGGATCTGCCCTTGAAGCCTGCAGCTCGTCCGTGGTGCTGCTGTGGCGCTCGCAGGCGTGAGAGGGCGCCCAGCGTCTCTCCGCGCCCCTCAGGGCGTCTCCTTTAGTCTCAGCTGAGCGCCCCCTCCTCTAGGTGGTGTGGCCGGCACACGGCCCTCGTGGGCCTCATCCGAGCTTGTGAGGACGGCAACAGGAGGGCCGTGCGTGAGCGCGAGGCGTGGGGGGCGCTGCCCCCTCCTGAGCACACAGCTCTGTGCAGCGACAGGCGCTGCCGAGGGCCAGGCCGCATCCCGTGGCGTGGGGGTCCACATGGTAGCGGCCCTGTGTCCTGGCACCCGGTGGCCGTGCTCGAGACTGTTTCCGTTACTTTTGCTCGTTACGTGTTTGAGGGTCTGGGGTAAAACCACAGGCACAGCTAACTCCGTGAGCGCCCTAGGCTTGGGTACTTGTGGGGCGGCGGTGAGGGGAGTCAGAAGCTGCACAGCCCGCAGCAGCGTGAGCTGCAGGTGCCAGCGGCAGGGGCGCTGCGCCAGGCACAGAGGAGGGAAGTGGACCTGGGAATAGGGGCACCATCTTCCTAGGAGGATCGGGTGGGCCTCTCTGGGGAGAGGCCAGGAGCGGTAACGCCAGCGCGGCGAGGGAGTGAGGCGCCGCGGTTCTGGGGGCGAAGGCTGGCTAGCATGGGTCGCCCTCCTGCTGAAGCCCCTCTGCCCGCAGCCTCCGGGCCTCGCTGGGACTCTGCCGAGTTTCACTGGCAGAAAACCAAGACTCGCCGGGTGTCAGGCCTGCTCGGCGTGCGAGCCCTTTTTGGAAACGGGTGCCTTCTCGAGCGTTGCTCCCCTCCCTAGGGGAGCCTGCTGTGAAGTAGCTCTGATCAGTTTTTATGTTGGGATCAAAGACGGTGAGTTTTGCAGTGTTTGAGCTTAGAGGGAGCCTGGCCTTGGCTCTTGCAAATGGCTTGGAAATTCTGGCTGCTGATTACTGTGCGCTCAGAGGCTTCCCGAGTGCCTGGGGCCCGGTGGTCCTTCGGCCTGCGGTGGACTCCTGCCGAGTCCCTCTGCTCGCAGGCCGTGCTGCTGCCCAGCCACCGCGAGCGCCCTGGGGATCTGCCGGAGCCTCTGTGCCGCCTGCAGTCTGGCTGATTGCTGGCGTGGTCCGTGGCAGCCCCCAGGGATGGGGGCTCGTCTCAGGTGAGAGCGGCCACGACCACGTGTGTGGTTGAGGGTTCCTTAGAGGGACAAGCTGGGCTCCTTTGCCCCAGGGTGGGGGAGCCTTCAAACGTCGCCTCGGGGTGTCCCCTCCTGGTATATGAAACGAAGGATGCTCCAGGCGGCTCTGGGCCTGGGAGAAGGGGCTGATGGCTGCCCTTGTTGGGTGCCTCTGCCTGCCTTGGAACTGGCGTTGGCTTCCTTCCTTCCTTTGCTGTGGGCAAGCCTTTGCTGAACCCTGGCTGTAGCATCGCCCAGCATTTGTCGATACCCATCCTGTGGCAGGGACTGCAGGAGCCCTTGTAGTCAGGCCACCCTGGGAGACTGTTTCACGAGCAGTGAGGCTGTTTAACCCTCGCTGCCCGCTGAGGGGGTGCCTTCCAGCCCAGGGCATCTGGCCTGGCTGCACCCTAGAGCAGGGGTCCTGGTAGGCAGGGCGCCCCGGGGGGACGGGGGGGGGTGTTCGGGCCCCCTGGGGCTCACACGGGGGGGGGGGGGGGCTCGGGGCTCCCCTGGGGGGGGGGGGGGAGGCTCTCAGCCCTCAGCAGTGCATGGGGCCCTCCCCGGCACAGCGATCTGTCCCCAAATGCCAGGAGTGCCATGGCGGGAGACCCTGCTCTTGAGGCTGAGCTGTTCCTTTCCTGGGAAGCTCATCTCCTTGGCCTGTGGCCGGAAACTGCAGGGCTGGGGAGGTGGGAGGCGACGCAGGAGTATTCTCGGGTGCCCAGGCCTCCTTTGAGGGTCACAGTTCTCGCCTGCATGCAGCTCATTGTTCCCAGCGGAGGGTGGCCCTGGGTGCCTGTGCTGAGTGACAGTCGAGTGGGGACAGATGTGCAGACAGATGCTTTGATTTTGGTGTGAGCCACGGAGCTTGGAGGTGTGGACTTGAGCCAGAAGTGGCAGGGCCAGAGACGGCGGCAGGGCAGGCCTCAGAGAGGAGGCAGGTGTGTGTGGAGCCTAGAAGACTGGGGGGCTGCTGCAGGGGGAAGGGCTGAGGGCGTGTGCCGGATGGCGTCCGGGGACAGCCGGGCCTCACTGGCGCTGGGTTTCCCACGAGGCTGGTGCGTGTCTGCAGGCTTCATCTGCGTGTTTTGCAAGCTTCTCGGTGCCAGGGGCCCAGCAATGCTTACCCTGGTTTCTCCTTGGTGCCCTGGGTGCTGCGGGCGGGAGGCTGCTGTGCCCTCGGCTGAGCGTGGCCCGTGCGTCGCGGTCTCTGTTGACCCTGGCTTGGCGGTTCAGCCTCGGTCGCATGGGGATCCCAGAGGCAGGCGCCTGTTCGTGCCTGCCTGTTGGCGGTGTCGGGCTCGTGCCTTTTGAGTGCCACCTGTCCCACTTAGCTGCCGTCTGCGCAGGATCAGTGAGGAATTTAATGCGGTCGGGTTGATCAGCTCCCAGGACTGCAGGTACACACAACTCAGGATGTTTGGTTCTGGGATGGAGCATGGAGCTGCTTCCCCCTTGGGCCTCCGTCACTGTTCAGGCTTGTCCTCCGGTCCTCCAAATCAGCCCTGTGGGGAGGGTGCCTTGCCAGATGCCTCCTGGCCGCGGGTGGAGCCTCGGAGCCTCTGTGGGGCCCGGGGTGCTGGCGTGCACAGGAGGGGGCGGCGGCTTCTCCACCCTGCGCTCCACTTTGGCAGCTTTTCTGCAGACGGAACTGGGTCAGATCCTGTCCCGAGGCCACAGGCCGCTTGCTCCTCGATGGCCTCGGGGCTTCTGTGAAGCCTCCGCCTCCGTGGGCCACGGGAAGGAGAGAGAGGAGGACGGTGTCTTGCCTCCCGGCTTGGTGGCAGCTCCCGAGTGGGCGGCAGGCGGCCGTTGTCTCTTGCCTGCTTTCGCCTTGCTCCGTTTCCTGGAGATGATTTTTTGCTCTAGTTTAAATTTCGGATGTAAGGGCAAGGACGCTGCATGGGATGTGGCTGGAGTAGCTGAGAGCTTGTCGGCCCCACGGCTCCTCATCGACAGCACCGAGTCTGTGGCCCGGGCCGGGCGGGACCTTTGGGCGCAGGGCAGGGGTGGTGCCAGGCGAGGGGGCTGCAGACTTGCCCTCTGGGCCCTCGTCCACCCTATTGTCCTTTGTATCCCTGGGACAGCAGTCCCTGCCAGGGCTTCCCTTGTGGGGACGTCTGAGGTGCGGGGGGCGGTGGGGGGGCAGTGGGGCCACAGCCCTGGAGGTGGCAGGCGGGCGGCTGCAGTGGCATCCCTGGTCTCTATGTGCCCGGCACGGCCTGCCGACCTCTGCGCCTGTCCCTTCACATGTGCCCCACAGGGCTCGCCCTCTGTGCAGGCCGGGGCGCCTGTCCACACCAGCAGGCCTCTGCCGAGCCCCAGGCTGCCCTGCCTGTGCCCCACAAGGGAGTGCTGAGCGAGGGCTGGCACTTCTGGCCGCCACGGTCTTGCTTCGTGCTGGGCATGAGAACACGGCTGTCCTGGGGAGGCAGCTGGGCCCAGAGGTACCCGGTGGTTTCTCTGTCTTGTCCAGAGAGCCGGGTCTCCCAGTGCTCCGTGGCGGGAGGAAGGGACACCTGTGACACAGCGGCATCCCCTCCACTCGCTGGCACCGGGCAGAGGAAGAGCCATGCATCAGATGGTTGGCGTTGTCAGTGGGGACCGTGGCGGTCGAGGGGAATTCAGGAGCCGTGTCCTCACCTCCGTCCCTTTGTCCCTACAGGCCCTGCCAGCGAGCCGGGCCCTCTGCAGCGCTCCCAGTCTCTCCCACACTCGCCGGCTATGGCGCTGAGCGGCGGGCCCCCCGACCAGGGCGTCCTGAGCAGCGCAGCGCTCAGCGAGAGGGAGGCCTCCCGGCTGGACAAGTTCAGGCAGCTCCTCGCTGGCCCCAATACAGACCTGGGTAAGTTCCTTGTCGGGTAGGGACGCCGCGGGCCTGTGCTTTTGTTGTTTCTGACGTAGAGAAGGGTCCTGGAAAGAGCTGGCCTCTCGCCCTCCCACGTGTAGCTTGCCCTATGAGAAGGCCATCTGTTTGGTTAGTCGGTGACAGTTTTCTACTGCTGTGTTAGCGTATTTTCAGAAACAGTTTGCCCGTGTATCTTCTGTTCTTTTTTCTTAACGTCCCAACTGCACTCTTGGCTCTAGAGCCACCCTTGGTGGCCCTGTGGGGGCTGATTGCGACCACTTGCTCTTCCTAGTGTGAGGACGAGAGCAGCTTGGGGGTCGCAGAACTATGCCCGCTCTGCTCGCCTTGGGGGGCAGGCCGTGAGCTTGCGGGACGGGGAGCCGGTGGGGGCGCCCCACTACCAGTGGCTCCCAGGCCACGTGGTTTATCAGGTCTTTTCTGAGTCCTGTGTAGTGCTAGGAGCTGGAGCTTTAAAGAGATCAGCATGTCTCTTAGCCATGAAATCACTCAGAGGCGAGTCGGGGAACGCATGGCATACGGTGACATCCTCTGCCGGAAGAGCCACGGCCCGACACAGAGGGCCGGGCGGAGGAGCCGAAATACCTGGCGTGGCCAGGAGGGGGCGGGTGGCGCCCACGTACTGGAGCCATGGGCGCCCTAGCCGCGAGGGAGGCCCAGGGTGAGGGGAGGAGCTAAGTTTAGACACAGCGACCGTTGTGTCCAGCAGCCCAGGGACCCAGAGGCCCTGGCCGGAGCGCTCCAGCTCCTGGTCGCACGGCGGCTTCTTTCTCTTATTTTATTATTATTTTTTTTGAATTAATACATGGGCATCTTAAAAAACCGCAAAGCACGAAGATGCGCAGTGAAAATACGTCACCTTCCACCGCCCCGCGGCCTTCACTTTCCCTCCCTTTCCACCCTGCCAGGAGCTTCCTTCCAGAGGTGGTCTGCACACTTGCTGTTTTTTAACTTTTCATTCTGCTCTAATTTCAGACTAGTACAGAAGTTGAAAGAATAATGCACGTGCCCCCCCTTTCCCTTTACTGAGACTCACGGCTCACATTTTGTTCCGTTCTCTTTCTGTCTTGGTCTCTCTCCCTGTTCGTGTGTGTGCATTTTTTTTTTTTTTTTGAACCATTTGAGAGTCAGCTGGTGGTATCCTATCCCTTTATCCCGTTCGCTGTGCATTACCTGAGGACAGGACATTGTTTCACAGACTCGCAGTCGAGATAAGTCAGGGAGGTTAACACGGGTCCGGTGCTGTTACCTAATCCAGTCCATAGTTACGTCTTGCTGGTTGTCCCAGTAGTGCCCTTTGCGAGCGTTTCTTCTCTAGTCTAGAACCCAGTGTAGGATCATGGATTGCGGTTGTCAGAGTTCTAGTTTCTTTCAACCTGGAACAGTAACTCAGTCTTTCTCTGTGTTTCTTGACCTTGGCATTTTTGAGGCATGCAGGCCAGTTTTTTGTAGAATGTGCCTCGATTTGGGTTTGTCTGATGTCTCCGCAGCGAGATGTGAGTCCGTCATTTTTGGCAGGAGTGTTGGTGCATCGCAGCGGGAAGCGGAGGGTGGCGCTTTGTCCTGCTGTCGATGGGGTGGCCTTTGATGCTGGGGTAAGGTGGTGCCTGCCACTCCCCCCTGGGGAGTTACTGCCTTCCCCTTTTGTAATTAAGCAGCTGTTTGTGGAGAGGGCTCTGGGGTCTCTGCCATTTACATGGTCTCCTTTCTCTGCACAGAGGGGAACACGTACTGCCCTGTTCTTGCTTGTTAGGCTTCGCCACTCCTTCTCCGTAGGCGCTCTTGGAGCACTCGTTCGTCTTTGTGATGCTCTGCAGAGCCTCATTCTCTGGGGCCAGGATGGACTTCAGCCCCTGCAGAGGGATGCTTAGGTCAGTCCTGGTTTTCTGTTGCTGCAGCATCCTCAGCTCTCCTCCAGCACCCGCTCCTCGTTCTGCGATAGACACGCTCACAGTGTCCCTGAGACGGGCAGGAGAGGGGGACGGGGAGACGGTGGCTCTTGCCTTTCTGGTTGGGGACATCTCACCCACTGAGGTAGGAAATAAAGGCGGCTCATGCCAGCCGGGTGTCTCCTTGTAGTTTGGGTATGTATTTTAGACACTTCCTTTCCTAGCATGCAAATGCACCTTCTTTGCCGGTCTGGAGACATTTGATACAGGTACAGAGGCAGAATCACAGTGGCTGAGGCTGTTCTGGGGACAGACGCCTGTGTGGAGTGCTGCTGCTTCCTCGGCTCCCTCGCGGCCAGCTCGCAGCCTGGCCTGTGCAGGCCTCTGGCCTCCCCTGTCCAGGCCTCATGCTCTGTGTTGGTGAGTGGTGCGATGTTGGCATCACTGACTGCAGGTGGAATGGGGTAATACGTTTAAATGCACCTTGTAAACACTCAAGATGCCCCTTATTTTTATTGTTTTAATTGACCTACCTACCCTCTAACTTGGTTTTTTATAATATTGACATAGACGGCCACTTCTGTGATAGCTGACCAGTCCAGGTGGCTCACAGGTGTTTTCTTGGCTGTGCTTAGTGCTTTCTAAAAGGTGGGTGGTGAGGAGGCAGCACTTTCCCCAAATAGTGGATGGGAAGAGATGTGCTTGGGTGGGTCGCCTGTCTGGGTTAGGGTCTGAGTACCTAGTAGAGTCTTCTCTTGGATTTTGTTATTGGAGTAACTTTTAGAAAAAATTAAAATCATACTTTAAGATAAAGCTTTCAGGAGTTATGGAGAAAATGTATGTGTGGATATAGATTGAAAGGTTAATTTGCGAGTGGGAAATTGTTTTGTTAGATTGGTAGGAGTATGGATTTTTTCTTCAGAATTCTGTTTAAGTACCCAACCTACAACCAAAAAACTAAAACCAAAGCTTTCAAAGGTAAATAATGACTGGATCTGTATTTAGTGGCAAGAGAAAACATAGCCAGCAAATTGCCTGTATTTATGCGGCATTTAAGATTGCTTCGGAAGACGGCGGAATGTTTTATCCTCACATTGTATAAAAGATCTGAGTGGCAAATATTTGCCAGTGTTGGAGAAGCGCCTTGCCTCTGTGAGAAGTGCTCGCAGAGATGATCCCACCCGCTGCACTTGTCCGGCACAGTGCTGTTTGCCTTTGTCTCTAGTGCTTTGCTACGTGCCTGGGATAAAACTTGCAAACAGAGCTTAATGGCTCATTCTTCATTTGGCATTGACTCAGTATTTGCTCATACAAAGGCTACCTACTTTGAAGCTGAGACAAGGACACGCGCAGGCATCTGTGTTCATTGCGTAAGTCCAGCGCACGGTCGCACTTTTTGGCAGGATGCAGAGGGTTCGGTTTTCCGCGGACTGCTGAGCATCCACCATGCATCGGTGGACCTTGAGGATGGATTGTGTGTTGAGGTCAGATCCGGGCACTCGAGGATTCAGAGACCAGTAAACAAGGACCTGCCCTTCGATTCGAGGAGGGTCAAGACCAGGTGCACACAAGCTGCAGCTTCCTGAGTGAGCGTCCTCCAGGAGCTCCAGTGTGGGAGCATTCCAGTGGCTGGAGGTGGGAGGCAGAGATTTGGGGGAAGGAGAAGGGCATCGCCATGGGTATTGGGCTGTACACGCTGGAGCAGTTATTTGTGGGGTCCATGGCTGGCAGGCAGCCCTGAAGGGGGCCGTGTTGACACGTCGAGGCCCTGGTCACTGCCCAGCTGCACGGACTCTTACTGGGAGGTGCGGCCATCCCTTTCATCGGCTGTAGAGGGGAGTCAGGCCTTCCTTGCAGGGCCTGGTGAGGGTAAAGTGCTTGGTGCCATTCATTCACTCAGCCAGTGTGCAGAGAGCACCTGCCGCAGGCAGGCACCTCCGTAGGCACTGGGGAAAAATAGGGAACCAGGCCCACGCAGCCCCTGCCCTCAAGGGGTTGACACTCTACTGTGGGGAGACAGACCAGAGGAGAAAGTCGCCCGTCCAGGAACGAGCCGAAGGTGCTCAGCACGTGTGGAGGCTAAAGCCTGGGCACCGCGTAGTGGGGCGGCCAGCAGAGAGCTTTTGGAACAGGCCTCTTTACGGCGAGCGCTGTGTGGCTTGACGGCAGGCAGGTGGAGGTGGGGAGGGGCCACCTGCTGCAGAGGTGGATGCAGCTTGAGGAGCTGCAGGTGCTTCGAGGCTGGTGCCTGGTGAGTGAGGGGCGAGGGGTTCAGCAAGGCTGGAAGGGGCCAGGCAGGGGCCTTGGAAGGCCAGGAGGAGGAGCTTGCTGTCACTCCTGTGTGCAGCGAGAAGCCTCTGGAAGGTTTTGACCCGGAGAATGCTTGGCACAGAAAGCAGCTGCTGTTCCGTGGAAGAAGAGCCCCTGGCGCTCACTGAGCAGGTGTTGCCAGTGGTCTTGGGCTGGGGCAGCGTCCTTGGGTAGCCCGTGGGATGGCTGGAGTGGGCAGGGATGGGGCAGGAGGGTCCAAGAAGCAGCTAGGCGGTAGACCGGGGGGCCGGGCAGCCGAGGACCGGGGCGGGGCGGGCAGGCCGGGTGGGTGTGGGGGCTGATGGGAGGTGGAGTGGGGAGCCTGGGGAGAAGGGGGAGGCAGCTTGGAGCCTCGGGGCCGTGAGGACGGTTACAGCCACTGGGCACAGAGACCAGAAGAGACGCGTGCGCTGTGCTGGGGAGGCCGAGGCGGGTAGCCGGGAAGCAGCGGTGCAGGCCACGCGTGGGCGCTGCGCTTTGGGCTCCTTGCTCGGCTGAGCCGGTGAGCGTGTGCACTCACACCTCACACCCCACTCTCAGCTCACGCGCACGTGTGCTCTCAGCCTCACTCTCGCTGACATTCACACCCGCACCTGCTCGCACGCGCTCGCACGCGCGTAGCCTTGTTCCTGCTTCACAGCTGAGAGGGAGGGCGAGGCCCGGCCGCCGTGGCGGCGCCAGGGCAGCGGGGTCCCGGGGCGTCGCGGAGCCCTCCGCAGGCCGTGTGTCCCGGGAGGGCCCCCTGGCGGCCGGGCGGCGCCGTAGGGGCGCGTGGGCACGCGTGGCCCTTCCCTGAAGCTCCCCGAGGCACAGGCCCCGCGGGGCAGGAAGCAGACGCCTTCCCGCCCCGGGCGCCCTGCGGGCTGCAGCTGCACCCGCTCCTTGCCGCCCTCTCCGGCCCGCCCGGTGGCTGTGGGTCTGGACCACGGCTGTGGTCAGGACCGCGCTCACCTCGTCCTCGGCGGAGGCTGCGCAGCGTGCGTTCTTCAGCCTGAGCCTGCTGGTGCCGGGACGGAGTGCTTCCCTGGGTCGCAGCGGGGACAGTGGTTAGCGTGCGAGAGGCGGCGCAGGCTTTGGGGCAGCGCGGCCGGAGGGCCTGGTGTCTCTGTCCTTGGGGTTTGAGGAAAGAGCACTGCAAGGGACACACAGATGGGCCCCAGCAGAGGACGCCCGCGCCGCGGGGCCGCAGGGAGGGCCGGCCTGCTGGCTCCTGCCCGCCAGGCCCCGGCTCAGGTGGTCCGCCCTCAAGGCGCCGGGCCCCCTTGCCCGCCGTGTGCTCCCCAGAGTGCAGGCCGGCCCAGGCCCCCAGGCCTGCTTGCTCATTTTCTCTCGCCTCCCTTGGGGCCTGCCCGGTGGGCGCCGCAGAGAAGCGGCTGCTTGTCAGACGTTTCCCTCCTTCCTCTGGGGACCTGGAGTCCTCTCTCTCTGGTTTCTCTTTGTTTCTTTTTTTAAAAAAAATTGAGTAGGTAAGTCACATTATGGTTGTTGAAGTGGCACTGAACAGTTGACTGTCCTTGGCTTGCATTCCGTGTGGCTCTTCGCTCGCGTGCCCCCCGCCGTCCTTCCCTCCAGGCGCTGCACCCGAGGCTCCCAGCCTCCTGCCCGTGTGCTCCTGCCCAGGGGAGGAGCGGTGCATGCTCCTTTTCTCTGCACCATTTGCCCACCGTAGGATTTCTGTCATGATGGGTATCAGGAATGGTGTTGAAAGTTAGGCAGGTGGAAGATGATGCAGCCAGCAAGCCACACTGCCACTGCTGGCGTGTGCTGTGCTGATCGCAGCATGTCTGCTTTCTCCCTTGCTTGTGGCATGCACTTGGGTCTCGCAGGCCTTCAGAGCTCCCTAGCACGAGCTGCCCGGTTCCTCGGCTGCAGGATGGGAGCGCGAGCACCTCGCTAAGCACATTGGCTCAGGGCTCCGTCTCATCGCCTGTATCCTTTTTAGGGAATCTCCACTGTTCACGTGGTGTTTGCACTACATGCCATTTCACTCAGCTTGCAGTAAACCACGGTGACTATCATTTAGTGAAAGTTAAATACTTCATTTACTATCTGTTGAAGGATGTATCTTGAGTTTAATAGGAGACCTTTCAGATAGCTTGTTTGTAGTGAATGCTGGTTTTCAGCATGGAATCGTAAAAGCAGGCTTCTAAAACTGCTCGTGTGTCCTGCACAATCTTAAAGGAGCAGTCGTAGGCTGTGCCGTGCCTTTCCTCTTTGGGGGATCAGAGGGGGAGGGGGCAGGAGGGTGTGGGGCACTCTGGGGCTCGTGGCCCGGCTTCCTGCAGCACCTTGGTCCTCTGCGTCTCCTGGGGCCACTTGAGTCGCTATCCGCCCTACCCCAGGCTGGGAGCACCCTGTGGGCCGTGGCTGATGTGGCCTCCTTGCATTCCAGTGAAAGCCACGCGGTGCTGTTGAGCCCCAGCAGTCAGCTGTGCTCTCTCCTGCCCTTGTTCCTTTCATGGCTGCTGGACTCTGTGGTACCAGGGACACGGGCTGCCTCGAGTCAGGCGCTCTCACTTAGGATTTGTGTGGCTGCCGGTCAGAGAAAACCTGGCTGAAGGGCGGCTCTGCTCGATGGCCCTGCGCTGGGCCCTGCCGGCACCGCCTTGCCCTTGGCGTGGTGCAGCCGTGCTCCCGAGGCGGCTCCCCTCGTCGCACCTGCCAGGTGTTGGCCCTGCGCGAGGAGCAGGTGCGCAAGCGGAGGCCCCAGGAGCGGGGCGAAGCCGCTTTCTAGCCCTGCTTTCCTTGTCGCGCACACTGAGCTGCGCCCTTTAATGGAACATGGAAAGTCCATTTTTAGAAATTTGATAGAGGGTTGGATCATAGATGATTAAAAATAAAACAGGAAATTTCTATGAATAGAAATGCAAGGAATGGAAGATGAAAAGTAATTCAGTTTGGCGTTAGAACTGGATCTAATACAGGAAGTTAAAGAAATTTCAAGTCAGATACCAAGAATAAAGAAAATAATGGATTTTGTGTCGGGAGGTGAAGAATATCATCTTTATCCTGGTTTTCTGTGTGGGCTGAGATGTCAGGTGAGGCTTTAGTTTCAGCCAACTCTTGAGATACTGTTAAAAACCATGGAGACTTCTGGTGAAATCTTAGACGTCATTCAAATTGGTGCTAAAGGGAAAAAGTGCGAGTTTGTTTCAAATGGTTGAAAAAGAATATAGCTACTTCCTGGATAAGAGAGTCTAAAAAAACGTTGCTTAGGAAATCTTTTGTCACACCCACACTATAACGGATCTATTTGTTTTAGCTTCTAGACCTAAGAATAACCTCATTACAGGAAGGGCCGCTGCCTTGGAGTCTGGGGTCAGCCGCGTGCGGGCTTTGCCGCTTCGCCGAGCCCAGCGCGTTTCCGCAAGTAACGCCGGCCATTGGTGTTCACCTCTGGGAGCTCCGGTTTCCTCGTCTGTGGAAGGTGGAGGATGCCGCTTGCCTCCATACCGCTTATGCGGCCGACAAGTGTCCCCGCGAGCTGTGAGCCCGGTGCCCGGCGCGCAGTGGGCACTCCCTGTGTTGGCTGCCGCGTCACCACCGCCTGTTTTCTCCGCTCCCCCCCTCATAGAGGCATCGCGGATCCTTGCCTTTTTACCCGTGTTTTTCAGTTACTATTATGCCGTAAGCCTTTCCCATGTTGCTAGTCTCCGAGCCATCCTTTTCATTGGCTGTATAATGTTTTGAAAATGATGTTTTCTTAAAGTTGTTATTAAAACTGTAGCTCTGTCTAAATCAACGTTGAATTTACACACCTGCTTGTTCAAAGTCTGTGGCATAGGCCACGCTGACGGGAGCTTTCACTGCCGTTCGGGAGGGGAAGGTGCTGTGAGCACACAGGGGCTCGCCGCTTACCTTCGAGAACGGGCGACACTTAGTTTTTTGTTTACTGGTTTTATTAATTGGAAAAGCTACATTATGTGATGATAAACAATTCAGATGGCCTCTTTGGGCTTATCCAGTGACAGGGGAATCTCCCCTCCCGCTCAGCTCAGCGGCTCTACTTGTCTGTTTCCTTTCAGAAATAGTCTGTGCGTATCCACGTAAATATATGTATCTAGGCATATGCAGGTGTTCCCCCCATCCTTTTTAAACACGAGTGGAAGTGTTCTGTGCCCTTTTTTCATTGAAAGAAATATATTGGTGAGTCTGAGAAGAGGTGCTATTTATCTAGTATGTTTGAACAAACATCCTTGATTTTATTCACAAGTGTCAAAATGGCATAAACTCATCAAATTTTCAGCTAATGTGTTCTGGATGGACAAGATTTGGCAGAAATTTAGTCATGAGGAGAATGTTTACTTTTATCCAGCAGTAATTACATAACCGGGAATTTTTTATTATAATCACCTCTTCCGGGTGCTGCTCTTGTGTATGCCCCACTGGTTATAAATTATTCAAATTAGGTGTTAAATTACCTCCTGGAAAATGGGATCCATGAGACGATGTCATTCTGCCCTCCCATGAGTACTGCGGGGTCGGCGAGGGGACCCCGACGTGCACCACCGGCGTCTGTGATGGCGGAAGAGGCTCCGCTTGCCTGTGAGCAGCCCCCTGTTAGAAAGCGGAAGCGGCATGTGCAGCAGTGCCGGGGGCTTGTCCCTTTCGCAGCAGGTGATAAGCTTCGGCCCCTTCGGCGTTACGCTCTGGAGCCCTGGCCGGTGCCGCACCGCACGTGCATAGTTCACTGGACCCTGGAACCGCCGAGGCCGCTGCTGGGGCTCGCGTCTTACAAACGAGCCCCTGAGCAGTCGGTGCAAATGGCCGAGCTGGAACTTGACTCCAGTGCCCGGTTGCTCGCTGCCTGCCCTGTCAAGCTGCCTCTTCCCTGGGGCTGAGATGCCGAGAGGGCCAGGGGCCTGGGGTGTTAGAACGGCCTGCGCACTGGTGTGTGCCCAGGGTTGTCGTCGTGGGCGAGAGGCATTACCCGGTCGCCTCTGTGGGCATTTCAGAAAAGCACTGAGACCAGCCTTGGTGATGGCGTCAGAGGGCACGTGAAGGAAGGGGAGGGAAAGGCGGCCTGGTTTTACTGGGCTGCAGAGCCCCCGGTGTGGGTGTGTGCATGGCCGCCCCCAGTGTGTGCAAGGCAATCCCTGGCCTTTGGTATTTCCCAGGTACCTGCTGGACGCAGCACCGCCGTCAGGCACACAGAGGGTGCTTGCACAGCTGGGAGAAGGGGTATCTGGCGTTGGATTAGAGACACACAGGCCATGATGACTTGTTGATTGTGTTTAGTGTGTATTTACAGTCTTTCTCCATGCTGGAATATTAAGCCCTTTGGAGTTTAACGATTTTTTTGTGTGTGGCAAAAAGATCTTTTGTACAGTATTGATAAAATCTTCCATTTTTCGTTTCCTCCCTGCAATACTCTGAGTTCTCAAGAAGGTCATAAAGCACAGAAAGAGCAGGCACGCCGAGTCAGAGACCAGGCACGGGGCCCTCCAGCTGCCGTGCGCGTGGGGCTCACTGGTCCTGCCTGGGCCTCGGTTTGCGTATGCCCGTCCTGCCTTTTCTTTGAGGCTTCCACCCTGGAGCCTTGTATTCTGCCCAGCTTGTTGTCCTTTGTATAGGAGCTGGCATGTGGCATTGCACCGACTGGCTGTGTCCCCATGACTGGCTGTGTCCCCATTACTGGGTGCACAAGGCCACTCGCCCCGTGCTCACACCTGGGTCTCCAGTGTGAGTGTCCCCAGCGCCGAGCCTGCGTGGAGCCGCTGGGCCTCCTGCTGCTGTCCCGTGGTGCCTAGGACCAGCTCTTGAGGAGGGGCACTTTTATTTCAAATCCCCGACTCTGGTAGCCACCTCCAGCCGGCCTCAGGGCGCTTTAGGCCTCGGGGGGCCGGCCTGGGTGGACTGGCTGTTCCACTCACGTGGCTGAGGCCCAGGGCAGGACTCCGGGTCCCAGCACGCTCAGGTCCCTACAAGTGGGCAGCAGTGGGCGTGCAGACAATTTGGCGAGCTTGCTCTGGCCAGGCACAGGTCCTGGTGGGAACGGTCGTCACCTGCAGCTGTGTGGGTCAGGAAGTCCTGCTGGGATGGAATGACGAGGGGCAGCAGGGGGGCCACAGGTGACCCAAACGCAGGAGTCCTCCATCTCTTCCTCTACCCATCAGACATTTCATAGGTGCTGCCTGGGAGCAGGCCCTGTGCCGGGAGGAGCTGCCTGCTGCATAGGCTCCCGGACAGGTGTCCGTCAGTGGTTTCGGCTATTGACAGGCTTAAATATAGCTGAAATGATAAAGCGTTCGGCATTTAAAGCCTGATAAATACTGAGAGCCGCAATCAGAGCAAGAGCGAGGGCCTCTACCACCGCGTGACGCCCATGCCGGGCCCGCTGTGGTGCCGAGCGCTCCCTGCGCATTTGCAGGGCCAGCCCACGACCAGCCCGTGAGGCAGATGCTGTCGTGATCCCAGGTCCACTGACGAGGAGTGGGAGGCTCAGAGGGGCCCAGGTTGCAGAACTCGGGGTGCCGCGCCAGGCCCAGTCTCGTGGGGCCCAGGTCCCCGGCGTGGCCCCACCCGCAGGGCTGCACGGCCTCCCGAGACCAGGGCCAGGAGGCGAGGCGCAGAGCGGGCACAGGCCAGTGTTCCCGCGCCTGCGTGCTCCAAGAGCGCGCTCGCCTTGTCTCTTTAGGGGCGACCTTCATACGGGGTGTGGGATCAGACTTGGGACCAAGCAGAATCGCTAACTGCGTGTCTTACTATTTCTAGTTATAAATAATGTCGTTTCCCGTGACGTTCATTTTCTCTAGAAACCTGATGGCTGATGGCTGTGTAGTCTTCGTTGAAGTTGTCATCTCTCCCTTTTGGTCATAGATGACCCATTTCTCAAGCCAGTCCCCTATTATTCGGGTATGTACCCTGTTTCCAGTTTTGGTTTTGGTTTCTTTGTAGCTACTCTTAACACTGTGCAGAGCATCCTGGAACATAATTCTTTAAACACATTTGTTGCTTCTTAGCACAAACCCTGAAGTGTGACATGGTGTCACATTGGTCACTTGCACACTTGCCCTGTCCATGTAGTCCCTCAGCTCCCCGACAGTCCTGTGCCGTGGGATAGCAGCTGTTGACTGGGTTCCTTTTTGCCCGTCGTCAGTGTTTTTGAACTGAAGGGCCCCTGGGCACACAGATTTACTGGGCCTCTTCCAGTGCAGTTTTCCTCGGAGTATGCAGTTGTACTTTCCCTGTCTTGAACTTGCTAAGGTTTTTCTACGTGACTTTCCAGATTCCTCATAGGTCAGTGTGCAGTCTAACAAGATTGCAGCCATTTCTTATTCTAAGTAATTTATTCACTAATTCGTTTACTTACTCACTCATGGATTTACTCATCTTTGATTTCAAAAAGCATCTCCTGGGCCTCCCCTGGTGCTGGGCACTGAGGACGCAGGGATGTACTATGTACTGATCAGCAGGCTCCTGCCCTCAGGCATAGCCATGGCCAGAGGTGGGCAAACAGGCGAATTCTAGTTTTATAGGTGGAAAGGCCGAGAAAGGGAAGGATTCTACCACAGCTGACATCACACTCCATGGTGAAAGACCGAAAACTTTTCCCCAAGAGGAGGATTGAGACAAGGAGGCCTGCCTTTACCACTGCTCTCCAACATGGATTGGAAGTCCTAGCCAGAGCCAGCAGGCAGGAGGAAGAGTGAAAACTGCCTGTTTGTTCATACACGATGTGATTCCGTAAATACAAGATCCCAAAGAATCCACCATAAAACCACTGGAGCAATAAGCAAATTCATCACAGTTGTAGGTACCAAATCAACCCACAAAAATCATTTGTGTTCCTGGGCACCAGCAACACACAATGTAAAAGGGAAAGTAAGAAAACTCCACTTACGGCGGCATCCAAAAGAATAGAATACCTAGGTGTAAATTTAACCAAGGAGGGAGGGTTCCCTTGGACCTCAGTGGGTAGGACTTGTTTGGGGGGCTGTGGAGGATGGAAGACAGGGAGGGAGAAAGGCATTGCCTGGCCTGGGTCCGTGCGGGAAAGGCATGGAGGCGAGACACGCGGGGGGCTTGGGGCCCTGTGTAGAAAGGCGTGTGCTTTAGGTTGCTGAAGGTGGCCAAGGCAATATACCAGAAATGGGTGGTTTCACGGTGGGGATTTATTAGTTTAGAAGCTTATCATTTCATGGGAGCGGGTGTAGCTCAGTGGTTGAGTGCCTGCTTCCCATGTACGAGGTCCTGGGTTCAATCCCCAGTGCCTCCTAAAAACAAAAAACAAAATCTTACCATTTCAAGGCCAAGAAAAATTCCAAACTGCGGCTTCCTCAGGCAATGCTTTTTCTCCCAGGAGGCTGGCTGCCAGCGGTCCTGGACTCCTCTCCGCGTGGCAGGACTCACAGAGGCGTCTGCTGGGCTCTCCCTCCTCCTGCCGGCTCTGTTGCCCACAGCTTCCTGCTTCGTGGCTCGCTCACTCTCCAGCCGTGGTCTGTTGATTTCAGCTTTGGGCTTCTGGGGCTTCTCTCAGCTTCTCTCCATCTCTTTCTCCGTATTCATCCATTTAT
Organism: Tolypeutes matacus; assembly: GCA_026826555.1. Lineage (NCBI taxonomy): Eukaryota > Metazoa > Chordata > Mammalia > Cingulata > Chlamyphoridae > Tolypeutes > Tolypeutes matacus. The sequence continues at coordinate 4,278,857 of JAKSZT010000088.1, read as the reverse complement.
ACAGGGCTCCAGTAAGAGGACTAAGACCTACCCTGGGCCACGCCTTTCTGAAGTCACCTCATCACAGGCCCTTACATGATGTGGCTTAATCAAAAAGTCCCTCCCACAGGAGTGGATTAGCCCTAAGGATGTGATATTTTCTGGGGTCCATACAGTTCCAAACTACCACAGTGGGGGTGGAGCCGGTGAGGGCTGTGGGCGTGTGCGTGTGTGACGTGTGTGTTCGTGAGCATGCTCTGTGAGTGTTCCTGTGAGAGAGGAAGCTGGCTGAACGGACAACGTCATATATACGCACACGTGTAGAAAAGCAACACGGAGCCAACCTTTAAAATAAAATCACTAGCGAGATACGTTCCGCTCTGTTTTGTGCGCTCACGGGTCTTTGGAACCTGGAGTGCCGCTCTGTGGCGGCACAGCTCATTTGGGCTCGCCGTGCTTCAGGGGCCCAATAGCCTCATGGGGCTTGTGGCTCCCGTACGGGCAGCGCAGGTGCAGGGCGGCGTGGGAAGAGCGGCTGCTTGCGAGGGTGATTAGGGTGGTCTTTCTGATGGCGCGACGCTGAAGCCTAGAGCTGACTGCTTTGGGGGACGCCCTCTACGGGGAAGGAACAGCCGCTGCCTGGCTCCTTGGTGGGCGCGAGCTTAGCGCGCCTGGGCACTTTGCAGAGAAGGCCTTGGAGGGAGGGTGGAGGAAGCTGGCGCCCTGGTGGGGAGGCTGGAGTCCGTTCAGTTGTGGTGAGAAGGCAGTGGAAGGTTCTAAGCGGGGCTCGGCATGACCTGAGCTAGGCTTTGGAGGTCCATCGCTCCGACTTCTCTGGAGTAGGAAGAGCACCCAGCAGGCTGTGGCTGGGGCCCGGGGATCTTCTGGTGGCCCGGGAGGTGGTCACACATGGAGGTGTTGTAAAGGTACACAGGGGGTGCTGGCTGAAGGACTGAATTTGGGGAGGTGGGAAGAGCACAATCAAGATGGCCATTGAGTTTAGCGTGAGCATTTGGGAGAGATGGAGATGACCTGGGGAGCAACAGATCTGGGGAGAAAATGAAGACTTTGGTTGGCGCCTGCTGACTTGGTGGACACCCAAGGGCAGGTGGTGAGTTGGCCGCGGACGTTGAAGTGTGTCTCCAGCCCAAGGGCCCGCAGGCCTGTGGGACGGGGGCTGGGGCTCCCCTCTCTCTGTGCTGCCCCCATTGGGTGGTCTGTGTCTCCAGCCTAGATTTTTCCTTGAGTGTGTGGCAGCCTCATTATACTCAAACTACTAGGTATCCATGATGTAAAGAACCAGGAATTTCTCAAGGTGCCTTTTTCTCTGTGGGGTCTGGTCTGCTGCTGTGTCCCTCTTATGATGGGTGTCCGTACATTTTTCTCTCTTGGGGGAGCCCAGTTGACTCCAGCCCGGTGGCTCAGAGCAGTTTAACTCCCGCCCCGCGCCCCACCCCTGCCGACTCGAGGCCTGTCGCGCTTCTGTTGAGCCGAACGCCGCCCCAGGACCCGCAGCGGCTTGGCTCCTCATCAGTGCCACGGGGGGTGTGCGGAAGGCTGTTTTCTCCACTGATGAGAATTGTGTAACCCCCCCCCCCAAAGATAATGGTAAGTTTAAATAAAAATAAGGGAAAAGGAGAAAAGTTCACGTAGAATATAAGGCACTTGACAGCTCTTTATTCATTGAACAGTAACTCGTGGGCCTTGCCCAGGATTAAGCCTCCTTCTGCACGAAAGCACTTGCTAACGCCCGCGCACTCCGTCATTTGGCTGTACCGTGATTTTATTTGGCCAACCCCCTGTTGTTATATGTTTAGGTTTTTCCCGTTTTTTTCCCACTGAATGCTGCCTTGAGTATCCTTGTGCTTACATCTTTGCTTCCATCTCTGGTGATTTTCTTGGGGTAATTACAAGATGCACAATCATTGCTTTGGAGGATATGCATAAGGCAAAGCAGCAGCCCAGGGCCTGGAACCAGTGAGCACTCGGCAGAGGCCGCCAGGCGACAGCGGCCCGAGAGAAGGTGCGTTGGCGCTCGCCGCGTGCCTGCACGTTTCTGAGCACTTGACATGTGACACGTCTCGGTCCTCCAAAAGCCCAGTGAGGTCGGAGTTGTTGTTACTCCTGTTTCACGGATGGGAGAGTGAGGTTCAGGGAGCTGGCGTGTTGAAGGCCGAAGGCCCCACAGCTGCGAAGAGGTCACGCCGGGCTTTCAGCCCAGCAGTTGGCTCCAGGACTCACCTGTTGACCTTGGCACTCTGCGTCCAGGGAAGCGTGACCTCTGAGTCATGGCACGGCTGGTATAGGGCTGCTGGCGCCGGTCCGGGCCAGGAAGCAGCAGCTGGTGTTCCCGCCTTTTCCTCAGGGCTGGGGTTCGTTCACGCTGCTTCTCGCCTCCTGCTGGAGGGAGAGCACCGGCCCGGCCACCTCGGCTTGTGACCTCTGGGATCTTCTGAACGCAGCTTCCTGCACGATGGCGCCACTGTATTTCCTTGATTCTCAGAGGCTAGAGGCACGTGGCAGCAGCTTTTTCAATCTGCTCATTAACTTTAAAGCACGTGCACTCTGACGCTTGAAAAATTAAACTGGTAATCAATGTCACTTTAGAACTGAAGGAGCCTGTTAGTCAAGCGCCCACTGTAATAGAGTTTATAGGCGTGTCTCACCCGTAGCCGCTCGGCCGGCTAGTTTCTCTAGCATGCTGGGTGGAAAGTAGATTTACTAAAAAACCCCAAACACCCTGCAATGAAAGCATAGCCATTTCTGAGTTGGACTTCTATTCTAAGGGGTCTTCTTATGTCCTGAGATTTAATTTTCCTTTAATTTTCCCCGTGGAAGCAGGGAGCATCTTCTGAGTTAGCAAGCTGCTGCGTTAAAGGTCCACCCAGCGTTGATGTGCCAGGAGGGCGAGGTGTGGCTGGGCAGCAGCTTTCTCCCAGCTCCGTGACTTTGCGCCTCCCGGCTTGGGATGAACCCACCACGTTTTTAAGTCCAGAGTGAGAGCGAAGGAGCCTGGAGTTACCTTGGTCTTCAGCATCTGCCCCAACCTTGGAGCCCCAGGGCATCGCCAGGCTGCCCCCTAGAGCAGGTACCACCTGGGCGGATGGCGGGGAGGCCTAAGCTGGGGTTTGAGTCCACAGTGGAGCTCCAGGCCGCTGTGTCTGGACAGGGCCTGGCTCATGGGCCCCTGAGATACCTGTGCAGTGAATCAGTGGAAAAGAAAGTCCATTTTCAGCTTCCTCTTTTTTTTTTTTTTTTTAAAGACAGATTAGCTTTCTGTAAAATCTCTTTCTTCCTTAGCCAGAGAGCCATCAACAGAGACGCTTCCCTGTGCCATGTTGTGGCATTGATTGACAGCGTTCTCTGTGCCTGGGAAGCAAATTCCGTTAAGCTGCTCTTCCCGATCCCTCTGCACGTTGCACAGTTCAGCAGCGTCCCACGGTGCCCTTACTGCGCAGCCACTGCCGCTCAGGCCCGTGTGCGCCCAGGTTCCCGCAGGCCTGAGCTGGGCTTCTTGCTCGGTCAGGCGCGTCCTTGCTTTCTGGAGCGGCGCTAACCACCAGCTGCGGCCTGGCGTTGCCGTGTCGCCATGTAGCACCAGGTTGGCGACTGTCAGGCTTTTCTGGCACAGGCGTGGCCAGGGAGGATGCCACGCCTCCTCCGAGGCCTCGGCGTCGTGCTCTTGGTCGCAGGCGTGACTCGGCCTCACCTGAGAGTGCTGGTCCCCGAGGAACCCTAACCTCCAGGCGCCGTGAAGAGCTCCCGCTTCTTTTCTCACAACCACATTTTGAACACTTTGTGCCCCACATGGCCTTTCATAGGTGACCGCCAGGACGTTTCTGCCCAGACCCTTGTCGGCGCGGTCAGATGCCCCATATGACCGTGCGAGCAGGCTGCCGGGCTCAGGGCCCTGGGAGGACGGCAGGCTGCGTGCTGCTGGGCCGCCAGGGTGCCCTCCCTGGGGCGTGGCCGTCCTCCCTGCGCCCCAGCTTGGGCTGGACTCTGAACAAAATCAAAACCTCTGACAGTTCTAATGCAAGTGAGACGACAGAAGCTTCCCTCTGTGATCCCCTTTACCCCCAAAAGCAGCCCAAACAGTCATTAGGCCAATGCCTTGCTCAGAGTGATTGTCCTAGAAGGTGCTATTGCTAGATAGTCCTGTGATGTCACCTAAGTGTCTTCCCTGCGCCTTTCGCTCCAATCATCAGCACCTGGAGGGTAGGGGCCGGCCATGCCCCCGCTGCCCTCCATAAACACAGCCCAGGCTCTTGGTCACGGTCAGTATCAAGCTGGGAATGTATGGAGATAAGATACATTTATTCAGTGTAATTTGCCACCCCCCCGCAGACTACTTAGTGTCTGGAAATGTGATAAAATATGGCAGTGGTGTAGTTCCCCAGGAGGCGAGGTGAAGGAGGAGCACTTCACGTGGCCTGTCCTCTTGGTGGGACATGTTCAGTTTTTAAAAGGACCTCATCTTCTAAGCAGTAACTGCTCCCCTTTGCCTCGCGCATCTCCCCGTCCCTTTGCTGCTGGGTTGAGTGCAGGTTCTCCCTGTGTCCAGCTGGCCGTGGTGACAGTTCTCACCTGGTTGTCCTGCTTGTGGATCCTCCTCCTACCTCCTTCCACGGTCCCAGCCTGCTCTGGTTAGGGCAGCTCCTGGTCTGGTTAGGGCAGCTCCTGGTCTGGTTAGGGCAGCTCCTGCTCTGGTTAGGGCAGCTCCTGGTCTGGTTAGGGCAGCTCCTGGTCTGGTTAGCTCAGCTCCTGCTCTGGTTAGGGCAGCTCCTGCTCTGGTTAGGGTAGCTCCTGGTCTGGTTAGCGCAGCTCCTGCTTGAAGCCCTCGATCGGCTCTCCCACAGAGTTCAGAATAAAGTTCCAGGTACCGGCTCTGGCTCAATTGGTTGGGCTCCCGTTTACCATATGGGAGGCCTCGGATTCGATTCCGGGGCCTCCCAGTAAAGGCAAGCTGGGCCTGCGCGGCGCAGTGAGCTGACGGCCTGCATGGCGCAGCAAGATGACGCAGCAAAGGGAAACAAGCAGACACAAAAACACAAACGGCACACAGTGATCACAAGCAGCAAGGGGGGGTGGGAATAAATAAATAAAAATAAATAAATCTTAAAAAAAAAAAAAGTTCCATCTCCTCTGCCTGGGACATTGGGCCAAATCCCATCCCTCCTTGTCCTCGCCTCCTCTCTTGTCCTGGACTGCTCCCTGCACCTCACTGGGCCACAGGCTTGTCCCCGCTCTCAGAAGGCACCATTCCCTTCTGCAGCACACATGTGAGCCCCATTTCCCACATGCCAGGTGCACACCTGCGCTCATTTCATGGTTAGAGCAACCTGTGGGCAGGTCCTGTGCTTAGCCTTCAAGAGGAGCTGCGGGCACTGAGTCAGTACTTTCCCCAGGTGGGAGCTCGCTGAGCTCGCAGGCTGACCTGCACCCCCCCTTGCACACCTGTGTGTCTCTGAGTCCTGCATCAGAGAGCGCTGCTGCTGCCGGCTTGCTCCCCCACCCCTTCCCTCTGTCGCAGGCAGCATTCATCCTGCTGTCATCTAGCAAATTGTCCCATGGTTGCTTGTGGCCTGGGCGGAGAGCCCCTGGAGGGTAGAGAGTGCAGTTTCTTCAGCTCCAGGTTCCACGGTGCAGGGCCCTAGGAGGTACTTAGGCAGCCTAGACAGTAATTTTGAATCTCTTCCAAATAAATGTTTCACAGTCCCCCCACCCTGATGGCCAGTGACAGCCTCCCATAAGCTCCTGGGTCCCTTTGCTGCAGGACTTTGATGAAGTCACCTGTGTTTATGGTTCTGATTTGAGACACAACTCTTATAACTGGCTTAGTAGCATGGAGAGAATACATCCACTTACCACTGCTGCCAAATTGATACTGCATCTGGAGGGCCAGAGAAGAGCTAAGAGAAGAGAAACTTGGTGCATAATTTATGAAAGATGGAGTCATAAAACAAGCATTTACAGAGGCCTGTTTGCCTACGGTAGAGAATGGTAGTGCAGGCATTACTCACGGCGAAGGGCGGTGGCGTTTTTAGCTGCCAAAAGGCCTCCTGGCTCTCGACTCCTCCATAGATTTCTTAGGTTATCTCTATCCTCAGCTTCCAAAAGTGGATCTCTTCCTACGTGGAGATCGAGCTTTGCAGTTCAGTGTGATGTGTTCAGACTAAAACGATCTTATAAGGACTGAGAGTGTCTGTTTCTAAACAATGGAAGTCTAAAAAGCCACCACCACAAGTGAACAGATTTGGTGCCAGCTCTGCCAGGCACTGGGGGGAGGGGGCTGTGGTAGATGAGACAGACCCCTGGCCACGGTGCTGCCAGTTGGCGAGGGGGCCACGTAGGTGGTCTACCTGGTGGTACAAGCAGGGTGCGGGGCAAGGAAAGGCTCCTGCCTGGGCATGGCGCAGCAGGGCCAGGGAGCTGCTGGGACTGGGGGCCCTGCTGGTGAGAGGCCCGCTGCACCTCTGGTTCCGGAAGGGCCTGGTTGCCAGTGCCAAATAATTTGGCCCCTACTCCTGGTCACCTGCGACGTCCCACCTCTGCCCCAGCTGCCTCCTGGCGCCCCCCGTGCCCCTGAAGGGCAGGCTCGGTTAATGCTGTGTTCTCACTGAGCTGTCCCTGCAGCGTTACAGACGACCTTCAAATCTCCGAGGTTTGGAGATCAAAGCCTCCATGCCTGTGGCGGCTGGGGTGGCCCTTCGGCTGCAGGCTGCGCGTGGCTCTGTGTCTTCTTATTCCAGGCCTGGGCTTGGAAGGGCAGCCTCTCCGTGGACCACGCCGTTCTCATGGCAGAGGGCAGAGCGGGAGCTGGAGGGAACCTCTGACAGCTTTTGCTCAGATACGGCGTGTGCCGTAGCCACTCACATCCCATTTGACAACGGTGGCAAACGGCCAAGGGCAGTGGGCAGGAGCATCCGGCCCTTTCAGGCCTGGGAGCAGTAACGCGAGCTGCCACTCAGCGTGTGCGAGGGATGCCAGTCTTGAAGTGGTACAATCGTGTTTATGCTTTTTAGAAGACTCATTCTGGCGGCCATGTGGAAGGTGGCATGGGACGGGGTAAGGCTGGATTTTGGGTGAGTCTAGGCAGGAAATGAAGAGGGCCAAGCTGTCGTAGTGAGGAGGGAGAAGAAATAAAGCTTTGTGCTGTGTCTCAGAAGGAGGCCTGTGAGCAGATGTGGAGACTAATGGGACAAGGGAGCTGCTGGGTCGACGATGCTGGACCAGGAGTGTGCTCTTGGGGTTTCCCATTTGGTTCCCAGCGGCCTCCAGACTGGGTTCTCTTCACCACTTTTTTGTTAAGTGGTTGAGAGAACTGAGGCTCACAAGGTCAAGGACGTGGTCCCAAGGTCATCCAGCTGCTGAAGGCTGAGCCTGCAATCGCATTCACGCCCCTCGAGTGGGGTCACGGGTTCCCTGTCCTTTGGTTCAAGAGCATGTCTCATATATAATGAGATTTTGTTTTACGCAGTTTTTAAGTGAGTTTGCACCCATGGTCTGATTGAAAAAGTAATTAGTATTCATAGTAGAGCTTAGCAAACAGTCCCCTGATCTGAGCATCAACAGAGTAACAAAGCAGTGCTGCGTGTGTGATGTTTGATTTATAGCTGCCTTGCCTGACCAGCTCTGTCCTGGGCAGAAGGCTATAAATAAAATGAAAATAAATGGAAACAATGCACCTATAAATTGTGTTGCAGGAACCTCCAATTGCCTTTTAGAGGAAATCCCCAATAAAATGCTGTTTGGCAATCCATTTGAAAGCAAAGGGGCAGTAGATCATGGTGGCAAAGCCAGTGCAGTGAAGGACAGGCTACCATGCGGGTATATTTAAATAGGAAAATTAGCTGATTCTACTGAAGCCGGCTGCTTGCTGTTAGCTATGGTGGAAAATCTTTTTTCCCCCTTTTCTTCTTGTATCTTGCCAGGTGAGGTAAAAGTTGTTTGTTGAAAGGGCCAGATTTGAGAGGCAAGTTGGTATTTCTGTCCTTCCTTTTACTTTCTGAGTCAACTCCTGGCCTTCCCGTCATGGGGACTGGTGATGGCCAGGAGCGAGGCATGGCTTGGGCCAGCTCTTGCCTCCGACCTTATGTCTGTAACCGAGGGGCAGCCTTTGTGCCGTGGCAGGAGGCCACAGCGCAGGGCTGATGAAAGAGAGCCAGGGGCCTGGCACCAGGAAATCACTGTCTTTGTTTAGAAATATTGTTGTGTTTTTGTGTCCCAAAAGTTATGGCCCATGAAAAAGAGCAGATTCTCTTTAAAGATAGGTTATCCATTATACTTTAATAAAAAGGCTTACTTAGAAAGGCATGTCTTTATTCTTCTTCTGCTGAAATAAATGGCAGCCGCTTGCTGATTTCGGGGTATCTGGTGGCAGTAAGTCACTAGCCTAGTCCCCACAGTGGTTGGAGAGCGCCCTTCTCTCTGCATCAGGCCTATCCCAGGCAAGCGCTTCCGTGCTCCTCTTTCTTTTAGTTTCCATTGGGCTCTGCAGAGGGAGGACGAAGGGCTCGAGCGGGGATGTAGACGGGCGCCAGGTGCCTGTCCTGTGCCAGGCTGCATGAGGGCTTCTCTGATGGAGTGAGCCCAAGTGTGGGTGGAGGCGCCTCGGCCAGGAGCCTTGGCCAGGTCGAGGGGGATGGAGGTTAGTGGGAAGACACGTAGACACGTACAGCTTAGTCTCACTCTACTTATGTCTTAGCTTTAAACACCTAGTGACTAGGCAGTGTTTAGAACGCCTGTTTTCCTTTGGGGGCGGGGGAGCTGCACGTGAAGGCATTTAGGTGCCTGTTAACTCAGCTGTCCGTCATCAGGACACAGCTCAGGCCCCGTTTGAAAGCCACTTGAACTGCAGGCCGAGGCTTGCAGTTAGACCAGCCTGGGGTGTGCCTTAGGACGATCATGGCCAAGGGCATCTCGAGGTCACCAGCTCCTCGCCTGTGGCTGCGATGCCTTCTAGAGTTCCTCACCACGTTCTTATCGTGGGCCTAAGGGCATGGCACTCCCCAGAGATGGGCTGAGCAGCGTCCCTGACCTCGGACTTGATGGCCTCATGGGGATGCCAAGACTCAAGCCAGTGGCTGTAAAGGCTGAATGTGGGAAGGAGGGAGCTGACTCGTCTGGCTGAAGGGATCAGGACAATGACCAGGAGAAGGTGGCAACGGGGCAGAGAGGCTGGGCTTCGGTCAGTGGGAATAAGGGGCTCCTCTCAGACAGAAGCTTGGGGTGGGGGTTGGCGGTGGCTGCAGAGGAGGGGGCGTGAGCGTCTCTGGAGCCTGGGCTGAGGGAAGGACCACGGCCTCGTGCTGGCCGTCGTGTGCATGACAGCCAGACAAGGCGTCCCTCACAGGCTGGAGTGGCCCTGCCCAGGGCTCAGGGACCTGCCAGCACAGCGGGATCAAGTCTTGGTCTCCACTTGCTCCCTCTGCCAGGGACCTTAAGGCAGGATTTTTAGTAGCATTTTCTTATTAAAGTGCTACTTTGGGGGGTTATATCCAGAAATCAGCAAGCGGCTACAATTTATTTCAGCAGACTAAGAATAAAGACATATTTTTTTAAGTAAACCCACCGCCCTACAGATAACTTCCATATGTTATAGCTTGGCCCATCCAACGTAAAACAAGCACAGGCAAATTTGTAAGTTGCAGATGCAGACATTTTCATTACAAGTATTCAGACTTTTCCTTGATTTAAAATGGGCGCAATTTTGAGTCCTTTGGCAAAGGCATGAAGATCCCAGAGAGGAAATGGCAACCACTTCCTTTGGGGTCACTCTGAGAGATAAGGCTCATTGATATGTGGGATATTATTTGGCCACAGTAATGTTCACTGAGAAGTGAAGCCCATTTCAGCCACCATCTAGAGTCTACATGATATTTTACATATTTGCTCTAGTACAGCTCTTTGAATCTGTTCGTCTTTCTACCTGCCCATCAGTCCAGATTATTTTTTTGATGCCTTTCAAAGTAAGTTGTAGACATAGAAGACTTTACCCCTAAATATTTAAGCAGGCATGTCATCAGTTAGATTTGTTTGTTCTTTTAAAAGTAAAATGTACAGATCTTAAGCCACCACGTCTAAGTTTTGAGAGATGTATGACCTCTGCAACCAAAACTCCAGTCATGTTATGGAACGTTTCCCTCGTCCCAGAAAGCTCTGCTGGTGCCTTTTCACCACGCTCAACCCGCACACGGCGGGCAGCGTTGGCACGTGAACGTGGAAGAAGACCGTGGTGCCTGAAGGGCGAGTGCATTGGCATCTCACAGGGCTGGCGTGCAGCGTGGGCGACTGTCCCTGTGCCCAGGACGGTGCCTTGGCAGCATTGCTGGCAAGTGATTGGGCCCCGCCAATGAGAAGGAGACTCAGTGTGGGGCTGTGGTAGGTGGCTACGGGCAGGGAGGGGGGGCAGAGTGGTGGGTGCC
>JAKSZT010000088.1:4250903-4268441 GCA_026826555.1 Tolypeutes matacus | reverse complement strand
ACGGGCAGGGAGGGGGGGCAGAGTGGTGGGTGCCGTGGTAGGTGGCTCTGGGCAGGGAGGGGGGGCAGAGTGGTGGGACCCATGAGCTGTGGCTCTCGGGGTGCCCACAGTGCCCGGCGGATGCCCTGCGTGCTGAGGGAGTGGGTGGCAATGTGCCCCTTCCCAAGTACTCAGTGGTGACAGATGTGCTGCAGATTCCAGGCTCTCTGCAGCCTTGGGCAAGCCCTTCACCGCCCCAGCCTTTAGTGTCCTGATCTGAGCAGAGATCCCCGTGCCGGCGGCTGAGAGCACAGGCGTGCAGCCGGCAGGAGGTGGGGGAGGTTCCTTAATGTCCGTGTGACTCTATCTCCGCCTGTTAAATGGGGGTACTGATACCCCGGCTTCCTGGCTGATAAACGGGGGTCTTGGAACAGACTGGCACAGAGCAACGCTCTGCACACGTGGCCTGTCACCGTTGCACACCATGTGGCCCCAGCACATAGTAGGTGAGGCCTTTTTGCCCGTTCAGAGGTGAGTTGGGGGCTGGTTCTGTGGCCTGCTCCTGGAAGCTTCTGTGAGTCTCTGCAGGGGGCTGTATGAGTTACCATCTGTCTTGACAGGAAGTGGGGGCACATTCACGGGGAGCGAGGGGAAGCTGGGCAAACTGGTGGGGTGCAGCGTCGTTCACCAGAGGAAGGAGGTCAGGCTTCTTTTGTACTAATGGAAATAAACTGGCTCTTGTTCAGGCTGAGTCACCTGTGAGCATAAACCTCCTGCAGGTAACACCTCAGCAGCCTGTACTCCTACAAGCAGCTGAGTGCCATCATCAGTAAGGCCAGCTGCTCTCCAGGCGGCACTCAGACCAGGGCTGTTTGCTGCAGCGCTGGGGCTGAAAGCAGGTGGGAAGCTGTCATAGAACCCCAAGCCAGGGGTGTGTGGGGTTGTCCAGCCCTGACCTGGCCCCTCAGTCTGTCTTTTTGACCAGGCGTGGGCTGGGCTGGCCTTGGCCCGCCTCTGTGGGTGACCGTGGGTGGGGAGAGGGTTCGGCTGCTGGGACGTGGAGATGCTCCGGGCGTGGACTTTTCTTGTAAAGCAGCTGAAGTCTTTAGAAGCCTTGTGTCCCGTGGTCTCCCCGTGATGTGGCACCCTGTTCCACAGCGGTGATGGGGCAGCTGTTAGCTTGGTTTAGAACGTGGGCCGTGCCCCTGCATGCTGCCTTGTCTTCTCAGCCTCCTCTGAGAGGGTTGCCGCCGAGCTGTGGGGTCACAGGGGTGCCAGAAAGTGTCAGCAAGAACCCCCATCCACGGACTCGTGGGGACTGGCCATGCAGAACGCGTGCTGCCGAGCCCGGTGACAGGCACCCGAGTGGCTGAGTGTCAGGTAAGGCCAGCCGAGGCTTTCCCTGGGAGGCGGGGCAGGAGTGAGTTCCGGAGGAGGGTGGCGCATGAGAACTGGCAGAGGGGAATTGATGGGACCAGCCTGGAATTGGCACGGCCAGCACGGTGGGCAGCGGTGGAGCGCGTGCGTCTGGACGGAGGCTGCCGGGTGGACGGCTCTGCACAGCCTTCTGTGGGTCAGCCGCGTCGCCCTGGCCGTCACAGGCCTCTGCTTGCACTTGCGGGCTTTGTGGCACTTGCCGGTCTCAGTCCAGCAAGGCTGGCCTGTCGATCTGAGGACTGGCCCAGTCTCGTGGGCCCACGTGGTTCCTGGGCAGGCAGCAGGAGGAACGCCCTGGGCGGACCGGGGGCAGCAGAGCACGGAGTGACCCCGAGGCCCAGGGTCATCCTCTGTCCAAGGAAGGGTTGGTCTCGAGGTCCCCTCAGCAGTCACAGCTTGATTCCAGGAGTGCTTCAGCTCTGGGACCCTCGGGTACAGCCCTTGCAGGGACTGGAGCCCCCGGGGCTCTTGCCTCTGGCGCAGCTTCTTGGGGCTTGCTTGTCTCTAGGGGCTCTGCTTTCCCTGCTTGTGTCCCCTGCAGGCCACTACCTGGTGTCAGGAGATGCCATCTGGGTGAGCTGAGGACCATCTTTACTTGGCCATCAGTGAAGAAGAGAATGTAACGATGGGCTCTTGAGCCCTCTCGTTAGTTGTCCCAGATCGTTGCCCAGCTCCCCCATCTCAGCTGACCGGACCCCACCTTGCTTTTTGCCCAGACTGCAGGATGTCTCGGCTCAGGCACTCGGTTGTCCCTGATGGGCTCCTCAGCCTCCCTCAAGTACTCTGAATAAATCTTTTGTTCCATTGAGCAGACTAAGGGCAGCATTTGGTTGAAAAAATTTTAATGAAGCACCTAACGGAGCTATTCTTCATTTTTGAAACAAGTTGCTGTGGTTACCATAGTAATAGTAAACCTTTTATTAAGTATTTTTCCTTTCAGTCTTCGGTAGGTCTTTGTTAAATGCTGATGGGGGAGCTGCAGATCCATGAATCTGGCATCAGGAAAGAATTTTCTAGCTCTGTTGAGTTAAATCATTCAAGGAATTTATGTTATAGGAACATAAAGCTTATAAATCTAGTTTATCATATCTATCATTTAATTGTTCATGCAAGCCAACTCTTCATGTAGCGATTTACAGTAATCTCAGTGAAATAACAGTTTTGTGTCACAAAATGAATAATGCATGCAAAGAAATTGTGGAGCTCCTTAAAATCATTATGCTCAAAATATGAGGCTCTTTTATTTGAAAGCGATGGAATGATGATCATGCACTAGTTGCGAGCCGGGACTCCGGAGTCGGAGGTTCCTGTTTGCCCTGAAGGTGGCTGGGTCGCCAGCGCTCGGGGGTGTTGGCCAGCAGCTGTCCCCGGGGGGGCTGCGGCGGCTGCAGTTACACCGTAGGCAGCAGCCGGCCCGAGAGCTCGCCGCATGCAGCCAAGTGTCCGTGGGAGGCGGCGTTGGTTGCTGCTTAGCCAGCCATCTGCCTGGGGCAAGGAATGGGCGTCTTGCCGCTAGGTAGCGTTGCAGGGCACGGGCCCGAATTTTGGAGGCAGCCATGTGCCAGTGCGTTTGCTTCTTCCTGTTGTTCAGGTGCTGTGGACCCTACGTGCACCGTGGGTCCTGGTGGTTTTCAATAACGAAGTGAGCGTGGAGCCGCTGCTGTGCCTTTTCATTTAGGACAGTTTAGCAAGCTAGCGGGATTCTTCCATTCACAGACGTGTGTACTCGGGCCTGGCGCCCGGCTCACCGCCTGAGCTTTAGCTCTCTGAATAGATGCAGGGCAAGCAGTGCTGAGGTGGAGGAGGCAGTCAGCTGGGGCTGCTGGCGCCAGGGCCCGGGAGGGAGCGGGCTTTGCTCCGTGGGAGCTGGGCAGGCGTCAGAAGGCCTGCACCACCTTTACCCCTCTCCTGCGCAGGGACACGTGGGGCTGCGAACGATTTCAGCTGTAGGCAGACGTGGCGAGAACAGCATGATGAGGCCAGTTCTCCCTCACCCAGATGCAGCGGTTACCAGGATTGTTTCATCTGTTCCCTTTCCCTTTTCTTTTCCCTGGTTGACATATTTCAAAGCACATCCCAGACGTGAGGATTTTCCCCCCCTTCCATATGTGTCCCAGGACCTTCCCCCCTAACCCCCAAGCCTCATGGTATTTTAAGGCCTTTCGACAGGTGTTTCCCTTAGTTGAGTCTTAGTCTTGTACAGATCAGAGTGCAGGGCTTGGTCTCAGGAAGTACCAGCCTGCCTTGGTGTGCAGTAAGTGAACTGCGACAGTGTGGAAGGCCTGGCTACCTGGAAAGCCAGCTCTGGAGCGAGCCCTTCTCCTTTGTGGAGCCCCCGGGTTGAATGGGCCTGAACTGGAGCATCGGGTATGCTTTACGGCTTCCGTTTTGATGTTTAGGTGTCTATATGTGGAGAACATTGTAGAAGAAATGGCCAGCCTGGGAGGCCTTGGACATTCTGTACAATAGATTTTAAGAGGAGAGGAGTACAAATCATTCAATCAATACAGATTTAAATAGCCACCTGTGTCTATAAGGACAGATCTGATGGGTTCTCAGGTAATGAGGTTGGTTTGGTTATATTATTTATCATTTCCTCCATTTCTGCTTTTATGAAAATAATTTCTGCGCCTTGGGAATTATTGGTGGTAGGCACTATGCCTTTTTTTTTTTTTGGGAAACCAGCTCATGTTTAATTGTGGTATTTTAAAATTGTACAATTGTTTTGACACCCTGTCCACCCTATACCCCATATTTAGTCTCTTAAAATGACAGGAAAAAGCCAAACAATCACAGGTTTAATGTGTTTAATAAGTTTACCCCTTCAGTTCCTATTCGCAGCACCCAATATTCCTTTGAAATACCAGACAGACTATGCCTTTTGCCTCTCCATAACATTCTTTTCTCCTCGTCGTCTCTTTCTTGCCCCCATGTTTACGTGGCCATCAGGAAAATGTGGAGGCGCATTTTGTTTTTTCTGTTGTTTTAAACTTATGCCTGCCAGGTTTGGTGATAGCACCTGAGGTTCGTGTTTTTCCCAAAAGGGCTTTTAAGTCCTTTGTCACACGATGGGCAAAATAACCTTGGGTAGTGTTGGAAACTGCCCAGCTTGGCGCTTCTCTGTGTTTGGAGAGAGCCCCCTGCTTATCCCAGGGAGGGAAAGTGAGGTTTGAAATGGAAAAAGTTTCTCTTGCAAATGGACATTGAGACATAAAACATTAAAAAAGTATGTAAAGGGGCTTTGTTCTGATGTTACCCAGGGAAGTGGTGAAAACCCTACAGTAGAGTGGATGGGTCTTTGACACTGCCGGGGCGGAGCCTGAAACTCTCTCCCCAGTAGCATGCTCTTTCTGGGTGACAGTCTTCCCGTCCCAGAACAGAGGAGGTGGGAACTGGTTGAGAGGGCGAGCCTTATATGAAATCACTTGAAAAATAGCTCTGTGACAGGCAGCTTTACTCGAGTGGTTTTGAGACACTTCATTTGTATTCACTTCTGCAGTTTCTTTTACTCTCAACCCCATCCTAAACAGGTAAGGGTGGAAGGGTCCAGTGAAGCTAATTAGGTATTCTAGGGAGGGGGACCTGTAGCCCACCTGCCTCCTTGCAGGTATAAATCTCCATCAGCGCCCTGGGAGAAAAGGGAAGGCAGGCTCACCATAGAAAGGCAGTGTAGAACCAGCTGGACTTGATTCTCTGCCATAAATTGGTCTGTGACCAACTGCAGTAAGTTGGTAAAGCAGATTGGGTGTGAATTTTAAGTGATGCCCCATCGAAGCTGATGCTGCCTGACCCTAGTTTCAGAACATGCAGTAGATTCTCTGAGCTCATGGAGAGACCCAGGGCCCCGGGGGTCGACCAGCAGTCTGCAGCCTCTTTATCAGCGTCTTTGACAGGAGTGTAGCTAAGCTCCCCTGTGCAAATATTTATCACTTCTTTCTGGTAACAAGGGCCTTTGGTTGGCATTGCTGAAGCTGTTTGATGATGTTTATACTGCTACTGTGTATTACTTTTTTATTGCATACTATCTCTGTTGCAAATAGTCATAAATACCGTTACAGTTTGACTGCGTTCTGACATGTTGCGTTCTGACATGTTTCTCTGAGTCGTCTCCTGTAGGCTTCGGGTTGCAGGACTGAACACTTTGTCTTTTCCCTTTGGTGTTTCTGAGCGTTTCAGCCTAGAGCAATGGTGCCTCATCCTTTCTAGCGTGGTAGACCCTCACGAGGTGGTTTCTTAACTACTAGAAGATTTTTATTGTTGGTACAGACTTTGGAAGGACCCTTAGCCAATGTTTTTCTGAATCTTTTCGGTGCTATTGGGTTGACAGACCATGTTCAGATGCAAGATTTGCCACTTGGCAGCTGGACAGATTACTTATGTCGCCTGTAAGATGGGCTGGGGGTGGGCTGATGTCGGGGAATTAAATGCTGGCATTTATACAGGACTCTCGGCAGAGGCCTGGCCGGGGCTGTCATTACACTAACAGTGCAGATTCCCTCTTACGCAGACACAACAGCGTCTGTATAAACAGCAGCTTACGGCTCCTGGTGGCAGGGACTGCCGTCGGCGTCCGCTGCCCCCTCGCTCAGCCAGCTCCCTCGTCGAGCCGCCTGCCGGCCTGCCTTCCTCCCTAGCAGTGGTGCCGTTACTCAGCGGGGGCCGGGGAGGCAGAGCGACCCGACCCACGTGTGGTTCCCATGGGACCACCCGGGGCTGCTTGTGCAGACTTTTTCTGGGCTTCAGCTTCCTCATCAAGGCTTGCCTGGGCCAGCGAGGGGTGGGGCGCCCGTAAAGCCTGCCCTGCTCTATACCCCTGCAGGAGCCTGTGCCGCTCTCCGTGCTCCCCATCCTCGGCTCATGCGGCTGCTCAGCTTGTTCTCCTTGCCTTCGTTTTGGTATTTCTCGTTAATCCCAGTCTAGTCGGTGGTGGCATTTCCCATTTCTGCTTAGTGAGGGCTGGTAGCTGGGGAACATCTAGAGGAAGCTAGCTAAGCCTGGAGGAGCTGCTGCGTTTGAGGAAACAGCCCTTTTCTCCCTGTGTTCATCCACGCAGCAGCTCCTTCTTGAGTGCCTGCTGGGGGACACGGGGTCCCTCGCAGCAGGGCGGCCTGGTCCCTGGACCGCTGGGCCTTGCAGGTCAGGAGGAGGCAGTGATGGCGTGGGAGGGGCATGCTGTTCCACTCCGTTTTCCTCCTTGCCTGCCGTGCTCCCATCCCCTCGGGATGCATTGTGCTGGGGGGAGTGGCTGTTGAAGGGCCACAGGGGCCACAAGTGCTGCCTTGCTGTGCTCTGGTGAGTGTCCTGCCCGCCAGCAGGGTCTGTGGACTGATGTTTTAGTGCTGATGCCAGCAGAGGATTGTGTGTGTGTGTGTGAACACGTGAGTGCGTGTATGTGAATGTGTGCATGAACATGTGTGAGTGCATGTGTGAGTGTGTGCATGCGTGAATACGTGTGAATGCATGTGTGAACACATGAGTGCATATGTGTGTGTGGGAAATAAACATGTACACGTGGTATGCAGAAGCTTTTGGGAAAGGATAAAACTGGACCCCCAGATTTTGGGAAGTAACCAATCCCTCTTTAAAAATGTACCTGTTACACCCGCAAGAATGGCTGTAATAAAAATAGCAGACAATGACCGGTCTTAACGAGGATGCGGGAAAATCTGAGCCCTCATAATGGTGCTGGTGGGAACTCTGGGAAAAGTTTGGTAATACCTTAAAAATTGAACATGGAGCTACCATATGATCCAGGGATTCTGCTCCTAGGCATATACCCAAGAGAAAAGAAAATACATGTTCCCCTGAAAACACGTACAGGAATGTTCACCACAGCATTATTCCCAGTAGCCCCAAAGTGGAAACAAACCAAATGTCCGTTCACAAGATGAATGGATGAGCCAAATGTGGCATATCCATACAATGGAATATTATTTGGGCATGAAAAGGAATGAAGTTCTGCTACACACGCCAGTCTGGGTGAACCTTGAAGACATGGTGCTGAGAGAAAGGAGCCAGGCACAAAAGGACAAATATTGTATGATTCCACTTCCATGAAACGTCTAGAATAAGCAAATTCACTGAGAGGGAAAGTAGATCAGAAATTACGAGGGGCCACGGGGAGGGGGAAATGGGGAGTTACTGTTTGATGGGTCTGGGGTTTCTGTTTGGGGCGAGGAAGCTGTTTTGGAATTAGATAGTGATAGTTGCACCTTCTGTGAATATACTCAAAATTACCAAACTGTACGCTTTAAATTTTATGGCATGTGAATTAATCTCAAGTCAGGAACTGTGCAGCTGTGGGCTGCCTGCACGGAGAAGCCAGAGGCTCTGCCCTCAAGCAGGTTTCCAGCCCGGCTGGGCAGAAGACGAGCAGTGTCGGACAGCAAGCGGGCACCAGCGGGAAGGGCCGGGGACCACTGTGCTCGAGGACTCAGACCCGGGGCAGGAGGCTCTCCTTGGTGTGACTCTGCAGGTGCCCGAGTGCCTCCCCGCGCCCTCTCCATTCCAGGGTGGGAGGCAGCTGTGGGCTTGGCGCTCCTGCGGGGGGCTGCCGAGCGTCCTGGCCGCCCGGCTTGGCCTGAGGCGCCATGTGCAGGAGGAGCTGGGGTGTCTGGAGGGCAGCTGCCCAGGTGCCCTGAAGTCAGCCTGATGATGACAAAGCAGAGTCTCATGAGCTTCCCTGTCGACCTCAGATGCTGCGGGATTTAGGTCAGGATCAGCATCCCTCCGTGCGTCATCACATGGAAGCGATGCCCATTGGGGAAGAATTAGAAATGGAATTTGGGAGGACCTTAGAGGCCTCCGTAGCTCTTTGTTGGTGGTGATTGGGGAGGGGGACACACACAGCAGCAAATGGGTTTTAGGCTCTGACAGGCACCATGTTCTTTACAGCTTTCTGCTCTGAATGTAAAGGTGATAACGAGTAAAGCTGAGAGGCAGCGGCTGGGAGCTGGTCAAGTCTTTTCAGCGTCCGCTCAGCTTTGCTGAAGACAACAGTCTGCTTCTTGGATACCCAGGCCTTGGGGACACTTTGTGGACACTGGTGGCATTCAGGGGAATGCTGCCTGCCCCCAGGCCAGCTCCCAGGCTGTCTGCTTCCTTTCCAGCTCTGCAGAGCTGACAGTCGTCAGAGACGTTGGCCGTCTTCCCCTTGTCTTATGGGGCCACGTCCAGGCGACAGAGCGGCCGGGTAAAGCCTGGTGTCTGCATGAGCTTCTGCTGGCTCCTCCTCTCCACGTGGGTGAGAGGTGTCAGGAAGACGGGGCCCCGAAGCCTTCAGAGTCTCCCTCCCCTCTCGTGGCTCTCCTGGACGCCCAGGCGTGCAGGCCACTTCCAGGGCCAGCTGGTGGCTGCCGGCCTGGAGCCTTGGAGCTGCGCTGTTCTCCAGTGACCCTCTTTCCAGATTGAGGCTCAGCAGGAAGTGAGGAGCCTTCTGGATTTTTCTGTCTGTAGTTGGGACCCTCACTTACGTTTGGATCTCAGTGGTGTGCAGCCCTTGTGGTCTCCGGCTGTGTGTGGGTGGGGGTCTGCTGCTGGAGACTGTTGGGTAGATGGCTGAGGAGGGCCTGGCTCTCCCAGGCCTCAGGATCTGCCCCAGCCGCTCACCTTGCTGCTTGCTTCCCTCCCCGACTTTATAATTAATCTATTGTTAATTATGGTAAAATTATGTAAAATAAAAATCATTTAAATCATTTTAAGTGGACAATGCTTTGGCATTAAGAACATTGACTGTACCAGGTAACTCTCACCCTATCTACTTCCAGACCATTTTCATCACCTTAAACCAAAATGCAGACTCACTTAGCAAGAACTCCCCATCGCCTCTCCCCCCACCCCTGGTAACCCCTATTCTGTTTTCATTCTCTATGAATTTGCTCTTTCTAAGTATTTCATGTAGGAGAAATCATACGTATTTGTCCTTTTGTGTCTGGAGTATTTCACTCAACATAATGTCTTCAGGGTTCATCCGTGGTGTTCCCTGTACCAGCACTTCAGTTCTTTTTATGGCTGAATAATATTCTGTACCACATTTTCTTTATCCATTCACCTGTTGATGGACACGTGGGGTACTCCCACCTTTTGGCTAATGTGAATAACGCCGTATGAATTTCGGTGTAAAATATCTGTCCGAGTCCCTGCTTTCTGTTGTTTTGAGTATCTACATAGGAGTAGAATTGCCAAGTCATATGATAATTCTATGTTTAACTTTCTGAGGAACTGCCAAACTGTTTTCCTCAGTGTCTGCAACATTTTACACTCCCTCCAATAATGTAGTAGGAGGGTTCCTATTTCTCTGCATCCTCACCAACCCCTGTTATTTTCAGATTTTTTATAATACCTAGTGGGTATGAAGTGATATTTTGTAGATTTAATTTACTAATGGCTAATGATGTTGAATATGTTTTCATATACATATTGACCATTTGAATATCTTCTTTGGAGAAATGTCTTTTCAAGTCCTTGGCACATTTTTAAAATTGGGTTGTCTTTTTGTTGTTGAGTTTAGTAGTTTTTTATGTAGTCTGAATATTAAACCCTTAGGGAATTATATGATTTTCAAGAATTTTCTCCCATTCTGTAGGTTGTCTTTTCACTTTTTCAATAATGTCCTTTGATGCACAAAAGTTTTTAAATTTGATGAAGTCCATTTTGTCTTTTTTCTTTTGCTGCTTGTGCTTTTGGTGTGCAGTCTAAAAATCCATTGCCTACTACAAGGTCCTGAAGAAATTTCCATGTTTACTTGTAAGAGATTTATGGTATTGAAGAAATTTCCATGTTTACTTGTAAGAGATTTATGGTATTAGCATTTATATTTAGTTGGATCCATTTTGAATTCAATTTTTGTGTGTGGTATGAGACTGGGGTCCATATTCATTCTTTTGTAAGTGGATTTCCAGTTGTCCTGCACCATTTGTTGAAGAGACTATTCTTTCCCCAGTGAATGGACATGGCAGCCTTGTCGAAAATCAACTGGCCATAGATGTGTGGATTTAACTCTGCCACTCTCAGACCTAGTCCACTGGTTTACATTTTAACCTTATGTCAGTACCACACTGTTTTAATCTCTGTAGCTTTGTAGTAAGACTTGGAATCAGGAAGTGTGAGTCCTCCAGCTTTGTTCTTCTTTAAGATTGTTTTGGCTCTTTGGGTCCCCTTGCAGTTCCATATGAATTTGCGGATCAGCTTTTC
This sequence comes from Tolypeutes matacus, assembly GCA_026826555.1. Lineage (NCBI taxonomy): Eukaryota > Metazoa > Chordata > Mammalia > Cingulata > Chlamyphoridae > Tolypeutes > Tolypeutes matacus. Next base: position 4,257,833 of record JAKSZT010000088.1, on the reverse strand, counting down.
CATTTCTGCAAAACAGGCTGCTGCAATTGAAATTGAGGATTGCTTTAGGTAGTATTGACATCTTAACGATATTAAGTCTTCAAGTCCCTGAGCACAGGATGTCTTTCCATTTATTTAGGCTTTCTTTAATTTTTTTTTCAGCAATATTTTGTAATTTTCAGTGTACAAATCTTTGACCTCCTTGGTTAAGTTTATTCCTAGGTGTTTTATTCTATTAGATGTGATTATAAATGGAATTGTTTTCTTGATTTCCTTTTCAGATTGTTCATTACTGGTGTATAGAAACCAAAAGACTTCTGTATGTTTGTCTTCTATCCTGCAACTTAGCTGAATTAGTTTATTAGTTCTAGTAGCTTTCTTGTGAATTCTTTGGGGATTTTCTCTATATAGGATCACGTCGTCTGTGAATAGGGATAATTTGACTTCTTTCTTTTCAGTTTGGATGCCTTTTATTTCCTTCTCTTGCCTCACTGCTCTGGTTATAATTTCCAGTACAATGTTGAATAATAATGGTGACAGCAGGCATCCTTGTCTTGTTCCTGATCTTAGGGTTAAGGTTTCAGTCTTTCACCATTGAGTATGATATTTGCTGTGGGTTTTTCATAAATGTCCTTTATCATGTTGAGAAAGTTCCCTTCTATTCCTAGTCTTCTTGGTGTTTTTATCATGAAGGAGTCTTGGATTTTGTTAAAGACCTTTTTCTGCATCAATTGAGATGGTCATGTGTTTCCTGCCCCCACTTCATTCTATTAATATGGTTTTTTTATATTGATTGATTTTATGTTGAACCATCCTTGCATTCCTGGAATAAATCCCATTTGTTCATGGTGTATAATCCTTTTAATATACGGTTAGATTCCGATTGTCAGTATTTTACCAAGATGTTTTTCATCTATATTTCCAAGGGGTTTTGGTCTGCAATTTTATTTTCCTGTGCTGTCTTTATCTTACGTTTGTATTAGGGTCATGCTGGCCTCATAGAATGAGTTAGGAAGTAATCCCTCCTCTTCCATTTTTTTGAAGAGTTTGAGAAGGATCGGTGTTATACCTTCTTTAAATATTTGGTGGTATTTAGCAGTGCAACCATCCTGTCCTGGAATTTTCTTCCTTAGTGGGTTGGGGTGGGGGACTAATTACTGATGCAATCTCTTTACTTGTTTTGAATCTGTTGAGATTTTCTGTTTATCCTTGCATCAGATTAGGTAATTTTTATGTTTCTAGTAATTTGTCCATTTCATTCATGTTTTCTCATTTGTTGGCATATAATTGTTCATAGTACCCTCTTTTAATCCTTTCTTATTTCTGTAAGGTCAATAGTAATATCCCTACTTTTAGTCCTGGTTTTAGTTGTTTGTGTCCCCTCTTTTTTTGCCAGTCTGACTAAAAGTTTGTTGATTTTATAGATCTTTTCTGTTGATTCCCTCTGTTATTTTCTATTCTCTACTTCATTTTTCTCTGCCTTAATTTTTACTATTTCCCTTCCTTTTATTACTAACTGTGGGTTTAGTTTGTGTTTCTTGTTTTAGTTTCTTAAGGTGTGAAGTTGTTAGTATTTTGTGATCTTTTTTAAATGTAGGCATTGAGAGCTATACATTTCCCTCTGAGTACTCCCTTCATTGCATCCTGTTTGTTTTGGTATGTTGTGTTTTCTTTTTCATTTCTCTCAAGATATTTCTTAATTTCCCTTGTGATTTCTTCTCACTGGTGGTTTACACTGTGTCAGTTAATTTCCACATATTTAAGAATTTTCAACTTTTCCTTCTGTTATTGAATTCTAGTTTTATTCCATTGTCATCCAAGAAGATACTTTGTATGATTTCAGTCTTTTAAGATTTATTGAGATTTGATTTGTGGTCCAAATATATGGTCTACCCTGGAAAATATTCCACGTGCACTTGAGAGGAATGTATGTTCTGCTATTGTTGGATGGAGTATTACATATTTGTCCATTAGGTCTAAAGTTAATAGTGTTGGTAATGCTCTTTATTTCCTTATTGATCCTCAGCTTAGATGTTCTATCGTTTATTGAAAGTGGTGTATTGAAGTTTTGAGCTATAGTTCTATAACTATTTATTTTTCCCTTCAGTTCTATTTTTGCTTCATATATTTTGGGGCTCTTTTTATTGATACATAATATCTTTGTCTTTTATAACCTTTTTTTGACTTGAAGTCTGTTTTGTCTGAGAATAACATAGCTGCTGCAGCTCTCTTTTGATTACTGTTTGCATGGAATATCTTTTTCCATACTAATACTGTCAGCCTCTTTGTGGTCTTTGTACTAAAGTGAGTCTTTTGGAGACAGCATATAGATAGATCATGCTTTTACACCCAGTTTACCAATCTCTGCCTTTTAATAGGGGAGTTTAATCTATTGCTATTTAAGATAACCACTTCGAAGGGAAGATTTACTTCTGCAATTTAGCTATTTGTTTTGGGTATGTCTTTTATGGTTTTCATTCCTCAGTTACCTCCATTACTGCCTTTTTTTGTTAGTTCATTTTTTTTAGTGTACCATTTTGATTCCCTTCTTCTTTCCTTATCTCTCTAGCTCTTTTTTTTTTTTAGGTATGTCCTTGGGGGACTACAGTTAACATGTTAACTAAAGTTAACATCTTAAACAACCTAATTAGACTAATACCAACCTGGTTTCAGTAGTATACAAACTCTCTGCTCTTATATGTCTCTGTCCCTCCCCTTTTCTATTGTTGTCATCTTAGATTACATCTTTACACATTGTAGTCTGTCCTGATTTGGAGTTCATTGAGCTTTTTTGATGTGTATATTCATATCTTTCATCAGATTTGGGATGTTTCTGACCATTATTTCTTCAAATACTTTTTCTGCTCCTCTCTCTGTCTCTTGTCCTTCTGGGACTCCAGTGATACATATATCAGTACACCTGATGGTGTCCCATGGGCCCCTCAGGTCTTGTTCATTTTTCTTCATTATTTTTTCCTTTTTCTCCTCACATTGGATAATTTCAATGTCTTATGCTCAAGTTCGCTGATCCTTTCTTCTGCCTGTTCAAACCTGCTGTTGATTACATCTAATGCGTTTTCATTTCAATTACTGTACTTTGCAGCTTCAAAATTTCTGGTTCCTTTTTATAATTTCCATGTTTTTATTTTTTTTCAGTCCATAGTTTTCTAATTTCCTTTAGTTCTTTGTTTATGAATTCCTTTAGCTCATGGAGCATATTTAAGCAGTTAGTCTGCGTGATCGTTCCAACATCTGAGCTTCCTCAGGGGTGATTTTCTGTCAAAATTTTTCCTATGAGTGGGTTACAGTTTCATGTTTTTTTTGTGTATTTTCTGATTTTTTTTTTGTTGAGAAATGGGCATTCTCAATATTATGTTGTTGTGACTATGGAAATCTAGTTCTCTAAGTACTCTGGGATTCTCGAGCTTTTTGTTGTTGTTGAGGCCTCTTTGGGAGTTTCCCAAACAATTTTTGCTCTTAAATGGGGAATAGAAAGAGAAGAGTAAAAGCAAATGTACTGCCTCTTTAGGACCCCTTTGCCTCCTTTGCCTGAGGTGGGCTGAAACCAGGGCCGCCTTCAGAGCGGCCCTGTGGGGCTCTGGTGTAGCTGATCTAAAGCAGTGGTCTGGGAGCTCAGAGCACACCCCCTGGCTCTTGGGTGGCCAGGTCCTTATAAACTCCCGTGGCACTAGCGAGCTGCTGCAGGAGCCTGGGGGGCAGTCCCCGGGGCCACCTGCTCCGCTGTTGGCAGATGGGGGCTGCTGCACAGGGGCGATTCGGTGGCGCTTACTGCAGTTCACTAGCCTTCCAGGTCCTCCCTGGGTCCTGCACACGTTCGCCTAGACTGCAGCGTTTCAGAACAGGCCATTCGGCCTGTTCTTGCCAGCGGCAGAGGGGCTGCTTCCGGGAGCTTCCCGCCCCACCATCTCCCCACAGGCCTCTCACCTTGCTGCTTCCTTGTGCCCTTGGTGGTTGGCAGTCCCCTAGCCTATTGCTGCCACCACGTGTTGCAGTCACTCCTTTTCCCTCTGCTCCCATTCGCACCCCTGCTGGAGCTCTTTCTCTGTGGTGCCTCCTGGGTAAGAGCCGTGGTCTGGCCCTGCCTGTGCCCTGGCTGCCTGGCCCATGCACGTGTATCTGGTGCTCGCCCCATCTCTGCCAAGCTGGATTCCCTTCTGTGTCCTGTGTGCAAAGCCTGATTCTGGGGCTCAGAGTTCCCCGGGCGCTTGCTGGACTTGAATACGGTCCATTTGCCTGGGAGTTGTAGCTGCAAAGGCCACTCTTGTTGGGGACATGCCTCTTGTTGGGGACAAGTCGGTGCTTTGAGTGGCCTTTTAAGACCAAGAACTCAGCGATGGAAAGGTCTGAAGAAAGCTGGAGGCTTAGAGAAATGACTTGGCTGAGCTTCTTTTTGTTTTCTCAGACCTCTCTTCCTCCTTGTTCCTGTCTCCCTCCATGGGTCCTTCTGTGCCTGCTCTCATTTCTGACCTGCTTACAGTGGATCAGGGCTGGAAAAGGTTCCTCTTGAACCTGAGCAGAATTCAGGAATGATGAAAGCAGGCGAGAGAGCGCAGGAACACACCTACTTCCAGAAAGTTGCTGATTGACCTGACCATGGAACCTGGGCATTTGGATTTGAAATGTCAGGTCATTTAAATTGGGGTGTCTGTGCACCCTCTTTTCCTGGTCCAGTGATTGGGCTCACGTGGCTGGCCTTGAGCCCTGTTTCGAGGTATGGTTTGAGGCTCAGAAGTGCTCTGTAAATGCTATTTCCTCTATAATTGGGACTTTACTCCCCAGTTTTCTGAAACTGGTCTTTCAGTGACCCCTGGAGATGGCACCTTTGCCCAGGTGTGCCTGATTGCTGAAAGGGTGCTGAGAGGTTATTGAGCCAGTTGCTTGCCTTGTAGATGAGCTTCAGGGGGTTCGCTCTTTGGACAGGTATTTATTGAGCACCTAGTTTTGGCCAGACTTCCTTCTAGGCCCTGGGGATGCAGCAGTGGACAGAATGTCTGTCCAGAGTGACCTGGCACGTGGAGCACGGCGCTGGGGCTGCAAAGCCATCCTGGACAGCAGTTGCTTTCTCTGCCCAAGGCTGCCTTTGTCCCTTTTGGCCTTTGAAGCATTGGAACCGGCTAACACTTGTTGATGGCTTCTCTCTCTGAGTGTCTGAGGCACCCTTGGATGCTGGGGCTCCTCTGTGACTGCCTTCTCTTTCACCTTTTAAACTGTGAGTCCCCAAGTGCGTTCACCTGTTTCTCTTTCTAAACACCCTCTTGATTCCGAGCACTTCTGAATTTTCAGGCTCCTGAGCTTGTCCCCGCATCTCCTGGCCGTCTTGTGATGTCCCCTGCAGTGTCCTTAGGCTGTCTCTGTCTGGAACATATCGAGTGTGGTAGAGAGCTGCACTTGGCTTTTGAGCTTAGCGCCAGGCAGCAGAGTCTCTTCTCTCATTTATAAAACGTGGACGAGAATTGCCTTTCATGGTTGATAAAATATCCCATGGAAATAAATGCCTAGCGCAGACTCTGCCACGTGGCATTTGTAAGTGCCCACCAAATGCCATTTTTCTTGATTTTCTCTCCCATTTCTCTTTGCCTTCTCCATTACACTAACTGCCCCTCTTGATTTCCTGCTTATACCATAGATGCCACTAATCTCTCTTCCCCGGGGTAAAATTTGGGGGCCATTATTAAATCTTTGCCTCCGCGTGTCCCCATATCCAATTATTGCTGAAGCCCGTCTGTTCTTGTTCTTCTGAAATGTTCTCCTTCCTGTGCTCCTTTAGGTTGTTAGGATCTACACCCTTTCCTCCGAAGGCTTTTCCTCACTCACGTCCTGTGTCTGTCTTTCCCCTGGGATCCGCTCCCTGTACCTCCTGTCCTGGCAGCAGGGGAGTTCAATTGAAACTTGGCCTTCACCTCTGCTTTGGTGACTTCCTGTTGCTTCCAGCACGAAGAGCAAACTCCTGGAATTGAAGGCCCTTTATAGCTGGACTCCGAATTCCCTGTTCACCTTCTGCTCAGTGCTCACATGGGACCTCAGTGATCCTGGACATTCATGCCTGATGCCTGCCTGATACCTGTTCATCACAACTGCTTCAATTTATGACCAAATAGAGGGCGTTATAATGATACAATTGATAACCACATAGCAGCTACTACAGTAATTAATAATAACAGTTGGCAATAATTAAAGTTTTTCTTCTTGCCTGGAATGTCTTCCCATCCAGTTCTCTGGTCTCAGTACCACCAGGAAGCCCTCTCATCCTGCTCTACTGAAGTGCCTAGGACAGGGCCCCATGCACAGGGTGATCCCAGGAAGCACCGGTTTTCCCCTTTGTCCTGGCATAATGATTAACTGTGCCCCCAAGGGCCTCACTGGAGCAACAAGTTACTCACCTCCCCGTGTGGAATGTAGGCTATAGGTTCCAGCACATGGATGGTGACCAGCCCAGAGCCGCCGCTTCTGAGTATTACTTAGACCCTTGTTTCTTGCCCTTTCCATTAGGCAGCCCTGGCATTTCATCCTGTTGGTTACCTTTTTGTGTTCTGTTTAACAAACATTCCTCAGCACCCTCTCTGTGCTTCCAGTACACCAGGAGTTGGGAGGACAGGGATGCATGAGGCTTTGTCACCATCCTCGAGGGCCATACAGCTTCTGATGACACAGGTAGAAGAGTGCAGAAGGCCCAGCACCTGCAGAGAGGGGGATGACCGCTTCCACGGGGGCAGGATGGGGTGGGTGCCATCCAGGAGCCAGGGCAGGGCCCACGGTGTAGGCTGTGATGGATTGGCAGTGGGCTGTGGATAGACAGAGGGGAGGTGGGCCTCGTGGGAGAGAGCGTCGTGGTGGTGACAGTGCGGGCAGTGGGCTGTGGGTAGGCGGAGGGTAGGTGGGCCTTGTGGGCGAGCGCAGTGGCGGCGGCAGTGCGGGCAGTGGGCTCTGGGT
>JAKSZT010000088.1:4240054-4250893 GCA_026826555.1 Tolypeutes matacus | reverse complement strand
GGCGGCAGTGCGGGCAGTGGGCTCTGGGTAGGCGGAGGGTAGGCGGGCCTCGTGGCCTCGTGGGAGAGCGCCGTGGTGGCCGCTCTTGAAGGCTCCTGAGGAAGAAGCGAGCCTTCCTTGTCTGCGTGGGTTGTGGCCAGCAGGGGGTGCCGAGGCCAGTTCGTGACTGTTCTGGTCTTTCCAGGTCCATCTGAGCCTCCCTTCTGTGCATTTAAGTGTAAAGCTGTGTGCTGGGCCTGTGGGACTGTGCAGCTTTGCCTTTGTAATTAGAGAGCACACCTACCTAAATTAATCGAGCTTATCGCTGACAAGATGCCTTCAGCCTTTGTGCGGGCGGGATCCCGCCTCCTGCCGGGGCTGAGTGGACCCTCAGCGTCCCCTGAGGCGTGTGCTCGCTGGCCTCAGCCTCAGGAAGGAGGTGGGCAGGCGGGTGATGGCGCCCCTTTTCTGTGCGCTCCTGAGGGCGGGCGGGCAGGGGAAGGCAGGGCGTGGAGAGGGCATTTGAGAGGCCGTGATTACCCGAGCGAGGGTCAGAGCCTGACGGTGATGGTGGAAGGTCACCTTAGGAGCCTCTGTGAGCTGCCCCTGTTGACGTCTAAATGTCTTAGCAACAGAACGCTCCATCTTGCTATTGACTCTGCAGTGTAGAAACGAGTACTCCTGGGGCTGCCAGGTACCGCTGTCATCAGTGAAGGCGGCTGGCGGGAGACAGGGCTGGAGCTCTGTGCTGCTTTACATACATACGAACACACATAGATGCGTGCATTATGTATGTATGTCATATACGTATGTAAACATATATATATTGTTTTAGGAGGTACTGGGTAATGAACCTGGGACCTCATACCACTGAGCTACATCCACTCCCTGGATATGTTTTTTTTTTTTTTTTTTTAATAGAAATTCTTGCCAGTTCTTTTTATTTATTTGTTTATTTATTTATTTATTTTTAAAGATTTTATTTATTTATTCATTTATCCCCCCCTTGCTGCTTGTGCTCGCCGGGTCAGCCAACCACGCCGTGCGGGCGGGCCCGCCCTCACCAGGAGGCCCCGGGAACCGAACCCGGGGCCCCCCATATGGTAAACGGGAGCCCTACTGATTGAGCCACAGCCGCCTCCCTGGATATGTTTTTTAATGCTGGAATTAAAGGAAGCTGAGCATCTGCCTTCATTGGTTCCTGTTGGAAAGCACACTCTCAAAAGTGCTAATCTCAAGCTTCCAATTTGTTTGACAGGATCTAGATTTTTAACATGAAATAGCAGTAGCCTTTCCGTTAATTAAATGCCATGCAACATTGGCTGTGGGATCAATGATATTGAAGGGACAACAGTGTAATTAGACCTTGTGAAGTGACTAACAAATGACTAGAGTTCTCTTTCGTGGGGGAGGGATGGAAAGATGGCTACAGAAGATGCAGATTCCTTGTACTTTGCTTTTCCTTGCCAAAGACTTTGAAATGTGAGTTTTACCTTAAATATTTCGGATATATTTCTTGATTTCCTATTACTTATAAATGAATATAACTCTAATCAGTTCACTCTTATTCAATATTTAGATTATATCTTTTTTATATAATTAATACTGTGATGAGCATCTCTATGCATACATCTTTGGATTATTTCCTTGGGACAGTTTCACAGAAATGAGCTTAGTGGCTTGGAGGATATAAGCATTTTAGGTGAGCCTGGGCTGTGTGCTGCCTCTTCTTGTGGGTGAAGGCTGAAGCTTTCCTTGAGTTTCTGGGACTACCAGGGTATCCTTGGCATCACTGGGTCCCAGTGTCCTCCTGAGCAGTCTTGGTTTTGTTTCTTGTGTATCCACATGTCCTTCGCGGTTTGAAACAAAACAGCAAATCCACTTACCTTGAACCTTGGTGAGAATTTTAGTTGGTGTAACTGAAGGTTTGGGGGCCCCTTTCACTGCCCTTGGAGCATCTCGCATTGCAGGGGTGCTGCCCAAATCCACGTCTCTTCCTGTGGCCCTGCTCAGTTCTCATCTACAGCCTGCACAGCAAAACCCATCATTAAGCTGTTGGGGAAAGAATTATCTTTTAAAATTTCCTTATCTAAGGCTCTTTTTTCATATCTTTATTGAAATACCGTTCACCTGTAGAGTGTACAATTCAGTGGTTTTTAGCATGTTTGCAGAGTTGCACAATTAGCATCACAGTCAATTTTAGAACATTTTTTTACCACCCCCAAAGAAACGACACACCTGTTCGCATCACTTTCCACGCCCTCCTGCAGCCCTGCGCAGCCCCCAGTCGACTTGCCGTCTCTGAGGTCTTGCTGACTCTGAACATTGCATGTAAGCGGAATCTAACAGCACGGCGTCCTTGCGTCTGGCTTCTTTCACGCCGCGGAGCGTTTTCGGGGGGCACCCGTGTTGGAGCACGTGTCAGTCACTTCATTCCTCTTGTGGCCGGGCTCTCCATCCTGCGGGTTCACCGCATTTTATGTGCCCTGTCTGCGGGTGGTGGCCGCGTAGGCTGTTGTGGTGTTGTGAAGCCGCGCGGCTTCTGTGCTTTCATTTCCCTTGAGGTGTGTGCCTGGGAGTGGGGTTGCAGCGTCGCACGGTCACTCCATGTTTAACACTTCGAGGAGCTGCCAAACTTTTCCAAAGCCGCTGTTCCGTTGTACATTCCCACCAGCAACGCAGATTTTTGGTCAGAGCCCTTCTAGTGGGAGTCAAGTGATTTCCCTAGTGACAGGTGATGTTGAGCCTCTGCACGTGCTTATTGGCCTCTCGTGTGTCCTCTTTGGAGCACTGTCTATTCGGCTCCTTCCCCATTTTCAGCTGGGTTCTTTGTCTTTTATTATCAATATCCAAGGTGCTTGATACTTAGTATGGTCCCTTTTTCTCGTGGGTTGCCATGAGGAGGAGGCTGGAGGTGGGGCAGCAGGGAAGCTGACTTTGGGCCAGTCGTGCTGTTTCCCGTGGCATCTGCCCACATCAGGCCCCATGTGCTGTGAGCCCTCTCCTCCAGCTGGGACCGTGTGCATCTCAGCTGTAAGGGCCATGTTTTCATTCCTAGTAGTCATGGGCAAGACTGTCACTGGAGACCTTCCTGGAATTTGAGGCCCAGATGCTCCCCACAGGGATGGCAGGAGGAGAAGTCTGCTCTGCAGGAGAGCAGTTAGAGAGGAGGTGCTAAGCCGCTTCCCTTCCTTGGGGGGAAGCCTGCTGGGGCACCAGCTTGCAGGGGAGGGGTCAAGGGGAAGCTGGACACCTACCACCCACCAGAGAGCGCCGTTTGTCTCCTTCCTGGCTTTGTTCACGAAGCGCTTCGGTTTTAGTAGGGCTTGTTTCCCCCACTTTGCATGAATTGTGTGTGTTCACTGAGTTAAATTATAAAAAACAAATAGAAGAGAAAAAGAGACACACTGCAATGCAAGTAGTTGTATTGGAAACTAGCAAAATAAACAAAAGAAAAATAAGAGTCCAACATAGCTATAAGATTATGAAAACCAGAATCCTTTTGATATAAATAAACCTAGTACTGCTTTCCTTTCTAGTTCTGACATAGCCAGCTTTTTCTAGCAAATAAAATGCTTCCCGGAGATAGGTTCTAAAGTCATGTGCGGGAGGAAGCCTCTTGCCTGGTGAATTTAACAGGAGATGCTTATTCGGCTACTGTGTAAATTGTGTGAGCGTTTTGTGTGGCGGTTACAGTGTGTGGTGCCAGGTGGGTGAGGTGCTTGTCTGTTTCCACTTTCTCTGGGGGAGGCCTTGCTCCTTCTGACCAGCTCCTTTCTGTGAAGGGACATTTGAAAACAGGTAGTAAATACTTAGAAATGTATTTTATCTCCTATGAAATGATTTAGCAATTAACTGTAGCACCGCTTCCAGAGTTAAACTGCACCGCAGCTTTAATTTTCATCCCTTTTTGAACATTCATCCTTCAGGTCTGTACAGTGCCCATCGCTGCCCCAGGGTGCTTCCTTGTCAGCGGCCTGCATGTTTTCACAGGTGACAGGAGACCCCAGGGCCCCCGTCTGCCCGTCCTTTCCGGAACACCCAGGATTGGGGGGCGCTGCGTCTTCTGGTGCGAGGCTAGGGCAGTCTCAGGTGAGGAAACACCTCAGAGGCCTTCCTGCCGGGTGCTGGGAGGCTGCAGGGATGAATTCAGAGCTCACGTCCCCTGCACTCAGAGCTGCCAGCTGCATAGAAGGGGGGGGTGCTGCCCCCTCTGCCCTGCCCACGCGACCCACCAGCAAAGCACCCAGCTCTGGTGATTTTTGCTGGTGTGGCCATCTCGGTGCTGGTTCCTATTCCAGGACCCTGCTGTGGCCTAGAGGGCAAGGAGAGGGCCTGCCCCGATGGCCAGGCCTCCCCGTGGCTGGGGGAGGGGCTGGCACCTGTCTCAGTCGGTCTTTTTCTTGTTGTAGGGCTCCTGTGAGGATTCGTGTGGCATGAGCTTGGGCACTCCCTGGCTCGCTGGTTCTCCCCCTTTCTGTGCTGCCAGGGATGAGCTGTAGGTTGTGGGGTGGGGCCAGGGTGGGGGCCCGCCTCGCCCTGCCCTCCCTGGCTGTGTGACCTGGGCTGCAGTGACAGTGGTCAGCAGCAGGGCTAAGGTGAGGGAAGTGACCCTGCGGCCCCGTGTGCCGCAGTGCTCCCTGGGCGTCAGCTGCCCTGCCCCTTGTCTGCCCCTTTGGGCTCTCCTCTGCTTTCCGCCTCCCAGAGTGCCTGTCCTCGAGGCCCTTGCTCAGTTCAGTTAAACCGACAGTGGCCAGGGAAGGGTGTGGGTAGGAGAGGCTCACAGGGTCGCAGGGGAGGGTGCTGGGGTGGAACTGGGCAGCGTGTGAGCGTCCGAGGTGTTTTTGCTCAACACCCCTTCTGGCTTCTCCTCCCCAGAGCCTGTGAGCACTCGTGACCTTGTTTGAAAATGGTTCCCGAGGACTTTATCCCAGCAAAGTCCTTGCTTGCTTCAGTGCCCTTCAGCCCTGGGAGCAGCCAGCACGTGGGCGGCTTTAAGAATTAGCCGTTTAAAGACCAGGAAGCGGCTTTGGGAGCCAGGAGCCTGGGGGGATGGCGGGGCCCTCCCAGCCCTGTTGCAGCGCATGAGGCAGGTGGGGGTGAGAGGGGCGGGTGCCCTGGAGAAGGAGGGAGGACGGGGTCCAGCCCTGTGCCTGGGCCTTGTGGGGTGGAGGGGACCTGGCCCTTGTCTGCTCTGCTGCTGGGAACCGAGCTGCTGGCCCAGGTGCTGGGTCTGTCTCTCCTGCTCTTACAAGTCTGCCTGGAGACAGAACACTTCAGGCTTCCGGCTTCCAAGGCCAAATGCGCGCGTGCTCCCCAGACCCCGAGGCCGCGTGAGGGTAGTCGTGCCCACCTGGGCCTGCCCTTGGGAGTGGGGCCGGCGCTCACTTTTCTTTCTTCCACTGGGCATGATGCCCCTGCCTTTCTGCAGCCGCGTCCGGGAGGCAGGCACACGTAACAGTGCGCTGCCAGGCTAGGCTACGAGTGAGGGCTCTCCAGGGGCGCAGGGGAGAGCTGGAGGCTTTATGGAGGAGATGATGTTGGGAAGATAAAGGTTTTCCAGGTAGAGAGAAGGGGAAAGAGACGTAACAGGTCGTCCATAACATATTTGCACCATCACTCCTGACGAGGCCTTGCCCCAGGCAGCGGCCGTGGTGCCTGCCGGCTCCCAGGTGGGCGAGGCCTGGCCTGTGGTCTCGCCTGAGCAGTGAGCGTGGGGCCCAGCTTCCCTGGGCCGAGGATCGCTGCCCAGGATAACCCCCACCCAGTATAACTTGGACGTCAGGCGTCTGGGCACCCTGAACTCGCCAGCGCATTTCCTTTTGTTGTTGTAGTTATCCTGACTGTGATTTAATTAGAGCTGCATAATGGATTTTTAAAAGCCGAGTCATGTTGTGTAAGTGTATACTGTCAGAGACAACTACGCACCAGGCAATTTAAACAGGCACGGGTGGCTTTACTGGAGGCGCCTGCATAGGGGAGAGGCAGAACTAAGCCGGGACCCAGCGGCACTGAGGCAGAGGGCGCCACGGGGAGGGCAGACGACACCTGGCGTCATCTCCCGAGTTCCCTTTGATGCTGTTGAGGCCTCTGGACACATCCCTCTGGATTTTGTCCGTCCCAAGTCAGGAAGAAGCCCGTGTAAGGCCGAGTCAAGCTGAGGGGCCCACACAGCCGCCTCTGTCAGGACAAGACGCAGCTGGCGCTGCCACCCGGCACCTTGTTCGGTGCCTCTGCTCAGGTGTTCCCTCCCTCTCTGCCTGGTGGACACGTGTCTGCTCCTCTCGCCTCTCCCGGTCCAGGCCCAGCCTCCAGAACTGCGCCGAGGCCTCAGCGCGCTGCCCCTGGGCTCTCCGCGCCCTTCTCCACTCGGGTGGCTCTCTGCCCTCCTGTCACACTCCCCTTCTCCTGGGGTTAAGGGACCTTGCGTCCAGGGGCGTTTGTTGAACTCCAGGTCTGCCATTTCTGATGCCTCCACGTGCACAGCCCTCCCCATCTGTTACCCAGAAGCTGCCTGAAGGAAAATAAAACCTTTAATAAAACCTTTAAATAAGTTATTTTGAAAAACTTTCTTATGTTAATAATAGCAGCTAAGGCCCCTCAAGCTTGGAATCCCAGAACTATTCAGAAAAGCGGCCAGGTCAATGAGGCGCCTCGCCTCTCTTCTGGTCTGGTACACGGGGAGGCCACGCTCAGCCAACCCCCCAGGCCTTGCTGCACCTGGGCTCCAGGGTCCTGCAGACACCTTCCAGAAGGACCGGTTAACTGAATCACATGGCGAGGGAACGCGGCTTTTCCCCTAGCTGTATCTGACCCAGATTCCCCAAAGCCCGGCGAGGTCCAGGACCAAAGGCAGTCATCAGACTTGCAGTGTTTTTCCCTCCTCATAACCAAGTTGGGAAGGAATTCAGTGTGGAAGTGATAAAAAACCATCCTAAGTGTTTAAGGCATTTTCCTTTACTCCCTATTTTCCCCTGAGGGAGAAAAACAACCTACCTCATTTGGAAGGCCCGAGGGGGTGGGGTGGGTGGGTGACAATGCCCTGCTTCCAGGTGCAGCCTCCCCATTGGGGGACCCTTGTGGAGAGGCCTTTGGTGTTCCCCAGTTCTGCCTCCTCCGCTTCTCCGTCCCAGCGCAGGCCTGAGCCACAGCCAGCTGCCTCCAGGGGCAGTGTGCAGTGTGCAGTATGTGCAGTGTGGGGAGCAGTGCGGGCGTGCCTGGAGTCAGCCCAAGCCCCCTTCCTCGGGGCAGGGCAGTGGGGTGTGGGCCTGCAGCCCGAGGCTCCGTCTGGGTTTGGCTCTGCCTTTCCTGATGGCCCTGAGCTCGATGATAAAAGGGCCCTGAACTCCCGAGTCCCTTGGCAGCCCCCAGCCTTTCTGTCCTAGTGCTGGGGTTTCTTCTCACCGAAAGCCAAGTCTGATCGCCCCCCTGAGTACCGTCTGCAGAGTCAGGCAAGACTGCTATGGTGGCAGTGGCCCCCGCCCGCCCGCCCCATTCCGCTCCCCTCCCCAGAGGCAGTCTTTTACTGCTGCAGTTTCTGGTATTTTCTTCTGTAGTTAAGTAATGTGCCTGTTCTGCAGATTTTGAAAGCTTAGCCTGGTTGTTGACTTCCTGCTCTGGGAGAAGAGGGTTTAGCTTTCCTGCCACACCCTGCCCTCTCCTCCTTCCTCACCCTCTCAGGGTGACTTTGACATCACCCTTTTGGGGGAATTCAGGACTCATTTGCACTGTTGTGACTGGAGCCCTGGTCTGTGTCCCGTGGTTTTAGCCTAGAGTTGTTCACCTGCTCGGTCCCTAGGGCAGCTGGCTACATGGGCTCTAGCTGCCGGCACCCGCCTTGGGAGAAGCCCTCTTCAGCTCCCGGGGTTCCTTGGTGCTTCCTCTAGGCTTGCCCTTTACATGCAGTCAGGTTTTGGCTTTCTCCTCCCCGCTCAGTTCCCACCCTTTTGTCTGCTTTCCGTTGTTCGTGTTTTTGTTGGCATTTCTCATCTGCTACTGTCTCCTCTTCTCTATGGCTTTATTCTCTTTCTGTCCTGTTGGTGAGGTTTGGGGAGAGGGAGCAGAGGTGGATCTACTGTTTGGCCTGGAGACCATAGCTGGCCTCACGAAGCCCCTCACGCGGCAACCCCTGGGACTCTTTGTTGATGTCCCTCTTCTTCAGAGAGGAGAACCCCTCCACTAGCACCCATTAACGCTGATGGTCGTCCGAGGTGTCTTCTCCCCTCCTTGACCATGAGCCCCTTGCAGGTGGGGACCAGCCCTGATGGGCTTTGCACCCTCACAGGTAACTCCGTGCCTGGCCGTGGCAGGCGTCGATCGGTGTGTGCCCACCGGAGAAATGAATGGTCGGATGGACTCAGAGCAGGAGGGTGCGTGAGAGATGTTGGCCCCAGAGGCAGCTTACGCACACAAGGCGCTCAGTAAAGCTGGTCACAACGAGCGGCTGTGTGAGACCCCCCGTCTTGCGGTCTGGAGGAATGAGAAACGTAGTTCTTTTGCAGACCCTCCTTAGGCTGGTGGCCTCCGCTTTTAGCTTAGATTCACAGGCAAATGTAGTAATTGCAATGTGCACACATTTCTTACTTGTGCTCATTGTTTCTCCCAGATTTTATTGCTACAAAAGTTAAAAAAATCAGATTAAAACCAGTTTAAAAGAGATGAATGTTAGAAAAGTATAAAAAATAGCTTAAATTATGGGTTATTTGATTTTTCTGATATTCCTGGCTTTCCAGGAAAAAAGTGCTGATAATTATGAGTTCCATGCTTATACCATTTCGTGGCAGATTTCAGTTTCCATCTCAAATGTGTTATTTTGCATCTAATTAGATCATCTGAGTCCTGACTGCTTTATTGTTTGGGTTCACAGAGCGTGCTGAATAATTGCCTCTGTAAGCACAACAGAATCCTGTTCCTGCAGTTGTTAGAGTGTCACAGTTTACAAACACCTTCCTGTGTATTGTCTCTCTGCTCCTTGTGAGAATTCTGTGAATTAGGTGAGGCAGGTATTTTGACTTGCCCCCGCTGCAGTGCAGGACTCTGTAGCTCAGAAGAGGCCACGCTGCCTGCTGCCACCACACAGCTTGTGGTCGGCCAGGCCGGTCTGCGGAGCCCGCGGCCACGTTCGCTGCTCTCCACTGAGCCACCCCTGCTCGTGTGGTCTTTGAGTGTCTGCTGGGATCATTTCCCAAATGCGAGGTCCACTGAGAAGTGAAGCCTTCAAGTGCAGATTAGCATGGAGTTGTGAGAGTGATGTTTTTTTCATAAGGATATTCAAAAATTTATTTTTCGAAAGCAAATTCACTGTTGTAAAAGTAAGAAATGTTATTTCTCATTCATTCTCTGAGTTTTAAAGTTTTCAGTTTTCTCATTTAAAGCACTAGTGATTTTATAGTTGACTCCAAGTTGGAGGACTCACACTTTCGGATCTCTGAAAACTCGTTACCAAGCCACAGTAATCAAAACAGCATGGTCCTGGGGAGCGGGTGCAGCTCTGCTTCCCACGTGCGAGGTCCTGGGCTCAATCCCTAGCACCAGCTGAAACGAAACGAAACACGCCCAGCCTGGTACTGGTGCAAGGAGAGACAGAGAGTCCAGTGGGATAGATTTGATAGCTCAGAAATCAACCCTCACATTTATGGCCATCTGATTTTCGATAAGGAGTAAAGACCACTCAATTGGGAACACATAATTTCTTCAGCAGATGGTCCTGTGAAAACTGGATCTCCATTTGCAGGGGTGCTCCTGAGAGCTCTAGAGACAACCCTAGGAAATCAGCACTCTGTCTGTGGGCCTTACCTTGGAATATATGCTAACCTATCTCCCCAGTGTAATAGACTCATTTATAATTTTTCCTACATGTGGTTCTCTTATCCCTTTTACTTGAATTTGTAATTAGCACTATATCCGGTAAATACATGTTCCAGAGACTTAAATCTTCGGTCTGTTCATACACTGGTTGAGCCCTGAATCTCAGCAGAGTTGCAGTCAGCACCTACTCTCCAGGTCATTGGACTTGCCCCGGAAAACTTAACAAAGTGGTAATGATGGACAACGCCCTTCCTCCAAAAACAGAGTATCTACAACTATAAGCAAGACAGTTCCATCCATCTGCCCCTTGGGATCTAAGCCCCCTCTCATTCGGAAGCAGTGTGGACATCACCATCCCCAAATCCTCAAGACAGAGGAATGAATAAACATAAGGGGGAAATGCAGCTATGGACCAAAGTAGCCATTATTATTCTAGTAATGGAAAGCCTGTAACATAGATATAAAGACAGTGGTCACCAGAGGTTCTGAGGGGAGGGAGAGGGAAGAATAGGTGTAACATGGGGTATTTTTAGGACATTGAAGTTGTTCTACATGATATTGAGTGACGGCTACAGGCCATTATACATTTTGTCAAAACCTATAAAATAAGTGCAAAGTGTAAACCATAATGTAAACTATAGACCATGGGTACTTCAAAATGTGTTCATCAATTGTAACAAATGTACCACATTTAGAAAAGATGTTATTAATAGGGAAAAATGTGAGAGAGGGAGGGGTTGGAGTATGTGGGAATCCCTTTTGTTTTTGTTTTTCTTTTTTTTAAAAATTTATTGAAATATCTCATTCATACATGAACATACATAAACCGTAAGTGTTCAGTAAACATTGTGATCTTATAAAACAAACATGCATAACATCATACAGGGCTCCCACACATCACCCCCCCCTCAAACACCCTGCATTGTTGTGAAACATTTGTTCACAAATCATGAAAGAGCATCATCAAAGTATTACTACTAACTATAGTCCGTATCTCCCTCCCGTATACATTTTTTTAAAGGGCTTATTCATTTATTTACTTTTATCCATTTT
>JAKSZT010000088.1:4074415-4240044 GCA_026826555.1 Tolypeutes matacus | reverse complement strand
CACTCGTTCGGGGGGCCTGGCGGCACACCCGCGGACAGGTCCTTACTGCTTACCTGCGGATGGGGCCTGGCGGCTCACCTGCTCGCGGGGCCTGTTGGCGCACTCGTTCGGGGGGCCTGGTGGTGCACCCGCGCACGGGGCCTGGTGGATCACCCGCTCGCGGGGCCTGCCTGATCACCGATGCACGGGGCCTGGCGGCTCACCCGCTCACGGGGCCTGCCTGATCACCCATGCACGGGGCCTGGCGGCGCACTCGTTCGGGGGGCCTGGCGGCACACCTGCGGACAGGTCCTTACTGCTTACCTGCGGATGGGGCCTGGCGGCTCACCTGCTCGCGGGGCCTGTTGGCGCACTCGTTCGGGGGGCCTGGTGGTGCACCTGTGCAAAGGGCCTGGTCCCACGTGCCTTCTATGGTTTTCTTTTTTTAATTTTTACTAGTAGGTCCTGGGGATCGAACCCAGGTCCCTCCATATGGGAGACGGACGCCCAACCACCCGAACCACATCCGCCCCCTGCTATATCTCTTAAGGGTGACCAAAGATACCCAAAGTTACAGTCATTCCCCATACAGGATGGTCATATAATAAATCAGGCTTAGTTTATCACCAGCATTCTAAAAACCAGACCTAGGGAGAAAAACCAGGTCTGGGGACACATGCATGGTTTCTAATATAGCGAATGTTTAGCCTCCCCTGATTATCACAAAATCAGGACAGTGAGAATATTCACATCTTTTTCTTTTTTTTGGTGAGGTCCTGAGGCTGGGGATTAAACCCTGGACCTTGTATGTGGGAAGCAGGTGCTCAACCACTGAGTCACATCAGCTTCCCCGAGTTGGTTTTTTCATTTGTTTGTTTGTTGTTTTTTTTAGCAGGCACTGGGGATCGAACCCAGGACCTCCTGTGTGGGAAGCAGGTTCTTAACCACTTGAGCCACATCCACTCCCTCCTGTGTACTTTTTGTGTAACTTCTGTGTAATTAAAACTTCTTTAAAAATAATGGGAAAAAAAAAAAGATCTCAAATCAATAGCCTAAAAAAAAAAAAAGGAGGACCCCCTATCTCATACTTTATACAAAAATCAATTGAAAATGAATCAAAGACCTAATTATAAGAGTTAGAACTATCAAACTCCTGGTAGAAAATGTGGGGAAGCATCTTCAGGACCTTGTGTTAGACAGTGGTTTCTTAGACTTTACACCCAAAGTACAAGCAAAAAAAGAAAAATTAGATACATGGGACCTCATCAAAAAAAAAAAAAAAAAAAACTTTTGTTCCTCAAAGTACTTTATCATGAAAGTAAAAAAATCTACATAATGGGAGAAAATACTTGGAATCCACATATCCAATAAAGGAATTAATATCTAGTATATGAAATAAATCTTTTAACTTAACAACAAAAAGACAATCCAATTAAAAAATGGTTGAGAGACTTGTACAGCCATCTCTCCAAAGAAGATATTGCCAGAAAAGCACATGAATAGTTGTTCAATATCTTTAGCCATCAGGGAAATGCAAATCAAAACCACAATGATATACAATTTCACACCCATTATAATGGCTGCTATTAAAATATAAAAAAAGTGTTGGAGAGAATGTGGAGAACTAGGAACTCTCATTCCTTGCTGGTAGCAGGGTAAAATGGTGCAGGTGCCATAGAGGAATTCGGCGGTTTCTTAGAAAGCTAAGTATAGAACTACCATATGACTCAGCAATCCCATTGCTAGTTATATACCCAATAGAATTGAAAGTCGGGACTTGAACAGATATTTGCACACCGAAGTTCATAGCTGCATTTTTCACAATTGCCAAAAGATAGAAGCAACCCAAGTGTCCATCAGTTAATGAATGGATAAATAAAATGTGGAATATACATACAATGGAATATTATACAGCTGTAAAAAGGAATGAAGTCGTGATACATGCAGTAACATGGATGAACCTTGAAGACATCATAGGCCAGGCACAAAAGGAAAAATATTATATGATCTCACCGGTGTGAAACAATTAGAATAGGTAAAGTCATAGAGTCAGAATCTAGAATATAGGTTACTAGGGGCCATTGGGGGTTAGGGAATGGGAAGTTTGAGGTTTAAAATGTATAGGATTCCTATTTGGAATGATGAAAATGTTTTGGTAACGGGTGGTGGTAATGGTAGCACAACATTTTCAATGCTGTTAACTGCACTGAAATATATATCTGAATATGATTAAAATGATAACAGAATAAAAAAAATTCCTACAGAAATTGTGAACCTTAAGTTAAACCATTGACTTTAATTATAGTACAATTATAAAAATGTGCTGTCATCAGTTGTGACAATGTTCTACACCAATGCAAGGTGTTGGTGGTAGGGTGGTATATGGAAATCCTGTATTTTATGCATGATTTTTCTGTAAGCCCACAACTTCTCTAAAAAAAAAAAAAAAAAAAAAAATTACAATTACAAGCTGGAAGCCACAAGCACAGAGAAAAAAAAAAAAGGCAGCTGGAGAAAAAAGACCTTAAGTACAAAGGATCAAAGGTAACAGATGGCAGCAGATTTCACACCAGAAGCTGTACAAGTCAGTGGACAATGGCACGACATCTTTCAGGTACTGAAAAAGAATCTTTCAGCGTAGCATGCAATGCTCATTGAAAATACTCTTTCAAAAATCAAGGCAAAGTACTTCTTTAGACAAAAGCTGAGTGAATTCACTGCTTGCAGACCTTTACTACAAGAAATGGTAGAGAACGTGATACCTGATGGAAGTGTGGATCTGTGCAAAGGAATAAAGAATGATATCTGTGATGTGTATGTGGGTAAACATAAAATCTCGTCAGAAAATAATTGGCCTTGACAAGTAGAACTGTTTATTTTGGGAGTTATAACATGTCGAAAAAGAGAATGACTATTGATGACTTTTTGTGGGGTTTGTGGAAGTGAAGCACACGCTGGTAATGGCAACAGGAGAGGCTGGGAAATGGAAGGACGCTGTTGTCAGGCTCTTACACTTTCCGTGACGTGGCATGGTACTATTTGACAGTCAGCTGTGAACAATTGAAGACGTTTACGAAAGATCCTACAGGACCATGTCCATCTTCAGGCATTTGTGAAGAAGCTGCACCTAACATCATACTTAATGCTGAAAGCTTGTGCATTTCCCCCCTAAGATGGGGACAAGGCAAGGGTGACTACGCTTATGACTTTTATATTTATTCAACATTTTATTGGAAGGCATGACAGAAGTAAAATTTTTAAGAAACGTAAAACTAAAATTGTTATTAATCACAAATGACATGTTTATGTATGTAGAAAACTATATATATCTACAATATAACTATTAGCACTAATATGTGAATTTAGCAAGCTTTTTCAGGATATAAGTTCAATGTACAAAATTTAATTCTATTTCTAGATACTAATAGTGAAACATTGGAAAATAAAGTTTTAAAAAAGTTCTTTTACACTAGCATCAAGGAACCTCAGATTTCTAGGAATCAATCTAAGAAAAGATGTGCAAGATGCCCAGAATAAAAATGACCAAATGTTGCTGAGAGAAATTAAGAAATAATAAATAAATAGAAAGAGGGAAAGATACACTGTGTTCTTGAATTGTTAGACTATATATTGATAAGATGTCCTTATCTCCCTGATTGATTATAGATTTATCATAATCTCTG
Organism: Tolypeutes matacus; assembly: GCA_026826555.1. Lineage (NCBI taxonomy): Eukaryota > Metazoa > Chordata > Mammalia > Cingulata > Chlamyphoridae > Tolypeutes > Tolypeutes matacus. Next base: position 4,236,382 of record JAKSZT010000088.1, on the reverse strand, counting down.
CAAAATTTCCAGAAGATTCTTTATGTAATTTGCAAGATGATTCTAAAATTTATATGGAGATGCCAAGAATTTAGAATAGTCAAAACATTTTTGAAGCAGTGCAGAGTTGGACTTTCACTTCCTGATTTCAGGAGTAAATGCTCGTGTATACAGAGGGTTGGCTTTAGTGCATCATTGTTTTTCCTTGGACTCTGTATCTTGCTCTTGCTCTCTGGGTTGCTATAGTTCATTGTATGTTTTCTTGCCTATTAATGCAAGTCTCTTCTCATTATTCTTCCCATCAGTTTCAGTGGCTGTCCCTGTACATTAGTTCTTCCAGGTGAACTGAGGACCAACTTACCAGGGTTCAAAGCCTATACTATACATCCCATTGGAATTTTGATTGACTTTGCATTTACATTAAGGATTTATAAAGAAAGTGACACTTGACAGTATTATAATTTTGAATTCTAGAGCCAGGTATATATTGCTCGAGTCTCCTTGCTTTTATCTTTAAACTTCTTTCTGATGACTGCTCTTCTTCACCTCCACTCTCCCCATGTCTATACTGCCTCCTCCCCCGGGGGCACAGGGCCACTGTCTGCTCCACCTCCTCCTGTGACCTCTACCCTAGCCTAGCCCAGAGTGCGTGCTCATTAAAGACTTGTGGAAGGCAGGTCAATGGGCTGGGGATTAGCCTCAGTTTATCTTCACCTTAAGTGAAGCCATGTAGCTTTCTTCACATGACTTTGTACATCTCTCGTTAAGCTCATGTGTGTAATTTTTTTATTGCCAGTAGAGGAAAGCTACTGAGTTTTGAGTGTTGTTCTTGAACTCTCCTAACTGCCCTGCTCTGGCCTCTGCTTCCTTTGCTGGCCTCATGCTCAGGCTGGACCCTGGATGGCAACGGCCCTTCTCAGCCCTCCTGTCCCAGGCCGTGCTCAGAGGCAGGAAAAGAGGCTTGCCTCCGACAGAGTGCCCAGGGCGCCGAGGAGCATCCTCCACGGCCTTGCCTGGTGGGCCCTCAGTGCTGGGAGCCTCGTGCCACACTAGCCAGCCAGACCGGCTTTGGAGCGGGCAGTGGGAGCTTCAGCTGCCCTGGCCCTGGCCTGCTTGGGGACATGGTGGCTCTGCACGACTGGGATGCTGCTGGGAAGGTACAGGGAGTGGATCCGGGATTGCAGTCTGCACCCACCTTTCTGACGTGGGTCAGGATGGTTATCTGGTTTTCTACCAACCTAAGTCAACACGTTAGCAGGGCTAACGGGTCTCCTGCTTTCAGCAGCCCCTTCCTGCCTGGAGGATGCCTACCTGCGTGTTGGAGTAGTCTTTGAATATCCTGTTGTATTTGGATATTTTTATCTGTATTCATGAGTGAGGTTTGTCTGTGCTACAAAAAGCCTTTTTAATAATGGAAGTGAAGATAGTGGGAAGATCCTGGTATTTGAAGGTCACCGCTTGGTCACTTAGTTTCTGGGTGACCTTGGTCAAGTCAGTTAACCCCTCTGAGATTCTTTCCCCTTTATACAACAGGGCTCATAACTCTGATGAACTCAGGCTATTTTTAGGATCACATAAGATAATATATATGAAAGCTCTTCGTAACACTGCGGCTTCAACAAAGTTAGGCCTTTGTCTCAAACTGTAGATTCAGTATACTATTTTTGTGAGTTTCTTCCAATGAGATGGCAGGTTCAAAGAACATTAACAATTGAGACTTTTTCTTGGTTCCTTCATAAACCGGAAAACCAGAGGCACGCAGTGGGAGGGGCGCTGGGTGCGTCGTGGTGACCATTCCGTCGTTGGCATTCAGATATTGGGTTCCTGCTTCCCGCAGTACCCTTAGGGAGCTGGGGAAGATTTGATATTTTCTGAAATTGTTGTAAAATGCAAGTCATTGCTGGTACTATTGCCCAATTATTCTGTACTTATTTTACTTAGACTTTAGTAATTGGGAAAAGATTACATGTCAAGACTTTCTATTTTGTTGATTATATTACCAAAGCCTTCTCTTTAATCATTCTTTTATTCCTGGTATTAATCATTAGCTCCTAGCTGTTAGGAGAAGAACATAATGGAGGATTCCTAAATTAAAGGAAAGAAATAATTGCTTCAGTTTCAGTGGGATTGCATGAGTGTTGATATACTTGCCAACTGAAATGAGTTTTCTAGCCAGTCAGGGGGTGCAAGGAGACCAGAGGGCCAGAGGACTTCAGGGTGCTGGCTCCTCACCCCACTCCCCTGCCTGGAGGAAGCTGGGGCTTTGCTCCCGGCCCCCTCTGCCTTGCTGGCCCTCAGCTTGGCCTTCCTGCTCTGGCCTGCGAGCCTTTGGAAAAGCATTGCGTGCTGCCCCAGAGGTGTGTAAGGTGGCCTCGTAGTTAATGAACTCTCTATGAAGACAGGCTTAGCGCCATACAGTAATTTAGTTCAAAAACAAATTCTATGGAAATTCTTATATGATAAATGGTGGGAGAGAGACAGGATGAACGAAAGAAAAACTTGTAGAGGTGATGTCCCTGTGTGTGGGTGAGCAAGCCAGTGAGCAAGAAAGAGAGAGAACGAGAGAGAAGGGGGACGGGGAGGGAGGGAGAGGTGGAAGGACCGTCACTGCTTGCCGGGTACGTGGTGATGGTGCCTTCCCTCGCCCAGGCTGGTTCTAGAGACCCTCGGGGTGCATTTAACACACCTGTACGGGAAGCTTGCTAACCTTGCGTAACCCTGTTTTTCCTTGTCTCTTTTTATGTCAACAGAGGAGTTACGGAAGTTGAGCTGGTCCGGAATCCCTAAGCCAGTCCGTCCAATGACGTGGAAGCTTCTCTCGGTAAGTCCAGCTCAGGCCTGCTTGCCCCTGAGGTCCTTCTTGGCTCAGGATGGGCGGCATGGGCTGCGTGGCTGCGAAGGCGTGGCCCGAGGACCACGGTGCAAACGTTGGCACTGCGGGCGCTGCACAGAGCTGTGGGCCTTTGCCTTGGCGAAGAGGACGTTTTCTGTTCTTTGGTTAATTTCAAGCTTGGTGTGACAAGGCTGGCCGAAAATGAGGATAAGGAATAATGTATGACAGCTGGACTCTTTTTCTCTGATTTTATTTAAAAATCTCTGTATTATGTTCAAACCTGTGACACTGAAGGCTTTCAGTAGAGAGGATGATTTCAACCCCGAGGAGTCAGTGACCGGGAAGAAATATGTTTGAACAAGGTGTGTGGGTTTCTTGTTTTTTAATTTTTTTTCTTGTTTAGCATTGGAAGGAATGATGCGAGGGGAAAAAGCTGAGGTTGGAAGTAATTTGTGTTTGTGATGGAGGGTGGCGTCCTGGGCTTTTCCAGGCCAGGCTAAAGCACCTGCCCTGAAGCCCTTGAGTAGCAGGTGGGCTGGGGGGCGGCCCCCGCACGCCTTCTGCTAAATCCTGGCTTCCTGTTGGAAGGAGCTGTGGCGGCTTGGTCCTGCTGGAATGTTCAGAGCGGTCTGTAGACCGCTTTCTTCTCTTTTCCTTTTTTATCATTTTTGGAATGAAGTCGGCAGGGAATTCTAAGTGTTTACTCTAAATCGGGTCTGACTTTCAGTGTTTAAAAGACTCTTTCTTGCTAATGAGTCTTAATAAATTTGCAGCTTAGTACCTCGTAATCCTAAATGCAGATGTAACTCTGAACGGTGAATATTTATTAAATATTCTACTGCAATTAAAATTAGACCTGCTACAACCGCTTAGATTTTAATTTTGTGTTTTAAACGTCCCCCCTCCCCCGTTTTTTCGATGTCTTCTAAGATAGGCTATAGGTTTCACATTTATTAAGGACGTGCTGCATCTGGGTAGAAGGTCTTATGCTAATTATTTTGTATTATTCTTTTTCTCCGTCTCTCCAGTTCATGGTTTAGTCACCCTAACATGTGCTGCACAATGATTGACTTGGAAAATTTGGGGTTTGGTGGGAAGTGGAGCAGTCGCTGGCAGAAGGGAGGTGGGACTGGGCGTGCTGTGACCAAGGATGCTGGGAAGGCAAGTGAAGGAGGATCGGGGGTCCTCGGGTACTCATGACTCGCTGATGGCAAGACCCTTCGCCTGGGACCCGGCCCTGCCATCAGGAGGGTTCCGGGCTCGCAGAGCGCAGATGATGCGGGGTTTGGTGAATCCCTGGCTGTAAGACATGCAGACACAGCAGGGAGCCCAGAGGGGTCTGAGGCCTCTGCTCGGGGCGGCAGGGGAGCGGCAGCAGTGTGGGCAGCTCCGTCGTGAGGGCTGCTTTCCCAGCTGCTGGAGCACGGATGGAGGGCTACGGCACTGGGGACTTGGGGCGGGATGGGGGGGACTTGCAGGCCTGAGGGACAGAGGGGGCTGTGATCACTCCTGGCCCCTCTCGGGTGTGGGGTGACAGACGAAGGTCAGGGCCAGTGAGCGAAGCCCGTCCTGCCATTCTGAAGGGGGGCCCCGGAGGGAGGGTGGCTCTGTGAGGGAGACAGGCTGGCTCCCTGCCAAGGGGAAGCTGTGCTGCTGCTCCCTGGGGGTGGGGGTGGGGTGCGAGGCCATAAACCCAGGGGGCACAGTGGGGGGAGGAGAGCAGGAGCCGAGGGGCAGCTGGGGAGCTGTGCCCCGGAGAAGGTGCAAGGTGCAAGGACGTGCCTCTGGAAGGGGCCTTGGTTTGCTCGAATGTCCTTGAGCTCTGTGGCTTCTGGTACCATGTGTGGTGCTGGGAATAGCAGGGAGGGAGAAAGACGATGGCCCTGACCTGCATGGGGCCCGCGGAGCAGAGAGGAGCTCCTTTCTGTCAGCAGTCTGGGCAGCGTGGTGCACACTGCCGACGGCTCTGCCCCGATCAGCCGGCCTTGCTTGCCACCCGCCTGGAGCGGCCCGTGGTCACCAGGAAACGCAACGAGCTGCTCGCTTCAGGGCCTCCCCAGTCTCGGCCAGATGCTCTCTCAGCCAGAGGGTTTTCACCCCAGCTTCCCTTTAGAAGCCCCTGGGGTGCTTATGGATCCTGGGGCCTGGGCCCCAGCAGGCAAATTGGCATCAGGCATCAGGACCTTTGCGATTTCAGGGTGCGCCCAAGGCCCAGTGCTGTGAGCTTGGGGGTCCACTGTGTCTCCCCAGGGCTGACGGGGGCAGGGTGGGGTGGCAGAGAGCACGTGGCCGGCATGAGTGCTCTTTGCTCTGGTCTCCAGTTCAGGCTGCACGCTCCTGCCACCTGGGCTGCCCAGACAAGCCTGGCAGCTGCGTGCCCGGGGACAGGGGGGTTCAGTGTGTGACCAGGGCTGGGGCTCACTGCTGCTCCAAGAAGGTCTCGTTTCATGCAGGGCAGGGATGGGCACTCCCGAGCCCGCTGGGGAATAGGCTGTGCTTGCCACGGAAGCCTGCGCGGGCCTGGGTGGAGGCGGCAGCGTCTGAGCTGGTGGACGTGCTGGGAGGAGGGGCAGGCTGAGTAGGACTTGGAGAGGCACCTGCTGGCCCGGGGAGCCGGGGGCGGGAGGGGCTATTACAGACCCATGATGAGGAGTTAGGAGTTGAACTGCTGAATCCGAGAGGAACTTAGCATTTGTCCAGTTTAAAGACAGATCATCGAGGACTTCCGGGAAGATGGCGGACTAGTAAGACACGGGAATCTCCTCTCCAGAAAAATAGCTAGAGGACAAGCTGAAACAGCCCCGAAATTGATCTTCTAGGGTTTAGGACAGCAGGTGAAGACTGCACACCACCCAGAGGAGAGAGGGACAGAAGAGGGAAATTGCGACGACAGAACTGTGAGTTGCAAGTAGCAGCTTCTGCTACTGCCGGCACCCTCCCCCCCACTCTTCAGAATTCTCGGGCCTCTGGGCCTGCGACCACAGACAAAGGGGGCTTCAGGGATCTGCCACTCCCGGAAAGGGGAGAGAGAGGGACACAGCCTTAGGCTGACTCAGGTTCTGACCTGAAATTTGGGCTGCAGAGCCCCACGGACCCTTCCACACGGCGGTTTGCCCTGGGAGCCCGGAAAGGACTGGAGAAATCCGACCCTCGCAACCTCCCTCTCTTCTAGCCTGGACTAATTGTTGAGGACTCAGCAGGAGAGGGGAGAGAGAGCCTGGGGCTGACCCTGCTTTGGACTCCCAGGTTTGGTCTGCCCTGTCCCGAGGCCCCTTCCAGGCTGGGTGGGGCTGCGCCATTGTTTGCCTTGGAGCCTGCAAGGGGCTAAAGAAATACAAACCTCCCAATCTCCTCCTCTACTAACAGGGACTGATTGTTGAGGACTCAGAGGGGAGTGGAAATATTTCCTAGCTGGGAAAAGGGGGACACTACGAGAGAAGTCTGGAGAACTGTCTCAGAAAGTTTGAATCACAGGGCTCCGAGCCCCCAGACAGGAAGCTCCACCACATTGATCTGATCTGTGTCACAACAAATACGCCCCGACCAGGCATTGAATTGAGAGCTGCCAACAAGCGCCATCTCCTGGCAGACCAAGGAAGTGCACATAAAATCAATAAGTAAGAGAGGCTTTTCCTGGCCTCTAAGCCTCCCTGCCCAAGGCCCTAGGAAACGACTCTACAACCAATTACTGGGTCCAGTGCCCAGTTTTGAGCAACCAGCAGAACAATCCTAACAATCAAGTTTGAGCCAAAATCAAACACCTGTGGTAACTCACAGTCTCCGGCCGCTAAAACCCCATAAAAGAAAAAGACATAGAGCATCTAAGTAAAATACAAACTAACCAGATGCCTAAGCACCAGCAAAAAATTACGAGCCATACTAAGAAAATAGAAGACATGGCCCAAGAAAAGGAATAGAGCAAAGTCCCAGAAGAGATGCAGAATTTGAGAGAACTAATCAGTGAGATGAGCACAAATTTCCAAAATCAAATTAATGAGATGAAAGAGAATATAGTTAAAGAGATAAATAACATCAAGAAGTCATTGAGTGAACGCAAAGAAGAATTTGAAATCCTGAACAGAAAAGTAACGGAGTTCATGGGAATGAAAATAATTCAGGTGAAGTCAAAAATACATTTGAGGCATACAACAGCAGACTTGAAATGATATAAGAAAGAATAAGTGATACCGAAGACAGAGCGGCTAAAATTGAAGAGAGAAAAGAACAGAGAGAGTAAAGAATGGAAAAAATTGAGCAGGGGCTCAGAGAGTTGAATAACACAAAACGCAAGAACACACGTGTCATGGGAGTTCCAGAAGGGGAAGAGAAAGGAAAAGGGGCAGAAAGAGTATTTGAGGAAATAATAGCTGAAAATTTCCCAACTCTCATGAAAGAAATGAACTTACATGTCCAAGAAGCATACCGTACCCCAATGAGAATAAATCCAAATAGACCTATGCCAAGCCACATATTATTCAGAATGTCAAATGTAAAAGATAAAGAGAAAATTCTCAGAGCAGCAAGAGAGAAGCAAACGATCACGTACAAAGGACGTCCAGTGAGACTTAGTGTAGATTTCTCTTCAGAAACCATGGAGGCGAGAAGACAGTGGTATGATACAATTAGGAAACTGAAAGAGAAAAACTGCCAGCCGAGAATTCTTTTCCAGCAAAACTGCCCTTCAAATACGAAGGTGAATATAAAGTATTCACAAACAAACAGAAACTAAGAGAGTTTGCAAAAAAGAACCCACCTTTGCAGGAAATATTAAAGGAAGCCTTAGAACCTGAAAGAAAAAGACAGGAGAGAGAGGTTTGGAGGAGAGTATAGAAGAAAGAAAAGCAGAAAGGATAACCAAGAGAGTAAAAAGAGAGACAAAAAGAAGATGACATATGAAAACCAAAGAATACAATGGAGGAAATAAATAGTGCATTTTCAGTAATATCATTGAATGTGAATGGACTAAATTTTCCAATAAAAAGATACAGGCTGACAGAATGGATAAAAAAACATGAGCCATCCATATGCTGCTTACAAGAAACTCACCTCAGACCCAAGGATACAAACCGGCTGAAAGTAAAAGGTTGGAAAAAGATACTCCACACGAATAGTAAACAGAAAAGAGCAGGGGTAGCTATACTACTATCAGACAAAATAGACTTCAAATGCAAAAAAGTGATAAGAGATACAGAAGGACATTATATATTAATAAAAGGGACGATCCTCCAGGAAGATATAACAGTCATAAATATCTACGCACCTAACCAGGGTGCCACAAAATATATGAGACAAACTCTGGCAAAACTGAAGGGAGAAATAGACATCTCTACAATGGTCATTGGAGACTTCAACACCCCTCTTATATCATTAGATAGAACAACTAGACAGAAGATCAACAAGGAAACAGAGAACTTGAACAATATGATAAACAAGTTAGACCTAACAGACATATACAGAACACTGCATCCAAAGTCAGCGGGTTATACATTCTTCTCAAGTGCCCATGGATCTTTCTCCAGGATAGACCACATGTTAGGTCACAATACAGCTCTCAACAAATATAAAAAGACTGAAATTATACAAAGCACCTTCTCAGATCATAATGGAATGAAACTAGAAATCAATAACAGAGCAGAAAAAAATAAATTTACAAATGTGTGGAGACTGAACAACACACTCCTAAATATTCGGTGGGTCAAAGAAGAAATTGCAAGTGAAATCAGTAAATATATTGAGACAAATGAAAATGAGAACACAACGTATCAAAACTTATGGGATACAGCGAAGGCAGTCTTGAGAGTGAAATGTATAGCCCTAAATGCCTATATTAAAAAACAAGAAAGAGCTAAACTCAAAGATTTAACTGAACAACTTGAGAAACTAGAAAAAGAACCCAAACCAATCCCAAAGCAAAAAGAAGGAAAGAAATAATAAAGATTAGAGCAGAAATAAATGAAAATGAGAACAGAAAAACAATAGAGAAAATCAACAAAACCAAAAGCTGGTTCATCGAGAAGATCAATAAAATTGACAAACCCCTAGCTAGACTAACAAAGAAAAAAAGAGGGAAGATGGAAATAAATACAATCAGAAATGAAAGGGGGGAAATTCCAAATGACCTCACAGAAATAAAAAGAATCATAAGAGGATATTATGAGAAACTATATGCCAACAAACTAGACAACCTGGATGAAATGGACAAATTTCTAGAAACTCATAACCAGCCTACACTGACACAACAAGAAATACAAGAACTTAACAAACCAATCACAATTAAGGAGATTGAATCCGTCATCAAAAATCTCCCAGCAAAGAAAAGTCCAGGACCAGACGGCTTCACAGGCGAATTCTACCAAGCATTTCAAAAAGAATTAACACCAATCCTGTTTAAACTCTTCCAAAAAATTGAAGAGACGGAAAATTACCCAACACATTTTATGAAGCCAACATCACCCTAATACCAAAGCCAGATTATGATTCTACAAGAAAAGAAAATTACAGACCATTCTCTCTAATGAACATAGATGCAAAAATTCTCAACAAAATACTTGCAAATCGAATCCAACAGCATATCAAAAGACTTATACAACATGACCAAGTGGGATTTATTCCTGGTATGCAAGGCTGGTTTTACATGAGAAAATCAATCAATGTAATACACCACATTAACAAATTGAAGGAAAAAAAAAAACACCTGATCATCTCAATAGATGCAGAAAAGGCATTTGACAAAATCCAAGGTCCTTTTTTGATAAAATTACTTCAAAAGATAGGAATAAAAGGAAAATTCCTCAATGTGATAAAAGGCATATATGAAAAACCCACAGCCAACATCATACTCAATGGGGAAAGGTTGAAAGCTTTCCCCCTAAGATCAGGAACAAGACAAGGATGCCCACTGTCACCATTGTTTTTCAACATTGTACTAGAAGTTCTTGCTAGGGCAATTAGACAAGACAGAAAAATTAAAGGCGTCCAAACAGGAAAAGAGGAAGTAAAACTCTCACTGTTTGCGGATGACATGATCCTGTATTTAGAAAATCCTGAAGTATCCACAACAAAACTACTTGAACTAATAAATGAGTTCAGCAAAGTGGCAGGGATACAAGAGCAACACGCAAAAATCAGTAATGTTTTTGTACAGTAGTAATGAACAATCTGAGGAGGAAATCAGGAGGAAAATTCCATTTTCAATAGCAACAAAAAGACTCAAATACCTAGGAGTTAATTTAACCAAAGAAGTACAGGACCTATATGCAGAAAACTACAAGACAATGCTAAAAGAAATTAAAAAAGACCTAAACAAATGGAAAGACATTCCGTGTTCGTGGATTGGAAGAATAAATATCGTGAAGATGTCAGTCTTGCCCAAACTGATTTATAGATTCAATGCAATACCAATCAAAATCCTAACAGCTTACTTTACAGAATTAGAGAAGGCAATTACCAAATTCATCTGGAAGGGTAAGTGTACCCGAATAGCCAAAAGCATTCTAAAAAAGAAGAGCAACGTGGGAGGGATTTCACTGCCTGACCTTGAAACATTACAACGCTACAGTGGTCAAAACAGTATGGTACTGGCATAAAGATAGACATATCGATCAGTGGAACAGAATTGAGAATCCAGAAATATACCCTCACCTCTACAGTCAACTGGTTTTTGACAAACCTACCAAGCACACGCTAATGGGAAAAAACAGTCTCTTCAACAAATGGTGTTGGGAGAACTGGATATCTATAACCAAAAGAATGAAAGAGGACCCCTATCTCACCCCCTATACAAGAATCAACTCAAAATGGATCAAAGATCTAAATATAAAAGCCAGGACCATAAAACTACTAGAAGAAAATGTAGGGAAACATCTTCAAGACCTTGTAGTAGGTGGTGGTTTCTTGGACCTCACACCCAAAGCACGTGCAACAAAAGAAAAAATAGATAAATGGGACCTCCTCAAAATTAAACAGTTTTGCACCTCACAGGACTTTGTCAGAAGGGTGAAAAGGCAGCCAACTCAATGGGAAAAAATATTTGGAAATCACATATCTGATAAGGGTTTAATATCCAGGATATATAAAGAGATGTTACAACTCAACAATAAAAAGACAAATGTGACCCAATTAAAAAATGGGCCAAAGACTTGAATATACATTTCTCCAAAGAAGAAATACAAATGGCAAAAAAACACATGAAGAAATGCTCAACATCACTCATGATTAGGGAAATGCAAATCAAAACTACAATGAGATATCATTTCACACCTATCAGAATGGCCACTATTAAAAAGACAGAGAACTACAAGTGTTGGAGAGGATGTGGAGAGATAGGAACACTTCTTCACTGTTGGTGGGAATGCAGGATGGTACAGCCACTGTGGAGGACTGTTTGGCAGTTCCTAAAGAAGTTGAATGTAGACTTGCCACATGACCTGGCAATACCACTACTGGGTATATACCCAGAAGAACTGAGAGCAGTGACACGAACAGACATCTGCACACCGATGTTCATAGCCACATTATTCACCATTGCCAAAAGCTGGAAACAACCCAGGTGTCCATCAACAGACAAATGGATAAACAAACTGTGGTCTATTCACACGGTGCAATATTATGCAGCTGTAAGAAGAAATGAAGTTGTAAGGCATATGGCAACATGGATGAACCTGGAGGACATTATGTTGAGTGAAGCAAGCCAGACATAAAAGGACAAATACTGTATGAATGCGTTACTATGAACCAAATATATTGTATAATATAATGTTTGATTAAAAAAAAAATTATATGTATCCATTACATTTAATTGAGAAATGTATATATTTATTCATCTGTGTTTACTTCTTAGTTTTAAATTGTTTAAATTTTCTATTATTAAATATACAAAATAAAGTTAAAAAATGTTAAAAAAAAACAAAAACAAACAAAAAAAAAAACAAAGCCAGATCAGGAGAGGTCTGCTGGAACAGGGGTCTGTTTCCAGGTCTGGAGTCTGATGGCTTTTCTCCAGCGGGGGCATGATTTGTCACCAGCGTTGTGCTGAAGGTCTGTTGGAGAGCTCTCTTCGTAACTGAGGAGCAGGAAACGCCACTTACTGTCGTTTGTGAAGTGCTGACACACATCCGGTCTAGAATGTACCATTAGGACACCATATTAATGCACTTTAACATTTAAATTCCATGCAAGGGGTTTAATAACTTTTTAAAAATTAGAGCTGTAGGAAATCATAGTTTTGGTTCTTCGTTTATTAAGTAGTTCAGAAACACTGAGTAAACACTAATTAAACGTTTAACATTTATGCTGGTGAGAATAATGGTTAAAAACGATCAGCAAACCGCAGCATCCTCTTCTCTCCTTTGAGTACGTTGAGGTGGGTTTGCACGTGGACGTGGGGGAGGGAGCAGGCTGCGTTTGTGTTGCCAGGACAATTCAGGTGTAGGTACATGCATGCAGTGCATGCATTGTTTTGCATTCATGATTAGTGTTTTTATAGCATGCTAATACAGCAATTAAGTTTTCTGTAGTTCTGTCATTTAAAATTCATTGCATACTTGAATATATCTCATTTGCATAATTTCTAGTCTTGATTAATTGTCTAAAGACCTCAACTTGCATATGTGTGTTTTCCTTTAGGAAGGGGAATGGCAGGAATGTGTGTGGGGTGTTTAATTGCCTGAGTTCTGATGAGGACATTCTTGTCTTTTAGAATCGGTGTTTCAGTACGTTTGGGTTTGGGGAGTAAGAGGAGTTTCTAAAAGTCCTTTGCTTGTGTTTACCCAGAACCCTTGGTGTCCCCGCAGGCACTTGGAGTCGGCCTGCCCGGAGCACCCCGCTTTTTGCTGTGCAGCCCCCACCAGGCACACCAGACAGCGTCCTCCCGGCTGCTCTGCGCGTTTCCGTGCTCACCTGCCAGGCTTGGTTTTGGACCTCTCCCGGTGCCACCTTGGACATGGGTCCCTTCGTGCTCCATGCAGCTATCTCAAGGGCATTTGCTCCATTTCTCCCTCTCCATATCCATCTTTTCCACCGTTAAAAAAAAACAGATCAAAACCCTGCAAAGTATGCTCACTTGTTCTTAATTTTCAAAGGTTAGCTACGAGGTCTTCCTCTCCAGGCCTTCCCTGAGCCCCAGGGCTGCGGCCCTGCTTTCCCTTTGTGTCAGGTGACTTTGGGCACATTAGCTGAGCTTCTGAGTGGCCCCTTTAATTCTGTGCCCTCCCCCGGTAAGGGGCAGGGTTGGTGTTTGAGTTGCGCAGCTGCTAAAACAAGCACTGCGCCATGGGCTGGCTCCCCAGCAGGGCTTTGTTGGCTCAGGCCTCGGAGGCTCGGGGGCTGGATGGCTCTGGCTGGCCAGCCGTCTCTGGGGCTCTGGGGCTCTGGGGCTCTCCCGTCGCAGGCAATGCTCGTGGCGGCGTCTTCTCCTCTCTCTGGGTTTCCGTTGCCTTCTGGCTTCGGGCTCCTCCCCGTGCTTTCTCTCTCCTTGTCCGATTCCCTTTGCCTGTGAGGACTTGAGTCGCGTGGCATCAGGGCCCAGCCTCATGCAGTGTGGACAGCTTTCCTGATGGCACCGTCAAGTGGCACCTGCCTTTCGTGGGGACTGTGATTCCATCCACAGCAGTTGGGTACCTAACAGAAAGGACCGTTGGCTCACATTCCAGACTGTTCTTGTTGCTGAGGACAAATTACAGGATGGCCAAGTAGGCGACTTACTAACACGTGGGAGGCACTTAGAGCCACGCCTGGCGCGTTGTGTATGCTCGGTAGCTGGTATCATCCATGGTGCTGTGAAAATCACTGTATGGAAAACAGGCGCTTTGCTATACTTGCATTCTCTCATTCCCAGAAATAGAAGCCGTGGGAGCCATCGGCACGTGGCTCCTCAGTGACGGAGCGCTGCCTGGCAGGCTCCGCTGCTCTCTGGCGACCACTAGGTCTGCGTAGCCTTGGGTGCGCCCCTTTCCTGCGCTTTGTTGTAAATTGAACCCTCTGCACAGGGCTCCTCCTGTCTGTGAGTGAAGGTCAGGGGCGTTTGGCCCTTCCAGGGCTGGTGGGAGTGTGAATTGCTGCATCTTCTGGTGGGGTCACTTGGAAATAATATGTCAAGAACCTTGAAAATATCCAGCATCCCTTTCAGCTAAGAACGCACCTGTAGGAGTTTTAGCTAAGGAAGTAACTCAGTTATCTCAGTGGCTACTTAGTCCTCTATCGTAGGTACCATTTATTTAGCCTTTTATTTCTGGACATTTTGATTTTTTTAAATAGAAATAATTAAAAAAATCAAAATGTCCAGAAATAAATGGTACCTACGATAGAGGGCTAAGTAGCCACTGAGATAAATGTTCAGAGCGGAGGTCGGCACATTTTCCCAGTGAAGGTCTAGAGAATAAATGTTCTAGCCTCGTGGGCGTTCCGGTGCCCATTGCGACTGCTCCGGCTGCTCCCCTCCGCCACTGCAGCGGGGCAGCATGGGCGCTCTGTAGACGAGGGGCGTGCCTGGGTCCCCGGGAGGCTCTGTGTGCGGAGCAGGTGGCCGGCTGCAGCTGCTGCCCCTGCTTTAGAGCACTATTAGTGATGTTGGGGACACGTGGTCATGATTTTTTAATGAAAGGTGCAAGCACAGAATGACCGTTGGACAAGATTTTCCTCAAAAGGGCATGAAAAGGACCAGATATGAAAGAAAAGATGAATAGATTGGGCTGTGTTAAAATTAGGGACTTCTCCTTACCAAAAGGCATCACTGAAAGGGTGAAAAGGCCAGCCACAGGCAGGAGGGGACAATACTTACAGCAGGGTTCACAGGCAGGGCGTCTGATGAACACCTGTGGAATCAGTAAGACAGAGAGAGGTGATGGGGAGAAAAATGTCGTCACAGAAGAGAACACCCAAAGGCTGCTCAGCCTCACGAGTCTTCTGGGAACTGTAAACTAACACTATATTCCAGTAGAAACTTCCATAAACCCATCAGAATGGCAAAATGAAAAAAACGATTGGCAGTGCTAAGTGTTGACCAACGATGGGAGCTCTCCCATACTTTCGATGGGAGTGTAAATTGGTGTAATCACCTGGAAAACTCGTCAGCAAGATCTGCCAAGGATCCACGGGCTGGATCTAGTAGTTCCAGCCTGTGGAACAACACCCAGCAGAATCCCACGGCGTGGGCTGCAGGAGGCAGGAATAGCAGTGTCCATGGCAGAGGCTGTCAGCAGTAGGACGGATGCATGAGTGATGGAAATCTTATACATTGAAGGACCATGCAGCAGTGAAAGTGGACTAGTGTTAGGAGTTATGACAGGAATGAATCTTGAGCAACCTGAAGGAGATTGCATGTACATAAAGACGCAGCGTGAATCCCTGGTGTTGGCTGGCTGGTGAATGGCTGCCTCTGAGGAAGAGTTTTGGAAAGGACAGTGATTGGAAGGGCTCTCCAGGGGCTACTGAGACAAAGTGGTCTTGTTTTCATCTGGGTGGCAGTTACATGGGTGTGTTCAATTTGTGAAAATTCACATGCTCTCTTTTGTGTGTGTATGTTATACATATGTTTATATATGTATGTTATACTTCAATGCATGTTGATAAAAAGAAATTTTAATGGTGTGATCCAAATGTGTTTAAACAAATTTGTGTGATTGTGTGATTTATAATACAGAATCAATGCTAATAGAAAGGCCTTAAGTAAAAAAAAAAAAGGGATATGCTTTATTGTTCATACCACTGAATTTTGGCTCTGATTTCGTCGTCATGGCTTGGCAATTCTCTGAGCCTGGTTCTCCTCCAAGCCAGTTCTTCACAGCAGACCAGCAACTCACTCTTCTCCCTTGGGTGGCTGCCACACCTCCGGACTGCACATCCTCTTTGATTTACAACCACAGCAAAGAGAAGCCTGGGGCCTGGCTTTGTGCCTGCGTTGGGTCGCCCCTCCAGTCCTGTACCTGTCAGTCCCTGCGGCAGTGAGGATGTAGCTGGCTTGCTAGCCCGGTCAAGAGCCACCCTGAAGCTAGGGAGGAGAGCGCCCACCCAGACCGTGGGCTGAGGCTGGGGAGGCGGCTTCTACAGGCCCTTCCTTGAATAAAAGACGAAGAGACTTTTAGTGTCAAGCACAGTGATGTCTGTTTGGATGTGGAAGCTCTTTGAAAGACAAAGTGCGCCATAGGGGACACGCTTGCTTGTTCACTCACCCACTTGTGCGTTCATCCAGTATGAGTCTGTGCCTGCCCTGTTGCTGGCTCAGGGTGCGGCTGGGTGATGCGGGAGCTCCGTGTGGCGCCACACCTCAGGGAGTCAGCTCAGGCTTCGCTGGAGAAGCTGCCACTCAACACACTTGAGGCCGGAGAAGGGCTTAGCCAGGCAAAGTAACAACTTCTAGGAAAAAACTATAAAAACTATAAAAATGCTAATAAGAGAAAACATTTATAACTTGGACTCTGTGAAAATGTAGAACTTCTGCTGTTTATAACACCTTCCAGAAACTCGAAAGGCAAGCCACAGACTAGGAGAATATATTCTGAAAACGTATATTTGAGAAAAAAACTTGTATCTAGAATGTATAAAGATGTCATAAAATTCAATAGTAAGAAGAGAGCCCCTCCCAAAATGGGCAAAAGATATTTCACTAAGGAAGAGGTGCAATGTCCAATGATCACATGGAAAGATGCTCAACATCAGTTATCAAGGAATGCAAATTAAAATCACACCCAGTAGAATGGCTAGTATTTAAACTCTTGGCAGTACTGATAGGAGAAGGTGTGGAACAACTGGAATTTTCATACTTGTTGGTTGGAATGTAAAACGGTATAAAATCTTAGGAGAGGGAAGCGGAGGTAGCTCAAGCGATTGGGCTCCTGTCTACCATACAGGAGGCCAGGGTTTGATTCCCGAGGCCTCCTGGTGAAAGGCAAGCTGGCCCGTGTGGAGAGCTGGCCTGAGCAGAGAACTGGCCCACGTAGGAGAGCTGGCCCGCGCGGAGAGCTGGCACAGCAAGATGACGCAACAAAAAGAGGCCCAGAGGAGAGACAATCAGAGACGCAGCAGACCAGGGAGCTGAGGTGGCTCAAGAGACTGAGCGCCTCTCTCCCACTCCAGAAGGTCCCAGGATCGGTTCCCGGTGCTGCCCAAAGAGAAGACAAGCTGAGAAGAACACACAGAGAGCAGACAGCAAGCGCAAAACAGTGAAGGGGTATGCGTGTGTGTGGTGGCGATAAGTAAATAAATAAATCCTAAAGAAAAACCTCTCAGGAGAGACACCTGGTAGTTCCTTAGAAAACTGAGCCCACACCTAACTGTGAGCCAGCCATTCTGTTTGTAGGTGTTTCGCCATGAGCAGAGCGTCTGTCCACTGAGAGCCCTGTACATGCATATTTATAACAAGCTTTATGCAAAGTAGCTCCCAGCTGGAAGCCCCCAGGCGTACACACGAGGCGGAAGGCTTCCTGCGGTGGGCTGCTGTGCCTGCAGGGCTGTGGGAAGCACCACGAGGAAGGAAGGGGGCCGGGGTGTGCGTGTGGGTGAGCCCTGCGGCCCTGGTGAGCAGGGGCGGCCTCGGAGGGCGGGGGGTGCCCGCACAGGGCCCCGCACCTTCTTGGGGGTAGTGCTTATGGTGCCGGACACATTTGTCAGGACTCATTGAACTGCTTTCTGAAAATCGGCACATTTTATATTGTGAATAATATGTATATAATATTGATTTAAAAAGTAAAAACAGAGGAATGGACAGCCAGGCGGTCTGTCCTTTGACCCTGGACTCCTCACGGCTAAACCGCGCCGCCCGGCGCTCCTGCGTCTGCCTCCACTTTCTGTCCGGGACCTGCGGCTGCCCCCCAGCCCGGGGTCTGTGGAGAGACATACACGTGCCCGAGTGGGTTTTACGTTGAAGTGTGTGTGTGCTTTTTTTTTTGTTATAAGACTGTGTACAGGCTTTCGGGTTCTTTGCAGTGTTTTAGGCTTTTAGAAGAGGAGTTTGTCTCATTTCTAAATCCCACTCTAGAAGAGTGTTAAACGCAGCCTGATACAGAGATTCCCGTCTGGCCTTGTGTGGCTGTGGATTCGGGGAAGGCTGTGGCCGGCCAAGCCCAGCACCCTCGGTGGTGGGGTGGGTGGTGCTGGGGCTGGCGCCCGGCGCTTGGCGTCTGCCTGTCCCTGCTCGTCTCTGCTCCCGTCACGTGGCGGAGCACCCAGCCTGCCCGCCCGTGTGCTCTCCTGGGGACGCCCGGCGTCGGCACTGACCGGACATGCTGTTTTCTCCCCCCAGGGCTACCTTCCGGCCAACGTGGACCGCAGAGCGGCCACGCTGCAGAGAAAGCAGGAGGAGTACTTTGCTTTCATCGAGCACTACTACGACTCCAGGAACGAGGACGCACACCAGGACACCTACAGACAGGTGGGGCCTTTCTTTTTCCTGGGTTGCTTGAAATACCTGGAAGGCAGCAGCTCACGGAGCACGCCTCCGGTTGGGACGTTAGTGAGTGGATTTGGAAGCCTGTGAAGGTGGCTTTCCTGTAGCAGCCGTGCCCTGCTCACTTCAGCTCCCTGTACAGAAGCAGAGAGGGCGCTTCTCATTCGCGCTACAGAACAGGCACCTGAGCCCCCGCCTGCAGCACCTGCGGCCTGCCTCGGGAACGCGGCTCTCGCACAGCGAGCGGAAGGCAGGAACAGGCCCAGGAGCAGCGGTTTCCTCCGCCCTGGGCATCAGTGGGCACTGTGCTCTTTGGGTCAGTGTTTAACATGAAGTGCATATATGTATGATTTCTTGAAGAGGTAAAAGACAGTATGCATAATGGGAAAAATACTTAAAATTGATTTACAATTCACAGTGCATCCAGAATTCACTGTTAGAATAGCTCTTCAAGACTTTATAATTTCCACTCTCTTAGTAATATGTTAAAATTCAAAATGATTTGCGCTGCAGTTAAACGGTAGCTCTTAATTGGTAGCACTGCCTCGTAGTTTTGAAGTAAACTTAAGATTTTGCTGAAACTTGTCAGCAGTAAATATTTCCCTTTGGAAACTCTACCTCTAAGAGCTTTGAAGAGTTTTTCTTCCCCAGATTTGGGGTGGCAGTTTGGTATAGATCTGTTAAAAGGGCCCAGAGACAGGCCTGCCCTCCCAGGCGGGACCTGCAGGGGCCAGCTGAGGCCGAGGGGGGTCACAGCCTGGGTGCCTCTGGCAGAGTGGGTGGGGGCTCTCTGCTCGGGGCCTTGTTGCCCCAGAGTGGGTCTTCCTGACCCCTCTCCCCACCTGGTACCCCCTGGCCATGTGGACTGACCGTGGCCTCTGGGACACTGACTGGAGATGCAGGCTGTGCTTGGATTTGGCTAGGAAAATGCTAGATAACCTGTTTATTTCCCCCACACCACGAATTTGAGGAAATGGTAAATTTGGTCTTGTTTGCAACATGTTCTTCATGTGTTTTCACTCAAGAAAACGGCTTCTAAAGGGGGGCACTAGCATCTATCCACGAGACTTACCAAGCTGTGTGCTTTGATGAATTTCTTAAGGGAAAGTAGTTGGAACAGGTTGCATACATCTTTATTAAATTATCATGATGGGTAATAAAAAGCTTCCACATTATTGTGAAATCCCCAACTATTTCCATATTAACATAAATGTGAAAAACTTAAAGCACTGTAGCCCTTCCTCTCCGCCTGACTGCTCGGATGCCGAGCAGACGCGCTTCTTAGAAATGCCCTTGGTGCTTTCTTGCCGTCGCCCCTCCAGGCGCTCAGGTCGAGGCAGAGCCGGGCCACGCTTTGGCCTTGGGAGCCTGGTCTGTCTCTGCTGCCCACTCACAGGCGCTTGTCCTGGTTCGTGAACTTGACTGGCCTCCTGACCCAGGAGGGCAGCCTGTGCCTTCCCACAGTGGCCGTGTGGAGCCGTGGTGCATGCATGTGTGCATGTGGGTGGGCCACGTGCCCTGCGGCCGTGGCTTCCTCACGTGGTTTTGTGCAGTCTTTTGCAGAAGGTGTTATGCCGGAAGTGCAGCGTCGGCCGTAGCTGAAGGCTCATCTGGCGGGGATTTCCCTCTCCAGGCCCCTTCTACCTGACTGGTAGTCCAGGTTCTCCAGAGAGACTCCACTGACTCCACTGACGGGCTCCGTATACGTAGCTCTCAGGAGAGTTGTTGGAGGAATTGGTTCATGTGACCGTGGAGCTTGGCAAGTCCAGATTCCTTAGGGCAGGCTGCACATTGGAAACTTAGTGAGGTGACATTAAATTCCCCAGGAGAAGCTGCAAGGTGGGAACTCCCTGAAAGTGATGGTGAATTCCCTAGAAGAAGCCGGCTGCCTGAAATGGAGATGAAAATTCTCCTTTCTGACTGCTGAAATCGTCGGTTCTGCCTTGAAGACCTGCAGCTGATTGGATGACACTTCTCTCATGGCTGAAGGCCTTCTCCTTATTTAATTGTAGCTACCATCAGCTGTAGATGCAGTCAACATACTGTTGATTTACGTCCACAAAATACCTCAGAGTAACCTTCAGGCTGGTGCTTGCTTGACCAAACCATTGCACGGCATAACCTGGCCGAGTTGACACGTGGCCTTCGCCGTCGCAGCCACCCTCTTCCTCCTCGTCGTGAGTGTGGTGGTGGAGGGCTGCCCTCAGCTCTGCCTGCTGGCGCCGCTGGCACCGCTCCCCATGGCTGCTCCTTGCCCTGCGGTGGCGGTGGCTGCAGGCTGTGGCCGTGCTGGGCGCTCTGCCCTGGCGGCTCAGTGGCCTCGGGCTGAGCAGCGATTCCGAGCAGCGGGCAGGCAGAGGTGGGTCAGACCGACTGCTGCCCTGGAGGAGCTGCCGGCCCCGCTGCCGGGGACTGCCGTGGGCCCGCACAGCTGCCGTCGGGGCCGAGTGCTCTGAGGATGGCCTCCTGGCACCCTGGCCCTCGTCGCCGTGCCTGGCCCCTGCCCCTGGCTGGAGCCCTCTGCCTCCGCTGAGGAGGGGTCTCACCACTTCCATTTCGCGGCACCTCTGCCGGCAAGTCTGTTTTAGGACACGCCATGGCTGCCTGCATTCCTGGGTTATTTGGTTTCTTACTGTGCTCCTCAGAGAATTTGAGGACATTCTTTTCTCGTGCTCCCGCTGATGCTGTCTCTCAACTCTCTGACTTTCTTTCCTCCTGTCTTTCCTTCCCTTCCATGTACCCTGAACGTGCTAGTCTCCTGCTTCTGACCCCACTTGGTTTCTCTCCCTGAGCAGTCTCATCTCCTCCCTCGGCCTCAAGTGCCGCCTGTAACCCGAGTGGGCAGTTTCAGGTAGGAGCCTCTTAGGAAGAAGGAGTGCACACATCTCACGGCTTTGACTCGGCAGAGGCTTCTCCAGGCTCTTGATCCATAATCGCACCTGCCCTCTCCAGCCCTTCAGAGGATGCAGAGCAGACATTTTATGGAAGAGGAGGCCGAGTCCCAGGGCATAAGTGGTTTGCCCGTGGCCCCCGTGCCTGTATGTGCCGAGCGGGAACAGGCCGTGCCCTGAGTAGCAGGTCCTCCGTGGTCAGCCGCAGGGGCTGGGACACTTACCAAGTTGCAGAGTCCGTCTCGGCATGAAAACGCGCACACTCTCCTGAGCCCGTTTGGGCCGTTTTCCTGGGTCAGCGCTGGCCAGTGGGGACGTTTACGCAGGATGCTGCGAGCCTGCCTGTGATGAACGTTCTCGTTTGGTTGCTTCCTGAACCCTCACGTGCGTTTCTCTGCAGCGTTGGGAACTTTATTATGACTCAAGTGTTAATTGTGGTCAAGCAGGAGTCAGCTGGACAATAGTGGAGATTTTCCAGTGATCCCTTTGAAAAGTGTCCTGGATTCCCCAAGGATTTTGCAAAGTAGAGAAGAACGTGGCCTGTGTTCCAAGGAGAAGCTGTCACAGCTGAAACCTTGTACCCTGCCGATGTACTTGAAGTGTTCCTCGTGTCAGAGGCTGAAAATCAATGTTTACTAATTGCCATAGATTATGTTACTAAAGAGCTGAGGGCCTGCTCTGCTCCTGGTCACGCAGCAGCCACTGCTTTGCTGGGGACGCGTCAAGCCGGCCTGCCATTCTAGAACTGGGGGAGCCTTGTTCAGGCAGGGCATGCTTTCAGATACCTCTGCAGGTGGATTTGATAAAATAGAGATGCCAGATTAAGACCTAAAGTTACTTGTTTCCACTGTTAAATAGCGCCACTAAGATGAAAAGTACCTGTAATAATCGTTACGGCTTTTAACACAGATCGATCTGTCTCTTGCACCTCTAGATCCACATAGACATCCCTCGAATGAGCCCTGAAGCACTGGTCCTGCAGCCCCAGGTGACGGAGGTAAGAGCACAGTCTGGAGCTGGCTGCTGCAGAGGCAGCGATCGGAGCTGATGAACCAGTGAGACAGCTGGCCACGGTCTGGGGCCGTGCTCAGGGGCCGGCTGAGGGCTGGCCGGTCAGGGAGCATCGGGCCCTGCAGGCGTGATGCGCCACAGGGGCCCCCAGTCAGCCCCCACCTCTTTCCCCTGTGAATGTGTGCGTGTGCATATGGGTGCAAGCGTGCATGTGTGCAAGTGGGTGTGGAGTAGGTGTGCACGCGGGTGTGCCAAGTGGGTGTGCACATGTGCATGCGTGCGAGTGCCTGTGTGCACGTGAGTATGGACTAGAATCCCACCATGCTCCTTGCACAAACACTGGACCCAGAGCCTGACAGTGCTGTTGAGGCAGCCACTCCGTGCTACCCTTTCTGTGCTACCTCCCCCAGGAAACAGCCCTTGTCTTACATTTGATGCCTCCGGTTTCCTTGCTTTTCTTTGTGACTTTACTACCTGTCAGGCAAAGCTAAGCAGGTATGTGTTGTTTACTTTTGCATGTTTTGGAGCTTGATGTTCCTTGTGCAGTCTGGTCTTTTCTAAGATTCAGCTAATCGGCCGTGTTTAGTTGTTTACTAATCACACGTTTTCTTTTTCCTTTCCCCTGTTGATGGAAGTTTGGGGGCGTCCATGGTGCCCATGGGCAGGAACGCGTCCAGGGCCCCTCCCTCGCGTGGCTGTGCTGCATTGGTGGTGTGGAGCCCTAAGGCTCCCAGGAGAACTGAAAGGGCTCTGAAGCAGTTACACTGATTTACGCTCTCACCAGCAGAGGGGAGGGTTCCTCTTCCCCCATCCAGGCCGGTGCTTGGCTCTTGGGGGTGTTCTCAGGGGACCCCCCGCTTCCATTCCCTGGTCAGGATGAAGGCAGCCGCCCCCTCCTGTAGCCTGGCCCCTTCTGTGTCCCCTCGCCTGAGACATGCTTGTCTGTGTCTTTTTCTACCCATCTTTCTTTTGGGTTGTTGATCTTATTGATTGTAGGGTTCTCTGTCGCTTATGGATTCTAATTCTTTGTGAGTTTTTTATGTTGCAAATATCCCATTCCTTGGCTTGTTTCTCACTTTCTTCTTGGTGGCTTTTGATGATCACAAGTTCTTAATTTTAGTGTAGTTGGACTTCTCCGTCTTTTCTTTTAAGGTCAGCGCCCTGCCACTGTGCTGAAGAAATCCTTTCCTATGCAGACAGCACAAAGGCATGCTCTCCAGTTTTTATCTGAAAGTGTTCAAGTTTTGCCTTTCACGTGTGTTCAATACATCTGTAACTGACAGGGGTTTAGGGTTTGCGGTTGGAGTCGAGTTTGGTTTCTCTCACTCGAGGACCAGCCGTGCCCAGCACCCCTGGCCGGCGCTGTGCTGCCCGCGGCAGCACCGCTTCTGTGTTCCGCCACGCTCAGTGCTCACGGATAGCTCTGCCTGTGTCCCATGACGCAGCTGCCTTCCCTTAGTGCCGCGGGCTGCTAATTAAGCCTGGGAGAATCGACGTCTTTTAGAAATTGAGCCTTCATTTTCATGAACACGCTCTCTCCCCACTTTTCAGGCCATTTTTAATGCTTTTCAGTGAAGTTTTAAAATTTTCTCCATAAAGGGTCTTTTATATAGTTTTATTACATTTATGCTTAGTTATCATATCTTTTGTTGCTATTGTAAATGGTAACTTTTTGAAATTGCTTTTCCTTATTGTCTGGAATATTTTGTTTTGCATCTTGATTGCTCCCGTAAATGGACTTTTAAACTTTGACATCTTGCTTGTGCAATAAGTTTGTTAAAAAAAAGTAAGCCAGCATTGTTAAAGCAAAAGTACTTCTAGATTTTGTAGAACACAAAAGGGGAAAATTAGTTTTCAACAGAAGTAGTCATTTTGAGATACTTCTCTTTGATTGTCCTTTTCAATAAAGGACAATAAATGCTTACTGTGTCTGGAAAATAAGAGAAAATGTATTATAGCCTCTTTTTAATTTATTTTTTAATGGAAAGTCATCTGCCACGAGCCCTGTGGTGTGTCTTCTCCTGCCCCTTGCACATTGCCTGGAGCTGAGCTCCTGGGTCTCTGGGCTTGGAGTGCGGCCCCCGCCAGGGTCCTGTGCGTGTGGGAACTCCGTGGGCCGGGCCTGTTGGTTGGGAACACTCTGCTGGCCGTGCGGCTCTCTTGAATGATCTGCCAGGCAGCTCTCTTCTCCTCTGCTGAGGTCCCAGGCTGCCAGGGTGACAGAGTCCCTGGTGACAGGCTTCTAGGGCAAGGCTGGGGCTCATGCCTGCTGGCAGAGTGCTGTCAGCGCAGCCTTGCCTGGGGGATGTTAATCCACGAGCTATAGGAAAGCCTTGTCTTGTGCGGGCCAATAGGCAAGTCCAAGTCACGATTGTTTAGCTAAGCCACAGCGGTGGTGGCTTCCCAAGGGTGACGTTTATTACCACCTCACGTTGGAGTTCAGTGTCAGGGACCAGGCTCCTCGAAGTGCATGGCTCTTCCGCACTTGGCTGTAACCTCATGGTGCAAGGTGGCTGCTCTTGCCCTGTGCTCTGTTCAACACACTTGCATTCCCTGTAGCAGGGAAAATGAGAGACGGGAGGGGAAGGGCATGGCGCTCCCTTTCCAGATGTTTCCTGGAAGTTGCTCAGCATTTCTTCTTCTATCTTACTGGCTAGAATCTCGCTATTTGGTTGTACTTAGCTGTACAGGAGCCAGGAGGGTGTAGCTTAGATTTTGTTGGTCATGTGAGCCACGGAAGTTTGGGGCTTCTAATCACTCAGAGAGAAGGGGAGCTAAGATAGCAGTTTCCGCTGTGAGCACTTGTCGCCTGTTCATCCATACGGCCCTTTCCTCGTTCAGCCCGTAGTTCCCAGTGCTGCCATGCTCGTTTTCCACTCTGGGCCTTTGTGCTTCCTTCTCTGCTTGCTTTGGGCTTACTTTGCTCTTCTTTCTCTAGTGTCTTAAGGTGGATGCTAGGTTATTGATAGGAGATCGTTCTTATTTTTTAATGTAGTCATTTACAATTACCAATCTCCCTCTGAGCACTGGTTTTGCTATATCTTGTAAGGAGGTTGGGATGGTATGTTATGTTTCATTTTCATTCATCTCAAAGTATTTTCTAATTTTCATTTTGATTTCTTCTTTGAGCCATAGGTTATTAGAAGTTGTTTAATTTCCAAATATTTGAGTTTCTCAAATTTCTTTGTTACTTATTTATAATCTCATTACGTTGTGGAGGACATATTTTGTATGATTTCAGTCTTTTAAAATTCACTGTTGCTTGCTTTATGGCTCAGCAGATGGTCTGTCCTGGAGAAAGTTTCCTGTGCATGGAGAAGAACATGGATTGTGCTGATCTTACTAGCTTTGGTAACTTTTAGTAATAGATTCCTTAGGGTTTTCTACATAGATGATCACGTGTTTCGCAAATAATGGCAATTTCATTTTTCCCTCCCCAGTCTGCATGCCTTGCGTTCCTTTTTCCTGCCTTGCTGCCCAGGCGAGGTCCTGCAGCTCAGCGCGGAGCAGGCCCTCCTCTCGCAGTGTCATGTTCTGGGCAGGGCTTTCGGGGACCCCTTTCTCAGGCTGTGGCTGGCCGTCACAGTGGACTTCGTATTTGCTCCTTCTGTGCACATTAGATGGCCATATGGGCTGGGGTAGGCTTGGGAGGCAGTTAAGGGCTTTCTGTTCCTTTTTTAGAGACTTCTACATGTCAGGTAGGTTTTAGAGGTGTGAGTGGGGCATTTGGAGGAGAGGACTGATGTGAAGATGTGAATTTGAGAGTTATTAGCCTTATTTGGCATTTAGTCCCAAGGGAATATTCTAGGTTGTCTCGCGTTGGGGGTGAGAACATAGAGAAAATCAGAGCACCCGGGCCTGGGCAGCGGTCAGCGCCAGGGGAGCTTTAATTCCTTGGCTCCCAGCCCCCCTCTCCGTGGCCTTCTGAACCAGGTGTCTGGGGGCGGCTTGGAATTCCATATTTCCAAAAAGGTCAGCCAGATGCAGAAGCGGTAGGCTTAGCTGCTGAGGGGGAGGATTTGGTGGCGCGAGAGATGGGCAGTTAGAACCAGTGCCCGGGGCAGGCGGGGCATCGGTCCGCAGGTCTGTCTTCATTTCCCTCTGTCCAGCTGCGCCTGGGATAGTGCCACAGGGAGGGGCGGCTTGCCAGTCCGGACTCTGCTGTTGCTCTTTGCTCTAGAGGTGCAGACTCGGCGTGAGCTGCACGGGAGCAGGCCTTCTCTCTGGTTTGTTTCCTCTCCTGGCTCAGAGCAGCTGCTTGGCCAGTGCTTGCTGCATCAGGGAGTGCCTGGACTTCTCTCCCACTTCCCCGGGCCTCTGGCCCCTTTTCTGCTGTCAGTCTCAACTGGAATGTGGCTTTGTTGGAGATGCCGTCCCTGACGGCCCTATCTGCAGCTCGCCCCCAGCCCCGCTTTGGATCTCACTTCCCGGTACTCGCCATCAGTTACTCGTCGTCTTCTTCGTGTGGGTCTCACACCAGCTGTATGTCAGCTTCACGCTAGCAGGCCTGTGGACCTGCTCGTCTCTTGCGTCCTTGGTGCTCTGAGCACTGCTTGGCTCCTGTGGGGACTCAGAGATGCTGTTGGAATTAGGGATGAATCTTTTATCCAATACTGTTATTTGAAAGTAAAATGCACAACTCTTTTTGCGCTTGCTCTTTGTATCCCCTGCCCAGTGTTGAACAACCAGATACAAACATTACAATGCGCTAGCCTCAGCCTGTCGGCCTCCTGCTCCGATAGCTGGCGCAGTGGGTTTCGAGGACGGGCCGTTTTCACATGCTGCAGTTGGGCCTCCTCAGCTGCAAAGTTGATCTGCTGAGAGACTGCCGTCATTATTGCTTTATCTGGCCCCTGGGTATCTCCTGCTTCTAGCAGCTCCACAAGTTAGGGAAATGAGGTGTTTTTTCCTGTTAGCCATTGAGAAGTGATGCCTGTTACATTGAAACAGGTGTCGAATGTAATGAAACGTGCAGGCCTTTTTTTTTTTTTCATTTTTTTCTTTTCTTTTCTTTTTTTCATTTTTTTTTTTTTTTCACGCTACTGTGCAGGTCTTTTTAAACCAGATTATTTATTCACAATTCCAGAATCGGCACAAGGAGTTGTCCTTGGCCCTAAAAGAATGGACACTTTTAGGAGGTAAATCTAGGCGGAGTGCAAATTCATTTATGCTTGACTCTTTCTCCAGACCTGCACGTGATTTATAAACGGGCTGTGCAGGGCGACGCCCCCATTGCCCTGACACGCGTCCACAAGCAGCCCCATGCCGGGGCCGGGAGGGCCTCCGTAGGAGCAGGGGCGGTCTGGCGGCCGAGGACCCACAGCAGCGGAGCGGGCGTTTCGGCCTTGGTGTGTGCTGCTCCCCCAGCCCCTCTGCCTGGTGACCCCTCCTGCCCCTGCCAACACTGCCCGCTCCCGCTGGGGCTGGCCGGGTTGCCCTCCCAGGCCCTGAGCACGCCGGGAGTCTGCGGGCAGCGCAGCGAGGCTGGGGTGGATTGCTCGTGTCTCCCCATCGGGCGGCGAGCTTGGGGGCAGCGCACCTTGAGCTGGCTCGATGGTGGGCCGCTGCCGAGGGCTCTCTGGGGGCAGCACCTGGGTCCGTTTTCTTGTCTGTGTCTCCTTGGAGTCTGGAGCAACGCCTTGTGCACGGCATCGGAAGTGCTCAGCGCATGCTAGCAGGACGTGGATGGCACGGTAACGTCCCCCCCCCCCCCCGTGGCCCTTCTGGAGGTCCCTGAAGTGAGAGGTGATAAAGGAAGTGTCCTCACAGCTGAGGGCTTGGCGCCCTCATGTATTCGAGTGTCTTTGTCTTGAACTCCTATGTAACCATTGGAAAATTTGATGTAATTATGAATTCCAAAAATATAATTGGATCATGCTTGTAAACTGTTCTGTTAATCTGGGCATGATTAAGTTATGATCAGGGTGTTGACTGGGCCACGTCAGGAGGGCGTTGAGCTCCACCCCTTGGTGGGTGGGGGAATTGAATATAAAAGGCAAGGCAAAGGACAGAGTTGAAGCAGTCTTTTGAGTAGCAGTTCGGGGGTTGGAGAGAAGGCCCCAGGAGAAGAGAAGCGAGCCGTTCGCCTGATCGTCACCAGCTGACCTTGTGGAGGAACCAGGAGCTAAGCCCGGAGAGAAACGCAGCCCCGGGAAGAGAGGAACCCCAGAAGCCTGAACCCTGGCAAACACCGGCAGCTGTCTTGCTCTAACACGTGGCAATGGACTGTGGTGAGAGAAGAAACTTAACGCTTTATGGCCTGGGATCTGTGGACTTCTACCCCAAATAAATACCCTTTATAAAGACCAACCCATTTTTGGTATTTCATATTAGCACCCCTTTGGCTGACTTATACACTCCTGTCACTTCATTTGCTCATTTGCTCTCATGCTCCTTTTTTTCCTTTTTGGTGGGGTCAGAGAGGCATTTATGAGAGCCCATGACATACCTGTTTGTAGTATAATCCACCCATTATCTCACTCTTCCAGGTATGTATTCTAGGGACCTGATGCGTAGGTCTTTTCTTCTTTCTTCTTCTTCTTTTTTTTAAATGGTGAAATACATCAGAGCAGAAGGGTTTCTATAACATATATGTCCAATTTAAAGAAAAAATAAGAAATCAACTTCAAAATCCCCACCATGAAGCTTAGAGATAGAACAGTAGTAGTGTCTCTAAAGTCCCTTCTTTGCCTCTCCTGAAAACATTTCTCCAACAGGTAACCATCATCTTGAGTTTTGGTTAATTATTCCCTTGCTTTTCTGTATAGTTTTATCATGTGTTTATAGATGTGTGTGTCTGTATAGTTTTGCCTAGTTTGTTCTTTATTTCTTTTTTATTTATTTACTTTTATCCATTCCCCCCCATCCCTGTTTTTGCTGTTTTTTTATGTGTGTCCATTCACTGGGCAATTATCTGTGTCTGTCTCCTGCCCTCTCTTCTCATCCGTCTCCTCCTGTCTTCACTGGGATTCGATCCTCGGAACCTCTGATGTGGAGAGAGGCGTTCTACTGCCAGCACCACCTTAGTTCCTGGTTTTTCGGTGCGTCTCGTCTTGGCTCTCCCTTGTGTCACTCTCCTGTTAATGTCATCATCTTGCTGTGTGGCTTGGCGGGGCCTGACAGTGCACCCGTGCACAGGGCCTGGGGGGCTCACCCGCATGTGGGGCCTGACGGCGCACCCGCGCGCCTTCTCTGTTTTTCTTTATTTTTACCGGGAGGTCCTGGGGATCAAACCTAGGTCCCTCTGTATGGGAGATGGACGCCCAGCCATTTGAGCCACATCCGTCCTTCCTGATCTTAATTTTTAATGGGCTTATGCTAAATGTTTTCATTTGTATTTGCTTTTGTATGTTTACAACATAATGTAGAACACTCTTAAAGCAAGCAATGACTTCATGTTTGTGTGTGCATCACTCAATATTCACTTTATTCAAATATGATAACTTATGTCCCATATTATGTGCTCAAGTCAAAGTTCCTTGATAGGTCATCAAAGCCTGGAGGACTCCTTATGCTCAAAATTGAGCTACTGATATGACCCGGCAATCCCACTCCTAGGTTCATACCCAAGAGAATTGAGAGCAGGGACTCAAAACATCAAAGTTTGTAACAGCATAACTCAGAATAGCCAAAAGGTGGGAGCAACCCAGGTGCCCATCCACAGAGGATGGATAAATAAAATGTGGCCTGTGCCTACAATGGAATATTATTCAGTTGTAAAAAGGAATTAACTTCTGATTCATGTTACAATGTGGGGGAACCTTGCAGACATCAGATTGAGTGAAATAAGCCAAACAAAACCCACACATACTGTGTGATTCCACTTACATGCCATAACTGGGCTATGGAATCGATGGAGTTCAGAAAGCAGATTACAGGCTTCAGGAGGGATGGGGGGTGGGGGGAGAGGAGCTCGTGCTTAACGGGGACAGAGTTTCTGTTTGGGGTGACGAAAAGTTTGGTAATGGATGGTGGTAATGGTAGCATGGCATTGTGAATGTAATTAATGCCACTGAATTGTATGCTTGAAAAAAATGGGAAATTTTTTTGTCATAGATGTGTTATCACAATAAAAACAAAAGAGCAGTGCTGAAAAGAAGCAGTGATACAGTTCTCTACCAAAGCATAACTAAAATCAATGAATGACTGAAAATTTTCCCTGTTTAAGAGAAGCTAGACTTGCACTTTTGGCAGTATGGCACCCTAATGTCCACAGGTGCCCACATCAGTTGTCTGGGTCCCTGCAGCGTTTCTCTATCAAGGCATCTTGACAAGCACAAAATATGGGATGTAAATTAACAGCTTTGAATGACGCGAACGTTGCACAATTCACTCGCCAAACATGAAGTTACTGCTTGCTTTAGCCCAGTCGCACTTTATTAATTAAGCTGTAACATACAATCAGTACTTGTCTTGGTACCTGCAGTGCTTCTCTCCGGGGGGAGTATATCTTCTGTGATCTGTGGCTGCTTTTTAATCCCCCTTCTAGATTTGTTACAGACTTTCATTTTGGCTTTATTCATCAGGCATTATAATTCGCATGGGGGAGATGCTCTTTGAATCATGTTGCAGAGACTTGACTTGTAAATCATTTCTTCTTTCTGAAGCCTACATTGCTCTTGGATTTTGAGGGATATAAATCTCACAGATCTTCTCAGCACAACTGTGTATCTTGTTG
This sequence comes from Tolypeutes matacus, assembly GCA_026826555.1. Lineage (NCBI taxonomy): Eukaryota > Metazoa > Chordata > Mammalia > Cingulata > Chlamyphoridae > Tolypeutes > Tolypeutes matacus. The sequence continues at coordinate 4,205,612 of JAKSZT010000088.1, read as the reverse complement.
CTCCTATCACAAATTACATCCACACTGCTTTTTATGCTGTGTAGTCGTGTTGCTGACACATACGCTAGAATTATGATGTTTTCAGGCTCCTGAAATTAGATCTTTTTTATTAAGTAATCCTGAGCACAGCTACACTTTCAATTTCCATATATTTCACTTTTTAGCTTGCAAAACTTCTCGGCTCCCTCTTGTGTGCTGAAGTGCGCATGGTCTGGCTTCACGGCAGAGGCGTGTGCAGGGCATAGGATAAAGGTTGCAGCATGAAGGCAGAAAGAGCTTCTGCGGAGGGGTCCCCTGGAGCCCACTGAGGGGCTTCTGTGGAAAATGCCACTGAGGTTTTTGAGTTAGTGTGTGGATTGCAGCCCTGAGAGTTCTGAAGTTAGGCAAGCATACTGGGAATGTCGGTAGCCTTTTAATTTCATTGTCCCTGGTGGCAGCAGGCAGTGGTAACTATTATTATTATTGAGTACAAATTGATTTGCAGAAGAGAGTCTTTGGAAAGAGTTTAAAGTTTGAAGTACTTTTAACAGATTCTGACTTTCTAACCAAGACAAGAAAATCAAGAATGTCAATGGACCCCTAATAGCTAATCATACCCAGTGAGTCTTCATTGCTAGAGCGTTTCAGCTCCTCCTGTGTTTCCGTTAAACACTGTCCTTGGCCAGATAATAGCGCCTTTAGCATGTTCACTGAACCGCAAGCTGATGCTGTGGGAAGATCCCACCTGTCTGCTGTAGACCGCATCGGCCCTGCTCGCTTTTATGCGGCACTTGCTGTGACTTGCACCGAGCTGCTGCCATGACCCCTGGAATGTGGAAATACAGAGTCATGGGGGCTGTGACCCCCTGAGGAAGAGCCAGCGGGTGACCGTGGGCACATGGGCGACCCCAGGTCCCAGGCGTGACCGCTGTCCTTGATGCTGTGCCATCTGCGTGTGGGGCGAAGTCCGGCGTGCAGGAAGCCAGCTGCGATCACAGAGCTGAGCACAGAGCCACAGCTGCTGCACTGCCTCTGCCAGCAGGTCACCGGGATCCGGGAGGAGATCTGGAGGAAGTGCACTGTGTGTGGACACTGGGATTTGGAGAGTCACTCCGAATCTCAGACTCCGCCCAGCTTCTCAGTTCCACCTCTTTTCTTCCCACCCCTCCCTGGTCCTTCTGGAGACATTTGTCTGTCAGCTCTTTCAGGTAGAAAGTCCTGAGCCCTCAGGTCATCTCGGGCCCTGCCTCCCTGGGCTGCCACCTGCGGCCGTCCTTTCCTGTCTCAGCACCAGTGTCTGCTCGTTTCTCTCCCAGAGGGATGCCCTCCCATTGGGCGCTCCTCTCTTCTCCTCTCTGAAGAGGGCCAAGAGGCTCTGCAGAGCTGTCCTTGATTTTGGACATCTGCCATTTCTCTATAAAAGCTGTGGTAAGAAGTGCCATGCTCTCCTGCCCTGCTGAAGTTGGATGTAAAATTTCCCTCAACACATGTATCTCACATTGGATAAAAATGCACCTTGCTAGGATGGTAATCTAGTCTGCTGGGCTGCGAAAGCAATATACCAGAAATGGGTTGGCTTTTACTATGGGGATTCATTAGCTTACACGCTTACAGATCTGAGGGCATGAAAATGCCCAAATCAGGGCATCAGGACGATTCCTTCTTCCTGAAGACCGGCTGCTGGCGATTCTGGACTCCTCTCCCACATGGCAAGGCACGTGGAGGCCCTTCTCTTCGGAGTCTCTCCCTTCTCTTCGGAGTTTTGTTGCTTCCGCTTCTTGCTTCCGTGGCTTTCTCTCTCTGTCTGAATTTCATTCTCATATAAAGAACTCCAGTAAGAGGACTGAGACCCACCCTGAAGGAGGTGAGTCACGACTTAACTTTGATCTCCCCAGCAGGTTCTGTTTAGAAGGGGTCCGCACCCCCAGGAATAGGTGACCTTTAAGACTTGGGAGCGCCAGCGAGCTGATAGGCAACTGTGCCAGCTGCGTGGGAGCTAGCGATTCTTGTAACTGCACTTCCCAGCCGGCTCGTGTCTGTCTTGACACCTTCCCCTGCTGGGTGGACATCTGTACCTTGTTGGGTTACCTGACACACAGCTGGGCCTTCTCCGTGAGGAGGTGCTCGGTAGAGTTTAGCTGTTCCTTCAGGCATCGTGCACACCTGTTTGTGGCCTCTGTCCTCCGTGCCTCTGCTCCTGCTTGTCTGCGCAGGCTCCCGTCCCATGCCTGCTTCCGCACACCCTCGGGCCTGGCGGGCCTGCGTGCCTCCTGGGAGCAGTGTCAGGCCGCAGAGCCTTACTGCTGCCGGCCGCGTGCATCGGCCGCCCGCCCTGCCCTGCCACCCGCCTCACAGGTGAGCCCAGGCGGCTGCGCAGGCCTGGGGCTGAGAGGGGAGGCGGCCTGAGGTCCTTCTGTGCCGGGGCCCTGCTTTCCCGTCGTCTCCAGTGGGCTGAACACAGGAGTCTCTCCAGCAGCTGGTCTCTCCGATCACAGCTTCCGGCTCTCTTGGCAGTGAGGCATCTAACGCTCGAGCATCAGCGCCGTCGCCTAGGTCTGTACGTAAGAAATACTTAAACAGTGCTGTGGGGACCAGCCTCGGGCAGAGACGCAGGGGGATGCGGGAAGCCCGGCCTGGCAGCCCACGGGGTGAGGCGGCACCGTCCACAGCCGCTCGGTGCTTCGTGGCGGGGGCACTTTTCACGTGTCCCTCCCGAGGGAGATGTGGCGCCCTACGAGGCGTCGCGTTGGCCTGTGGGCCGCGCCGCGCACACGCCTCTCCCGTGCCTTCTCGGAGCTAGGGTCCAGCCGCTCTGCTCGCCGTGGGCACTGCTCTCTGGGCTTGGAGCCATTCCAGTGTCATTTTTGCGTCTGGGAGTCATGGAGATAGAAAAGCGACGTGTGGGAGAGGAGGCCTGCATCAGGAGATTGGTTTTAAAGACTGGATGTGTCTATAATCGACGAGTGTAATTTGTTTTTCAAGGTTTGGCTTTGTTTTGGAGACATGCACACTAATGAAAAAGTGTCCTTACTTCCGTGCTCATTGTTAGCGACGTGAGCAGTATTTAGGCCAGTCTTAACTCCCAGTATCTTCTGAATGTTTGAATACATGGGATATATAGGGGAGCGGGTGTAGCTCAGCGGTTGAGCGCCTGCTTCCTAGATGCCAGGTCCTGGGTTCAATCCCCGGTACCTCAAAAAAAAAAAATGATGCTGTGTTTGAGTGATTTTGGTCTTCTGGTCTTAGGTGGCCAGTTCTCTCTAGACAGCCATGAATGTAAACTGGAAAATGTGCGTCAATATGTGTGGACGTGTTGCTTGTGGAATGGGTTTCACTGGGCGCCTTCTGGTCAGTGGCGCTGTGCCCGGGTGCAGGGCCTGGGCTGTGGTGGCCATGTTGTCTTCCGTTTGGGACAGCCCCACGCACTGGCGCACTGGCTTGGGGTGGGGCTGGATTCCAGGGCTGGTGTGCCCCTCATTGCTTGCGTGCTCTGGGCTTGAGGGACTTCGTCGCTCACCTTCCTTGTTTTAAATGCAGGCATTGCTGGTGATGTGGGGGATGCCAGCTGGGAAGTTTAGCGTTTAGGGGTATAGGCAATGGACGAAGGGGGTTGACTTCCTAGGGAATCAGTGTAGTTGGCTTTGCAAGGTTGGGTTTGCTGGGAAATATGGAATTCCTTCATTGAGCCTTTGGGTGCCTTGCCAGGGCACTGGCCCAAGGCAGGGAGGGCTGGTCTCAGCTGTCCTGGAGCCCATGCAGGCTGGAGCAGGTGGGGCGGGAGGCAGTGGGACGCTACAATAGCCATCTGTCGTGGAGAGGAGCAGGGGACAGGAGATTCACAAAGTGGGAGGGGTTGGCTCCATGAAGAGGGCTTGGGAGGGAGGAGGTGCCAGTGGCGCCTTCCCTGAGGCCGAGGTGCTTGGGTGCATCTTGAAAGCTGGGTTGGTAAGGGCTCTTCAGAGCAGAGGAGGGAACAGGACGAGGGGCTGGAATGTGGGTGCAGGGTGGGCAAGGGCAGCGTGGGCACTGCGGCCTCTGGGCTTGGTCTTGTGGGAGGTGTGAGCAGGTGGCAGCCTCAGGCTGTGTCTGTGTATGCACATGCACACCTGTGTGCTCTGGGATGCTGGGATTGCTGCATCTTGGTAAAATCCCTCTTGTGAAAAAGATGGAGAAGAGTGGATGGGGCTGAGGAATTGTAAAGGGGTGGACCAGTTGCAGGTGAGTGTTCTAAGGAAAGAGGGAAGCTAGTGTAACTCCCACATTTATGATCTGGGTCACTGAATGATGGGGTTTCTTTTTGCAATAGGGAGATGCTTAAATATGTCATTACAGATAGTTATGGTTTTACAGGGATTAAAAATATTATTTACCTTATGAGGGGAATTCAGAATATGTGGCCACCCACCCACACATCTGTCCATCCATCCTTTCACCCACCCATCCACCCACCCACCCACTCATCTTTCCATCCACCCACTTACCCATCTATCCACTCACCTATTCACCATTCCATCCACCCATTCTTATATCCATCTGTCCACCCACCCATCCATCTACCTACCCATGGTACCCATCCATCCTCCCACCCATCCATCCATCCACCCACCCACCCATCCATCCGTCCACCCATCCACCCGTCCATCTTTCCATCCATCCTTTGTCCATCCGTCTATCCACCCAGCCATCTATCCCCCTACCCAACCATTCATCTGCCCGTCCACACACATATCCGTCCGTCCGTCCGTCCAGTACTGAGGAGGCAGTCACTGACACTCCAGGTGCTGCTGCTCTGCCTGATAATGTCCTGTAGGAGCCGTGTGCAGTAGTTACCTGAGAGGCCTGGAGGAGCAGAGCCCATCCTCTGTGGGAGCAGCTCAGGTGGAAGGCATGAGCCCATGGGTGGGTGAAATACTGCACATCACTTGGGAATCACTACAAAATTAAGATAATTGGACTTTTACAAAGAAATTGAACAGCAATTGGTATTTGTATTTATATATATATATTGTAACTTTCAAAAAACTTTTAAAATTGAAGTTTATCATTCATGAACATACACAGTAAGTGTAATAAGTAAACAAACAATAAGTAAAACTTGTGAATTTACAAGACAAATGTGCGTATCATCATGCAAGGCTCCCATACATCTCCCCATCACCAACACCTTGCATTGTTGTGAAATACTTGTTACAAACTATGAAAGAGAATCGTCAAAATGTTGCTACTAACTATAGCCCATATTTTACATTTGGGGTATTTTCCTCCAGCCCACCCTATTATTAACACCCTATATTAGTATTATATATTTGTTACATATACAAAGTATTATGTATTTGTTCTCATATTTGTTCTGTTAACCATAGTCTATGTTTGTATTTTAATATTAGAGACAGTAAAAATATCGATAAGTATATTTTAAGTAAAAGAATGCATACGCTGTAACGCTTCCAGTGTATTTTCTTGTTGCTTCATCACCTGTCCAATGTTCTTTCAGATTTTTGAAAGGATACTGTTTATATGGGCGATACGTCACCCTGCCAGTGGCTACGTCCAGGGAATAAATGACCTCGTTACTCCTTTCTTCGTGGTCTTCATTTGCGAATACATAGGTAAGATCATACTGTGTGTTTCATCAGCAACAGTAAATATGAACAGCAAATATGGATTTACTGTTACTATGCAGAATTACACCAAGATTGAAAATTGCCATTAAGTTTAGGGTTTTATGTTATTAATGATGACCAATAATAGACAATAATAGTTTTCCCTGTGATGCTTTAAAACAGCTTTCAAAAGTTGCTTTAAATCCCTGCACTCTACTGCTGAAGACATTAAAATGCAGTTATGTTGTTAGTATCTTCTTTTGAATAATATTTGAGAAGACCGGTAATGTATTCAGGGACTATGGTTTGGGTCTTAGAGCCATTGGAGAAGCTGGCTTTAATGGGCTGGGTTTAAATGGATAAGGTTGAGGTGATAGAATATTATTTGAATATTTTGCTTACAAGCTAAAACTATATCTTCTTTAATTGCATTTCTGTGACATCTCGTCACTTTTTGATATACTAGTGACATTTTGTTTTATGAGACTATTAATTACATGCAAAATGATTGGTTTAATGGCACTTTAGTTTGGGTTTTGCTGTATTTCTGAGTACTATATATTTTTTCTTTCTTTTATGTCATAGCAGTTCACTGTAGTATAACATCATCTGTTTTGAACTTATTTTAAGTTCTTAAAAAATTCTAATAAGTGAGGGATTTACTTCTTATTTGTCCGTGAATAAAAAAATAAAGAGGGCTTTGCACTTTAGCTTTAGCATTTTTATTTAAAACTGATTTTAATTTGTCTTTAGATGGGGTTTGCTTGTTTTTATTAGATTGTGCTTTATTCGTTTCAGTTTCCTGTCTACTTCAGATTTCCATCATTGTTGTAATCTGGAGAGATTAAGTTTAATCGAGGACAGATTATCCTCAGAGGATGAGAACATACTCATTTAGTGAATTTTATTGCTGTACCTCTTATACTTTGTTTCCATGTATTATTTCATGGGAGGTCTTTCATTGCTAAGCAACTAATGAGAACTGCCGCTGCTTGCTCCCTAATCATCTCTTAAGAAGGGGAGAGGCCGCTCCCGGGAGCACCTGCCTTTCTGCTTCTGACTCCCCCATTTGACGGATAATGAAAATGCTCTTAATGACCCTGGAGCAGCAGGACCTCTGTCAATAGACTCCAGAGTTGCTAATTGAAAGAAGTTTTCAGCAGAGATGTGATTAGAGAACTGATATTCCTTGTTAAATTGACCATTTAATTAATGTGGTAAATAAGTTTGTCTTAACTACTTTCCCACCAACTCGTATGGTAAGACCCAAGTGACTCTTCATGCATTTGCTGGAATTACCAGCAAGGTAGGGCGAAGGGCATGACCATGGGGTTAATAGTCCAGAAGAGAGAAAAAATGGTGTTTGTGTCCTACAGGTGGTGTCTTCAGGTAAGCTCAGACTCTCCTTGCATCCTTGCAACCCTAACACACACACACACACACACCCCACACACACGCAGTGAGCATCGATTTGGAACCTCTGTGGAAATGGACATTCCAGTAGGTGGCCACTTTTTATTTTTGGGGCTGGTTTTCAGCTGTAATGGGTGGGTCTCTAGTCATCCGAGCTCTCGTTCCCAGGCTGGGGAATGCTCATATTTTAGCCATGTCCATGTCTCATGATGCTGTGCCCTTCCCACGTTCTGTGCTTGCTGTGGTTGGGGCCCTCCATGGATGGTGGTGGTGATGCGGGCCCTGTGGGTGAGTGGGAGAAGCGTGGTGCCTGTCCTCTGGCAGCTTGTGGAGTTAGCAGGGAAGACGGCTTTAAACATATAATTAAAAGGCTTAATTAGAGTAATTAAACAGGCATGCTATCGAAGGAGGTCTGCGCTTGTCTCGGGGCAGGGCAGGCTTCTTTGACCATGTAGCATTCCAGACACGTCTTGAGGGATGAGCAGGAGCTTGGTCAATGGCAGGCGTGCAGGCAGAGGGAGCCGTGGGGTGCAGGAATGACATGGAAAGCGCAGTAAGGCTGGAAAGCGTGCAGCGCGGTGATGGGCGGTGATGGCAACCGGGAGGGGGCTGGTGGAGCCGAGATGCCACCTTGCACGGATCTGGGGGAGGCACTGAGTGATTTGAGGCGAGGGATGACTTCCATGTCTTCACACATCTGTGGTGGTTCCACACGCAGACCAGACTGGAGGGTGTTTTCCAGGGGCTCACGGCCTAGGACAGGGGACACCTGTGCTGCTGAGGATGGCAGAGCCGGAGTGCATTTGAGCTGCTGTCCTGAAGTCTCAGTTTGCAAAGAGACCTCTGAAGTTTATCCTGGTGAAGCGCTTTAAAATACATTGTTTTCCTCCAGGGATGGTTTCTGACAACTGGATTTGTGTTTTTGATCCCTGAGCCTCTTCCAGGACTTTTGGGCCCATGCTCTGTTGATGAGGCGCAGGCCAGACACTTGGGGTATGGCGGGCACGGGGAGGGGCCTCAGTGAGCTGGCGTTGTGTCTGGATTGCCCCCTTCTGTGGACACTGAAATAGAGAAGACAGTCCCAGGTCACTGGAGGTACGAGAGCCCTGGGGCCGGGAGTCCTTGCGGGGCCTTGGGACAGCCACGCGGCTCTGCCAGCCTGATGGGGAGCTGGGCCTGGGCCCCGGGACGCCTCAGCGCCTGCCCATGGTGCTGCTCCTGGTTTAGTCACCACAGTCTCCTTTTAGAACAGGGGTTCTTGACAAGGGGTCCGTGAGCTTGAATTGAAATTCAAATAAACCTTGTTCCTGCGGGGACGTGTCGGTGCGGGTGTGATACGTTTATTAATACACAGTGCAGTGTGGGCTCAGTAAGGGGTCCGTGGAACAAAAAAGGTTGAGAACCCCTGTTTTAGACCAAAGAAGCCCCGTTCTCATGAGCAGGAGCCCCATCCCCTCCTCCCAGCCCCCGGCAGCCCTGCCCACCTGTCTCCCTAGGCCTGCCTGTCCCGGACCTTTCGTAGGGACGGGCCCCTCGGGCCCGGGGCCTGCTGTGGCTGGCTGCTCTCGCGCCTGATGCCAACGGGGCCGCCCGTGCAGGAGCGTGCGTCAGAGCGTCACTCCTGCCCGCCGAGGGGGGCGCCGTCGCTGTCTCCCCTTGTGGCCCTTCTGTGTGCAGCTTTGTGAACTTCAGGAGCAGTGCGTGTGTGGACGTGTGTCTTTGTTTCTCCAGGAGTGCGGCTGCAGGGTGTATGAAGCTCCACGTTTAACCCTTGCAGGAGCGGCCACACTGTTTTCCAAAGCAGCTGCGCCGGTTTCCAGTCCCACCTGCAGTGCATGAGAGCTCTGGTTTCTCTGCATCCTCGCCAGCACTTGTTATTCTCTGGCTTTTTGATTACAGCCGTCCTAATGCGTGTCAAATGGCATCTCGTTGTGGTTTTGTTTGCAGTTTCTGAATGACTCATGCTTTTACCCACTGCAGGCTTTTCAGTGAGGGAAACTTTGCAGATCCCCCTTACGACTTCGGAGTGCTGCGACTTAGTTTCGCCTCATCACTGATGGGCCTTTTGTGTTTCCTGTCCTTGGCGAGTCCCTCCCTGATGGATTGCCAGCTCCTGGGAGTCGGCGCTATCTTACTCACCAGGCAGCATGCTCTGCCCGGAGCACCAGGTGCATTGGATCCTTACAAGAAGTTTCTGTGTTTATTGTGCGGTTAGAACGCAAATGCACGGCTTTAAAATAATTTTAATAGACATATTGCTCAGTGTAGGGAACCAGGGAGGTATTGTCAGGGGTGAAGGAGAAAGTTGATATGCTCGACAGCCCCGCTGTTGAGAAGGGGGGCACGTGCAGTGCAGCCTCTCCTTTTATTAAGACCCTCTGTCCCACAGAACCGGGTGGGGGGAGCCGGGGAGCGCTCCCACTTCCCTTAGCCTGCACTCCCCCTTCCCAGGGGGTGCCGCTCATCTCCTTCTGCCTTGCCTCCGCCTGGGCTCCTCCTCAGATACGTGGGGGGCTTCGGCAGAACCCCACCTGCAGCGCAGGTCTGGGCACTTCTCTAGCTCTCCCTCCTGCCCACGCCCAGGCCGTGGAGCTGGCCACGCCTCTCCCGGGCTGCGGGCTGGGAACCAGAGCTGGCTCCCCAATTTCTTCCTCTCTGTAGGCACGGGAGCGAGTCCCTTTTCTAGGCATGGCATTTACGTCATCAAGAGCACATTATTTATACAATTTTGTTTCATGCTTTTTTTCATTTAACCTTATAACCTAAGCTTTTTCCTTTTCAAGCATCCTGCCCTCTGCACATAATATTCTACAGAGATAATGTGGCATAATTCCTGAAACCATTCTACTGTTGGATCTTTTTTAGTCTCTTCCCCCCCACTGTGAGCATGGTGTAATTTTTAAGTAAAGCCTGTATTTTTCAGACGAAGACTGTCATATTCTGTTTAAGAATGTTAAATTTGGTTTAAAATGAAGAAGCGTTATTCCATCACCTGGAGTTGCACAATTTAAGTAGAGAATTATATTTCCATTTAACTAAATATTTTTCAGCACAGTGAAAAACAAAGAAGTAGTTTTCCCCCCTTTGATTCCTCTATGCTATTAAAATTCAGAAGCAATCTTGGCTGGACAATTTGGACTGATACCTCAGGGTAATTGAACGTTGCTTGTGCTTCACGGAGGGAAGGACTATGACGGCGTTTTGGAAAGTGAGGAGTATTTCACAATTGATTCTTACTTCATTTAAGCTCTAATTGATTTGATTTCATGTGCCATTTTCTCTTAATATAAATTACTCTTGAAAGTAAATATGGAAAAGGACTGGAATAAACAATGTATTTACTTAAGAACATTAGGAATATTTATTTTTATATCCCTGTTTGTAAGTTAGAATCTCTAAAGTATGGGGTGTTTCAAACATGTTAATTTTGTCCAAAGAAGACATTTATCATGCAGTACATGTAACTAGTGTATGACTGGCAAGGGAAGTAACTTCCCTCAACCTGTTGGGATGAACAAGAGAAATAATGCAGAGAATATACTGTTAGCTGAATTTTAGTGGAGCAGTCTTTTTTTTATTTTTATTTTTTTATGCCTACTTCCATTATTAGAGTATAAATTGGGCTTTGACAGTGAAGGAAAGAAGGGCTGTTGCTAGTTTCTTTTCGATAAATGACAGTTTTAGAAATAATTTCTTTGAACTTTCCTTGTTTGCATTTAATTTGGACATCATTGCACTTTTTTCCACGTGTTCCCTTAGAAGAGGCCGCTTCTCAGTGCGTCTTCTGCATTGCTACCTTGTATGCCTCTCACAGGCGAGGAGAAAACGAAAGCATCTGAGAACAGGAAGTTTTCTCTGGCAGTTCTTGTCCTGTGTAGGGCAGATGGAGAGCAGAGGGCTCTGGGAATGCCAGCGGTTCGGAACCAGCGAGGGGCGGCTGCTGGGAGTGCGGCGCTGAGATGGCCAGGCACGTGCCGTAGCCCTGCAGAGCCCAGATGCACTTGTGTTCCTCTTTTCTATTTAAAAACATTTTTGTTGGTAATCAAAGTAATAGAACTTGTTAAAAAGTTGTAAGATTCAGTAACAATATAGCTTTACTTCCCAGAATCTGTGACTGGAACATTTTGCTTATTTTCTGGCCTTTTTGTTGATGTACTTTTTAACCTACTAGCAATTACATATGTACATTTCAAAATTGCTTTTTGTTTAATATTATCTAAACATTTCTGCACATCATTAAACACCTTTTAAAATGTCCTTTTAAAAAGTAGCAACATGCTGCTTTAAATAATGGCTAGAAAAGCTAGGCGGAAGAGCAGCAAGAGCCAGTGACACTAGAAACAGACAAGATCCGGCAGACGAATACAGAACACTTCACCTGGCAGAACACACATTCTTCTCCGGTGCCCGTGGAACCTTCTCCAGGGTGGAGCCTAGTACAGTAGCTTCAGTACAGTGGCAAGGATGGAAATCATCCTGAGTTGTTCTCAGACCACAAGAAATGAGCAACTGGAGGAAACAGGAGAAATTCACAAATACGTGAAAAACTTACAATACACTCCAGATAACCAGTGGGCCAAAGAAGATATACCACAAGAGAAATTAAAAATTACTTTGAGATGAATGAAAATGAAAGCACAACACACCAAAACTTATGGGATAGAGCTAAAGCAGCCAAAGGGAAATTTATAGCTGTAAATGCCTATGTTAAAAAAGATCTTGAATCATTAACTTATCCTTCCAATTTAGAGACTAGGAAAAAAATGAGAAAACTAAAGCCAGATCATGCAGATGAAGGAAATAATAAAAGCCTGAGCAAAAATTAATGAAAGAGAGAATAGAAGAAACAGAGAAAATCAACAAAACCAAAGTTGGTCCTTGGAAAGAGCCACAAAATCAACACACTTTTAGCTAGACTGACCAAAAAAAAAACCCCAAACAATAAAAAATAAAAAAATAGCACTGATATTACCAAAACCATGAGTGACTTTAGAAATAAACAGGATTAAGTGAATTTATGAACAATTCTAGACATTATATAACATATACGAAATGGACAAATTCCTAGAAAGGCATAAATTACGAAAACTGACTCAAGAAGAAATAAAAATTCTGAATAGGTTTATAATGAGTAAAGAGATTGGATTAGTAATAAAAAAAAATCTTGCATGGAAAGGCCTGGACAAGATGACTTCACTGGTAAATTCTACCAAACATTTAAAGAAGAATTAACATCAATATTTCACAAACTCTTCCAAAAACTGGAAGAGGAGGGAACACTCACTTTCCAACTCATTCTATGAGTCCAAATACCAGATACCCTGATACCAAAACCAAAGACATCACAAGAAAAAGAAGCTATAGGCCAAGTCTCTTATGAATATAGACGTAAAAATTCTTCACAAAATAAGTGGAAACCAAATTTAACAACTTAAAAAAGGCTTATCCATCATGAAAAGTGGGGTTTATCTCAGGCATGCGAGATGGCTCACCATATGAAACTCAATCAATATAATGCACTATGTTAACAGAATAAAGGACAAAAACTGCCTTTGACAAAACCTAGCACCTCTTCATGATAAAATAAATCCTCAACAAAGTAGGAGTAGAAGGATACTTCCTCCCTAATAAAGGGCATCTATGAAAAACCCACAACAAACATCATACTTAATGTTGGAAGACTGAAAGCTTTCCCCCATGATCAGGGACAAGACAAGGATGTCATCTTGACACTTCAACAATGTCCTGGAGGTTCTAGCCAGAACAGTTAAGCAGGAAATGAAGCAAAAGGCATCCAGATTGGGAAGTAAGAAGTAAAGCTGATATGATCTCATATATAACAAATCCTAAGGAATCCATTAAAAAACGATGAGACCTAATAAACAGGTTTAACAAGGTTTTTGGAAACAAGGTCACAAAAGTCAGTTATATTTCTATAACTTGCTGTGAACAATCTGTAAGGTAAATTATGAAAACAGTTCTATTTATAATAGTGTTAAAAAGAATAAAAACACTTAGATATAAAGGTATAAATTTAACAAAGAAATACAAGATGCATATTCTCAAAGCAACAAAACATCACCGAAAGAATTTTAAAGCATACCTAAATAAAGGAAAATGCATCTCGCATTTATACATTGGAAAATTAATATTTAAATAGCAGTGTTCCCCAGGTTGAGCTACAGATTAGAATGGGGGAAGTATGGGGATTGCCTGGTAATGGGTATGAGTTTTCTTTTGAGGTGGACAGAAAGTTCAGAAATAGATTATGATGGTGGCTTCACAATCCCTTGAGTATACTAAAAACCACTGAATTGTATACTTCAAATAGATGAATTGTGTGGTATATGAATTCTATCTCAATAAAGCTGTTTAAAGAAAATGTAGAGGCATGCTCTTCCATTGTGAGCTGGCCTTGGAATTCGCCAGCTTTGTATTGATGAACAGTTGGGTGGCTTCTACTTTTCCATTATTACTAATAATGTGGCGTATAGTATATCTTGGTTCATAAGCGCTTTAATGCATTTTTTATATTTAAAAATTATTTTTATATCAATGTTCCAAGTTCCTCAGTTAACGCAAGGTAATAACTACAGTAACAGTAAATCTACTTTAATTAGCAGTTCCAATCCCCCCTTATTTTTGGTCCTTCCTTAGTCTCGAGGGATTCAGGACGATGTCCATGCTGACCGCTTCAGGCTGGGAAGGGACGGAGCTCTTAGAGGACAGAGGAGTGGAACTGCTTCCCTTGCAGTTGAAGACACCCTGTGCTTTTGGGATGGGGCTGGTCCATCATCATCGTTTTGTTAGTTGTCCAGGGCTTGATTGCATTTTTAGTTATTTTTTAAGCATTCTTACAAGAAGAATTCCTGGTTCAACGGCTACCAGTATTTTTCAGTCCTGATAAGGCTTGCCCGGCTCTTTTCCAGAAAGATGTTCACATGCAGACTCTCGTCAGCCACGTAAGATATGGCCGTCCCATTCTGTTGTTGATTGGCTCTGAGCCTTGGCTGTGAACTCCCTCTTGATGGGCACTGGATGGCCATCGTCCCGTATGTGTGCTCTGATCTGTAGATACCTTTTAAGTGTGAAGCTCTTCCCACGTGGGCCATAAGCTCAAAGATGCTGAGGAACTTAGCGAGTTAAGTGAAGAACCAGGAGCAAGTTACAGTTATACACTATCTAATATTGACTTTCCAAAAAAGGTTCATTTTATTTCTTTCTCCCCTTCCTCCGCCCCCATTGTTTGCACTTGCTGTCTGCTCTCTGTTCATCTTCTTTTTTTAATATTCACTTTTAAAAAATTTATTGAAGTATATCCCTCATACATAAACAATAATTGTATAGTACAACTTGTGAACTTACAAAATGACCATACATAACCTCATACAGGGCTCTCAAACCTCACCCTATCATCAATGCCTTCCATTGTTGTGAAACATTTTTAATTGATCAAAGAGCATCCTCAAAATATTACTACTAACCGAAGTATTCTTCCCCCAACCCACGCTATTATTTTTTTATATCATTTTTACATGAACATACATAAGCATAAGTGTATAGTAAAAGTTGTGAATTTACAAAGCAAACATGCATACCATCCTACAGGGGTCCCATACATCAACTCACCACCAACACCTTGCATTGTGAGACATTTGTTACAAATTATGAAAGAATATTGTCAAAATCTTACTGCTAACTATAGTTTTTATCTTACATTTGGTGTATTCCTCCCCAACTCACCCTATTATTTTTTAAATATATTTTTATGACAGAAATTGTAAACTTACAAAACAATCATGCACATGTGAAGAATTCCCATACAACACCCTCTATCAACACACCACACCGTGGTGGAACATTTGTTACAGACTATGAGATAATATCCTCGGATTATTACCGGGACCACAGCGTACATTTGACACACTTTTTCCATACTTCCCCACTATCAACATAGTATATCTTTGGCATAGATGCAAGAATATTACATTATTACTGATAACCACAGTCCATAGGTCACTCCAGTTATATTTTTCCCATGCTTCTCCACATTCCCACCACCCTGCAATAGTGATGTGCATCTGCTCTAGCTCACAGAGGACACTCTTGCATCTGTGTCATCAACCACAATTCTCATCCACCTCTGGGTTTACTGTGCTAGTCAGTCCCTAGATTATTCTCTAGCTTTCTGTCAATTGGCATTTGCATCCCTAGACTACCCTTTTCAGCCACATCCCCATTTATAAACCAGCTGTTACTTACTATAATGTGTTACCATCAACTCTGTACATTTCCACACTTTTACAGTAAAGCTAATTAAAACTTCTGCATACATTAAACATTAGTAGTCCATCTCAGTCTTCCTCTTATCTTCTTTAAGAATCCACCACCTACCACCAGGTCTTGAAGATATTTTCCTACATTTTCTGCTAGAAGCTTTAAGGTTCTTGCTTTTATATTTAGGTTATTTATTTATTTCTTATTTTTTTTTATAAGGTTTGAGATAGGAGTCCTCTTTCCTTCTTTTGGCTATGGGCATCCAGTTCTTTCAGCACCATTTTTTGAATGGACTGTTCTGCCTGACCTGGGTGGATTTGACAGGCTAGTCAAAAATCACTTGACCATAGATGTGAGGGTCTGTTTCTGAACCATCAGTTCGGTTCCATTGGTATCCTGCTGTTTTTACCACTGTAGCTAGGTAATGTGATTTAAAGTCCGTAAGTGAGAGTCCTCCAACTTTGCTTTTCCTTTGTAAGATGTTTCTGGCTATTCAGGACCCCTTACCCTTCCAAATAAGTTTGACAATCTTGTTTTCCATTTATTTAAAAAAATGCTGGTAGAATTTTTATCAGGATTGCACTGAATCTATATATCTACATGAATAGAATTGACACCTTAATGATATTTAGTATCCCAATATGTGAGCATGGAATGTTTTCTGCATATAGGTCCTGTACTTCCTTGGTTAAATAAACTCCTAGGTATTTGAGTCTTTTTGTTGCTATTGAAAATGGAATTTTCTTCCTCATTTCCTCCTCGGATTGTTCAGTACTAGTGTACAAAAAAATTACTGATTTTTGCGTGTTGATCTTATATCCTGCCACTTTGCTGAACTCATTTATTAGTTCAGGTAGCTTTGTCATGGATACTTCAGGATTTTCTAAATACAGGATCATGTCATCCGCAAACAGTGAGAGTTTTACTTCCTCTTTTCCTATTTGGACGCCTTTAATTTTTTTTGTCTTGTCTAATTGCCCTAGCTAGAACTTCTAGTACAATGTTGAATAACAATGGTGACAGTGGGCATCCTTGTCTTGTTCCTGATCTTAGGGGGAAAGCTTTCAACCTTTCCCGATTGAGTATGATGTTGGCTGTGGGTTTTTCATATATGCCTTTTATCATATTGAGGAATTTTCCTTTTATTCCTATCTTTTAAAGTATTTTTATCAAAAAAGGATGTTGGATTTTGTCAAATTCCCTTTCTGCATCTATTGAGATGATCATGTGGTTTTTTTCCCTTCAATTTGTTAATGTGGTGTATTACATTGATTGATTTTCTTATGTTGAACCAGCCTTGCATACCAGGAATAAATCCCACTTGGTTGTGATGTATAAGTCTTTTGATCTGCTGTTGGATTCGATTTGCAAGTATTTTGTTGAGAATTTTTGCATCTATGTTCATGAGAGAGATTGGTCTGTAATTTTCTTTTCTTGTGGAATCTTTATCTGGCTTTGGTATTAGGGTGATGTTGGCTTCATAAAATGTGTTAGGTAATTTTCCCTCCTCTTCGATTTTTTGGAAGAGTTTAAACAGGATTGGTGTTAATTCTTTTAGAAATGCTTGGTAGAACTCACCTGTGAAGCCATCTGGTCCTGGACTTTTCTTTGCTGGGAGATTTTTGATGACGGATTCAATCTCCTTAATTGTGATTGGTTTGTTAAGTTCTTGTATTTCTTGTTGTGTCAGTGTAGGTTGGTTATGAGTTTCTAGAAATTTGTCCATTTCATCCAGGTTGTCTAGTTTGTTGGCATATAGTTTCTCATAATATCCTATTATGATTCTTTTTATTTCTGTGAGGTCATTTGTAATCCCCCCCCTTTCATTTCTAATTGTATTTATTTGCATCTTCTCTCTTTTTTTCTTTGTTAGTCTAGCTAGGGGGTTGTCAATTTTATTGATCTTCTCAAAGAACCAGCTTTTGGTTTTGTTGATATTCTCTATTGCTTTTTTGTTCTCATTTTCATTTATTTCCGCTCTAATCTTTATTATTTCTTTCCTTCTTTTTGCTTTGGGGTTGGTTTGCTGTTCTTTCTCTAGTTTCTCAAGTTGTTCTGTTAAATCTTTGAGTTTAGCTCTTTCTTGTTTCTTAATATAGGCATTTAGGGCTATAAATTTCCCTCTCAAGACTGCCTTTGCTGTATCCCATAAGTTTTGATACGTTGTGTTCTCATTTTCATTTGTCTCAATATATTTACTGATTTCACTTGCAATTTCTTCTTTGACCCACCAAATATTTAGGAGTGTGTTGTTCAGTCTCCACACATTTGCAAATTTCCTTTTTTTCTGTCTGTTATTGATTTCTAGTTTCATTCCATTATGATCTGAGAAGGTGCTTTGTATAATTTCAATCATTTTATATTTATTGAGAGCTGTATTGTGACCTAACATGTGATCTATCCTGGAGAAAGGTCCATGGGCACTTGAGAAGAATGTATAACCCGCTGAGTTTGGATGCAGTGTTCTGTATATGTCTATTAGGTCTAACTTGTTTATCATATTGTTCAAGTTCTCTGTTTCCTTGTTGATCTTCTGTCTAGTTGTTCTATCTAATGATGTGAGAGGGGTGTTGAAGTCCCCGACGATTATTGTAGAAGTGTCTATTTCCCCCTTCAGTTTTGCCAGAGTTTGTCTCATATATTTTGGGGCACCCTGGTTAGGTGCGTAGATATTTATGACTGTGATATCTTCCTGGAGGATCGTCCCTTTTATTAATATATAATGGCCTTCCGCATCTCTTATCACTTTTTTGCATTTGAAGTCTGTTTTGTCTGATATTAGTATAGCTACCCCTGCTCTTTTCTGTTTACTATTCGCTTGGAGTATCTTTTTCAACCTTTTACTTTCAGCCAGCTTGTATCCTTGTGTCTGAGATGAGTTTCTTGTAAGCAGCATATGGATGGCTCATGTTTTTTTTATCCATTCTGTCAGCCTGTATCTTTTGATTGGGGAATTTAATCCATTCACATTCAATGATATTACTGAAAATGCACTATTTATTTCCTCCATTTTATTCTTTGGTTTTCATATGTCATCTTATTTTTGTCTTTCTTTTTATTCTTTTGGTTATCCTTTCTGCTTTTCTTTCTTCTATACTCTCCTCCAAACCTCTCTCTCCTGTCTTTTTCTTTCAGGTTCTAAGGCTTCCTTTAATATTTCCTGCAAAGGTGGATTCTTTTTCGCAAACTCTCTTAGTTTCTGTTTGTTTGTGAATACTTTATATTCACCTTCATATTTGAAGGACAGTTTTGCTGGGTAAAGAATTCTCGGCTGGCAGTTTTTCTCTTTCAGTTTCCTAATTGTATCATACCACTGTCTTCTCGCCTCCATGGTTTCTGAAGAGAAATCTACACTAAGTCTTACTGGACGTCCTTTGTACGTGATCGTTTGCTTCTCTCTTGCTGCTCTGAGCATTTTCTCTTTATCTTTTACATTTGACATTCTGAATAATATGTGTCTTGGTGTAGGTCTATTTGGATTTATTCTTATTGGGGTACGGTGTGCTTCTTGGACATGAAAGTTCATTTCTTTCGTGAGAGTTGGGAAATTTTCAGCTATTATTTCCTCAAATACTCTTTCTGCCCCTTTTCCTTTCTCTTCTTCTTCTGGAACTCCAGTGACACGTATGTTCTTGCGTTTTGTGTTGTCATTCAACTCTCTGAGCCCCTGCTCAATTTTTTCCATTCTTTTCTCTCTCTGTTCTTTTCTCTCTTCAATTTTAGCTGCTCTGTCTTCAGTATCACTTATTCTTTCTTCTATCATTTCGAGTCTGCTCTTGTATGCTTCAAATGTATTTTTTACTTCACCTATTGTATCTTTCATTCCCATGAACTCCGTTACTTTTCTGTTCATGATTTCAAATTCTTCTTTACGTTCGCGCAGTGACTTCTTGATGTCATTGATCTCTTTAACTATATTCTCTTTCATCTCATTAATTTGATTTTGGAAATTTGTGCTCATCTCACTGATTAGTTCTCTCAAATTCTGCATCTCTTCTGGGATTTTGCTGTATTCCTTTTCTTGGGCCATGTCTTCTCTTTTCTTAGTATGGCCCGTAAGTTTTTTGTTGGTGCTTAGGCATCTGGTTAGTTTGTATTTTACTTAGATGCTCTATCTCTTTCTCTTTAATGGGGTTTTAGTGGCAGGAGGCTGTGAGTTACCACCGCTCTTTGATTTTTGGCTCAACCTTGATTGTTAGGATTGTTCTGATGGTTGCTCAAAACTGGGCAGTGGACCCAGTAATTGGTTGTATAGTCGTTTCCTAGGGCCTTGATCAGGGAGGCTATAGAGGCCAGGAAAAGCCTCTCTTACTTATTAATTTTCTTATGTGCACTTCCTTGGTCTGCCAGGAGATGGCGCTTGTTGGCTGCTCTCAATTCAATGCCTGGTTGGAGCATATTTGTTGTGACACAGACCAGATCAATGTGATAGAGCTTCCTGTCTGGGGGCTCGGAGCCCTGTGATTCAAACTTTCTGAGACAGTTCTCCAGACTTCTCTCGTAGTGTCCCCCTTTTCCCAGCTAGGAAATATTTCCACTCCCTTCTGAATCCTCAACAATCAGTCCCTGTTATTAGAGGATGAGATTGGGAGTTTGTATATCTTTAGCCCCTTGCAGACTCCAAGGCAAACAATGGTGCAGCCCCACCCAGCCTGGAAGGGCTCTCAGGACAGGGCAGTCCAAACCTGGGAGTCCAAAGCAGGGTCAGCCCCAGGCTCTCTCTCCCCTCTCCCGTGGTGTCCTCAACAATTAGTCCAGGCTAGAAGAGAGGGAGGTTGCGAGGATCGGATTTCTCTAGTCCTTTCCGGGCTCCCAGGGCAAACCGCCGTGTGGAAGGGTCCGTGGGGCTCCGCAGCCCAAATTTCAGGTCAGAACCTGAGTCAGCCTAAGGCTGT
Source organism: Tolypeutes matacus (assembly GCA_026826555.1). Classification (NCBI taxonomy): domain Eukaryota; kingdom Metazoa; phylum Chordata; class Mammalia; order Cingulata; family Chlamyphoridae; genus Tolypeutes; species Tolypeutes matacus. The sequence goes on along the minus strand of JAKSZT010000088.1, from coordinate 4,185,445 downwards.
GTCCCTCTCTCTCCCCTTTCCGGGAGTGGCAGATCCCTGGAGCCCCCTTTGTCTGTGGTCGCAGGCCCAGGGGCCCGAGAATTCTGAAGAGTGTGGGGAGGGTGCCGGCAGCAGCAGAAGCTGCTACTTCCCACTCACGGTTCTGTAGTCGCGATTTCCCTCTTCTGTCCCTCTCTGCTCTGGGTGGTGTGCAGCCTTCACCTGGTGACCTAAACCCTAGAAGATCAATTTCGGGGCTGTTTCAGCTTGTCCTCTAGCTATTTTTCTGGAGAAGAGATTCCCGTGTCTTACTAGTCCGCCATCTTCCCGGAAGTCGGGCTCTCATTGTGTTTTCTCATTGTGTCTCTTTGTTGCGTCATCTTGCTGCATTGTCGTGTTGCGTCAGCTCGCCATGCCAGCCCATCATGTCCACTCGCTGTGTCTTTCTCGACTTCTTTAGGAGGCACATGGAACCAAACCTGGGACTTCTCATGTGGTAGTCGAGTGCCCAGCTGTTTGAGCCACATCCGCTTCCCTCTAGTATTGACTTTTGAGATTTAACCTAAAGGTACCTCTTTTAGCTGGTCTAATTGGACCTCAGCAAAGGTAAGGAGTGTGTGTGTGTGTGTGTGTGTGTGTGTGTGTTGAAGACCTTGGGCTCTGTTATGGAAGCACATGTTTGACCAGCAGTCCCTTTTGGACTTGGTCCCCAGGAGGACCTTACACAGCAGGTGGTTTGGTCCATGGACTGGGAAGCACCTCTTCGTTTGGAAGACGGCTGTAGATGGGGCAGTTTTGTGCAAATGCAGCACGTGGTTCAGCCTCAGCGACATCTCTAATGTACGTTCGTGTGGAGAAAGAGGCTCGTGTTCCCCACAAGTTGCAGGTAAAACCTATGCAATCAGAAGCTACCCGAGATGAAAGCTACCCGAGATGAAAGCTGGTCCCCTCTGGGCCTCTGGACTTGTTCCCAAGACATTGTGCCCCACAGTCTAGCTCCCCTGTGCTCTCCTCACCCCTGCCCCCATCAGACCCCGCACGTAACAGGCTTTCCCTACATGAATACAGAGCAGTGGATTTTGGTGCAGCGCTTCCTGCTATAGTACAACCTGTCTATGAAATGCTCACCTGGGCGGCCCAGCTACCTCAGAACCACGAGGTCCCCAGGTCTGGGGGCTGGCGGCACGCAGATGCAGGGTGGCGTCTGTGCTGCTGCGCCCTCGCTCTGGCTGAGCAGCACAGAGCTGCACGGGTGAGCGGTTGGGGCTGGGGAGAAACACAGTGCCGCCTTCCTCCCCCTAGTTGGGGATGAATGCCCTTCACTCATACCCTCTGAATTCTCATGCCAGCCTTCTGGTGCCTTGGCTTGCAGAGACGGGAGGGCCAAGGCACTCGCAGAAGTTATGCGCTTGCAGACCCAGAATTCCAGCCTCACCTGCTCGGCCCCTGGAGCCACCTAAGCTGGTAACCCCTGGGCGGAGCCAGCGTGGCTCGTTGCTCCTTGGTCTGCCCCTTCTCGGGGCTTGCCATGGATTTACGTGTCAGGTGGCCTTTATGCTTGCAGGTGACAGTACAGCAAGGGTGAATTTCTTCACCTCATGGCTTTTCTTAGTGACACACTGCCAGAGTTCTACTTGTTCAAAGGTAATGTGGGAGTTTTATCCTTGTTAATTTTCACCCTTTGGACAGCCTTATAAAATCCTTCTTCAGAGAACAAGCTCTGTTTCTTTTCCATTGAAATGCAGTTTTACTTTTTTTCCTTCCTGATTCAGTTCCTTTCTTTTAAACGAGTTTGTCTTCATTTCCTGTTTTAAATTGCAGTCTTTGCTGAAGTGCCTGGCTCTGGTTAAGAGGAAACAAATAAATTGCTTTAGAGAGATTCTCCCACAATTGACTCTAGTAATATAAAGCCATGTAATTTAATGCCCAGAAATTTCAGAACCTCAATCCACGGCCTTTGACAGCACTTAGGAGTAGATGAATCGAAGGATTCCGGAGCCCGGTGTGGAGGGCCGCTCTGTTTCCCGTGGTCGCGGCTGCCTTGGAGCGCCCGCTGCAGGCTGAGGCTCCTCTCCCCTCTTGGGCATGGTGTCCCGGGAATTCCATGGCCCTGGTCCTGGCCTGGATTATGAGCCCTGTGTGAGAATTACGAGAGAGAGGTGGGGCTAAATAGAAGGCCTTGTCCTTTCCGTTGGAAGAACGTCCTCCTTTCTCCCGGCAAATCCTCTCTTCTTGAATTTTTGTATTACAGCATTTTAGAATATTTCTTCCATCCCAAATACCAATTACTGTCCATTTTGTTTCTTGACATCTCAAGGAATTTCAGTTTTTCAGAAAGGTTACATTGTTACTTTATCAAGATGATTTTCAAACCGAGTCAGTTTTAATTTAAACAGCTCGTCGACACTCCCCCCCCACTGCCCTTCTTCTTCCCCAAAGTCCTGCAGGTTGCGGGGCCCAGTGGTGAGGCGTGAGGGCTCCCTGAGGTCTGTGTTGCTGCTTGCGTGTTGGCTTGTGAAGCTCTGCAGAGCCCCGGGTGGGAAACGATATCGCTGAGGGCCCAGGATGTCCAGTGTGCTGCTGAAGGGTGGGGATTGGAGGGGGATTGGGGCGCCCGCTCCTGTTGTGGAAGGGTCTGCACCCGCAACCAAGGTCCACAAGCAGCTCGTGAGTTTTGCATGCTGGTGCCAGCCAGAGCAAGCTTATGAGATGCCAGGTGTGCGGGCAAGGGCCCTCTGGCTGCTTCCTTGGGACCTGCACTTGACCGATTCCTGGCTACTGCGTGTTATGCAGTTATTTTCATGTTATCCCTAGCAATTTCATTGCATTAAAAAAAATGCTGGTGATTAGGTACTAGACCCTTACGATATACTCTGTCGGTTTCTTTGCATTTCCAACTCCATGCTATAAGCTGGGGGGGAAATCCCTGCTTGCCAATGTAATCATTTGTTAAGGAACGCCTTGTTCTGAGAACGGGGGGTTTCTCTTCTGGCTCACGGACGCAACCATTTGTGAGCTTGCGGAAAGTCAGGCGCTCTGCTCGTCAAAGAGGAACGAACGGCTCTGAGCGCCGTGCCCGCGGCCTACGCGCTGCGAAGTGCTTCTGCATTCGGATCCTCCGAGCCCGCTTTACAGATGATCATGTGGAGCACATGGCTTCCCAAGGACACCTGAAGGACCCCTGTCAAGTACACGGGGTGGCCGAGTCTGCTGATACCAGAAGCTGTGCTTTCCCCGCCAGTTTACCACCTTTAGCTAAGAGCAAGAGAAGGACCAGAGAAGCATTCCGATGATGTCTGTCCTCTCGTTTGTGAGCTTTCTTATAGTATTTGTCTTTGTGTTTTTGCATTATGTTCACAAATGATATTATCCTGTGGGGTGTTTTTTGGAGGGCACTTTTCTTTCATATTTAAGTTTAAATGTTATGTTTGCTTCATAAAAGGAATTGGAAGGTCCCCTTCATTTCCAGTACTCTGGAACAATTCATACCGCACCAGTGTGGGACTACCTGGTTTTGGAAGACTTGGTCAGATTCCCCCGGGAAGCCATGTGGCCCTGTGCTTCTTTGTGAGGGTAGTCCCTTAATTGCTCTATCTTTTAAAAATTGAAATTGGTCTGTTGAGGCTTTCTAACTCTAACTAGGTTGATTTTGGTAATCAGTGTATCACTAGGAAAGTATCTAATTCATTTAGGTTTTCAAATTTAGTTGCCTGGAGTTTTGCAAAGTAATCTTTCATGATATTAATTTTCTCTCCTGTTTTAATGGTTATTTATCGCTTGTCATTTATTATTTTATATATTTGTTCCTTTATTCATGATCAAATTAACTAGTGGTTTGACTATTACATTTTTTTTAAATAATGATTTTTATTAATTAAACTCACTGTTTTATTAAATTTTCTCTATTTCATTTATTTCTGCTTTTACCTTTGTTATTTTCTTCCTTGCCTTTTTGGTTTACTTTGTTATTCCTTTTATTTTTTTCAAATGAAAGCAACATCATGTAGAAGGTACAGTTCCCATACATCTCCCCTCACAAACAATTTTTCCTATTAGTAATACTTTGCATTAGTGTGGCACTTTTGTTTCAATTGATTAAACAATATCATTACATTTATACTGTTAACTATAGTCCATAGTTTATATTAGGGTTCACTGTGTTGTACAGTTCTATGCTTTTTAAAACTTTTTTATTCCGGAAAAATATATATATGTGTGTGTGTGTGTGTGTGTATGTGTCTCCTTCCCTTTTAATCACATTTTCTGGGAATTTAATTCATTTATTTTAATTTTATGTATTGTATTGATCAAATTGTTATTGCTGTGTATTTTTCTCTGGTAACTACCTTAAATATAGATTCTGATGTGTAGTGTTTCCATTGTCATTTAAAAAAAAGTTCTGTCCTTTCAGTTTGGTTTTCCTCTTTCACCTAAGAGTTATAGAAGTTTTAAAAAATTTCCCAGTGGAGAAATTGGAACCCTCATTCATTGTTGGTGGGACTATGAAATGGTACAGTCACTGTGGGAAGCAGTTTGGTGATTCCTTAAAAAGTTGACTCAGCAATCCCACTTTTAGATATATACAGGTAAGTGGAAAACAGGGTCTTAACCAGATCCTTGCACACCAGTGTGCATAGTAGCAGTAGCCACAGTAGCCAAAAGGGGGACGCAACCCTGGTGCCCAGCGACAGGTGATGGATGAAATGAGTGTGTGCATGCGCCGTAGAAGGAATGGAGGTCAGCAGCTTGCTGCGGCGCAAGCAAAACACGGAAACATGCTGAGTGAAATACGTCACATGCTTTCACCTATGGGAAATATCTAGAAGCGAATTCTTAGATTCTTAGAGGAGAGAGTGGATTAGAGGTGACCAGGGGATGGGAGGAGGGGAAAGGGGGCAGCTGTCCCTTGGTGTTGTTTGTGATGCTTTAGCTTTATGATTGACGTTCTCTTTGTGAGCCAGCAGGCGCTCAATCCCTGTGAATGCTGTGTGGGCACCCGTGAGGAAGGTGTGCTGTCGCTCGTGCAAGGCCCAGCACGTAGCCCTGAGGTCTCTCTTTCTGCTGCTGTTGTTTAGATCTATGGCAACAGCTGTTTCAGTCCACTTGCTCTGGATTGTTCTGAGAGCAGTTACTACTCTCAAAAGCGCGTTTCTGTCTCCCTGCGTCTCTCTGATAGTTTTGCTCCAGGAAGTTGGTGACTGTGTTACTTGGTCCATAAATAATCCTAAGTGCTCGATACTTTTAGAAAGGAATTCTGCTGTGTAGGGCAGCAGGGCAGCTGTCCCCACTTTTTTTTTGTTTCTGCATGCCCTCTACATCTTTGTCCATCGCTCTGTTTTTTAGCTTTTCTTTATTTTTTTAATTCTCTCTCTCTCTCCCTGTGTATGTGTGTATATGTATTAGAGAACTTGTAGGTGTATGGAAAAATTATGCAGAAAGTTCGGAGTTCCCACCCCCAGCCCCCAAACATGCAGTTTCCCCAATTATTAACATTTTCCATTAGTGTGGTACTTTTCTTATAATTGATAAAACAATGTTATCATAACTATACTCTTGATTATAGTCCATAATTTACATTAAGGCTCATTGTTTTTTTTTGTATAGTCCTATGGCTTTTAAAATTTTATATTCTACCTAAAATTTCCCCTTCTAAGTCCATTCAGATATACAGTTCAGCAGTGCTGGTTACATCCACAGTGCTGTGCTGCCATCCCACATCCGTCACCAAACCTTCCTGTCCAGCCAAACAGAAGTTCTATGCCGAGGAACAGTTAGCTCCTTGTCCGCCACCCTGGCTCCTGGTGGCCTGTGTACTGGTTTCTGACTGTGAATTTGCTTTCCAATCAGTTCACGTCAGTGAGATAATATGGTATTGGTCCTTTTGTGTCTGGCTTATTCCTCTCAGCATGATGTCTTCAAGGTTCATCCATGTTGCATCATGTATTAGGACTTCATTCCTTTTTACAGCTGAATAGTATTCCATCGCGTGTATTTACCACATTTTGATTATTGGTTATTCATCATTGTACTAGAAATTCTATATTTGATGGACACTTGGGTTGCTTCCATCTTTTGGCAATTGTGAATAACGTAGCTGTAAACACAGGTAGGCAAATATCTGAGTCTCTGCTTTCAGTTCTTTTGGGTATACACCTAGAAGTGGGATTACGGGGTCATATGGTGATTCTGTACTTAACTTTCTGAGGAACAGCCAAACCATCTTCCACAGTGGCTTCACCATTTTACATTCCCACCAACACTGGACCTATTCTTATTTCTCTACATCCTTTCCAACATTTTTTAGTTTCCATTTTTTGAATAGTAGCTATTCTAGTGGGTGTGAAGTGGTATCTCATGATGTGTATTTCTTTAATGGCTAGTGATATTGAGCATCTCTTCATGTGCTAATTGGCAATTTGTATATCTGTGAAGTGTCTATTCATGTATTTTGTCCATTTTTAAATTGGGCTGTTTCTTTTTGTTGTTGAGTTGTAGGATTTTTTTTGTATATTCTGGATATTAAACCCTTATTGGATATGTTGTTTCGAAATATTTTCTCCCATTGGGTTGTTATCTTTTTACTTTCATGATAAATTCCTTTTAGGCACAAAATTAAATTTTGATGAAGTCCCATTTATCTGTTTTTTCTTTTGTTGCCTGTGCTTTAAGTGTAAAGTCTAAGAAACCATTGCCTAACAAAAGACCCTGAAGATGTTTTCCTGTTTTCTTCAAGGAAATGTATAGTTTTGGTTCTTATATTTAGGTCTTTGATCCATTTTGAGTTCATGATTGTATATAGTGTGAGGTAGGGGTCTGTCCCATTCTCTTGCATGTAACTATCCAGTTTTTCCAGCACCATTTGTTGAAGAGACTATCAAGTGGACTTGGCACACTTGTCAAAAATTGGTCATAGATGTGAGGGTTTATTTCTGAACTCTCAGTTTGGTTCCGTTGGTCTGTATGTCTGTTCTTGTGTCAGTACCATATTGTTTTGATTTCTGTAGTTTGTAATGTTTTAAAATCGGAAAGTATGAGTCCTCTAACTTTGTTCTTCCTTTTCAAGATTATTTTTATTTATTCAGACCCCCTTACCATTCCATATAAATTTGATGTTTAGCTTTTCCATTTATGTAAAGAAGGCTGTTGGGATTTTTATTGGCATTGCATTGAATCTGTAAATCACTTTGGACAGAATTGATATCTTAACAATATTTTGTTTTCCAATCCATGAATATGACATGCCCTTACATTTATTGGGTTTTCTTTGATTTCTTCCAACAATGCACTTTTCTGTGTGCAAGTCTGTCGTGCATGTTTGGGATTGAGCCATGTCCCCCACAGATGGCATGTTTAGGTCCCCACATGCCTCCTGTGTCCTGTGGGTGTGAACCCATTTATATATGGTACCTGTGCAGATGTTATTAGCTAAGGTATGCCCAAACTGAAGGAGGGTGGGCCTTAATCCAATAGGTCTGAAGCCCTCACACGCCAGGGAAATTGGACACAGAAGGAGAAGCCACAGGGAGCAGCCAGAAGCTGGAAGTCATTGGAACCCAAAAGGGAAAGAAGACACCGCCACGTGCATTGCCACGTGATGCCCGCAGCCCCCGGGGAAGAGGTATCGCCTTGCTGATGCCTCGGCTGTGGACTTCTCCTGGCCTCAAAACTGTTGGCAAATAAATTCCTGCTGTTTAAGCCAACTCCTTTTATGGTGTTTGTTTTAGCAACTAGGCTTGGTTACATTTATTCCTAGGTATTTGATTCTTTTACTTGCTAATGTAAATGGAATTTTTTTTTTTAACTTCCACTTCAGAGTTTTCATTTCTAGTGTATAGAAACACCACTGATTTTTGCATGTTCAATTTGTACCCCACCACTTGACTGAGCTCAGTTGTATTCTCTGGTAGATTTTCTCTAGTGGCTTTGTTATGGATTTTTCAGGGTTTTCTCCATAAAGGAGCTTGTCATCTGCAAATAGGGAAAGTTTTACTTCTTCCTTTTCAATTTGGATGCTGTTTTATTTCCTTCTCTTGCCTTGGCTAGAACTTCCAGTATAATGTTGAATGTCGAGTGGTGACAGTGGACATCCTTGTTTTGTTCTAGCTCGTAGGGGGGGAACTTTCTGTCTTTACCTTTGAGTGAGGTGTTGGCAGAGGGTTTTATTTTTGTCTTTTCTTAATCACTTTGTTTCAGTTGTTACAAAAAGAAGAATAAGAGTAAGAATATGGGACAGAGACCAGGGTGGCCCAGAGCCTAAAGGGCGTGCTTCTTGGCCCTTTGCCCGGGCGGCCCCACCCTGCTCTACCGGGGCTCAGCTCGGGCCCTGCCGGCAGCTTCCCGGGGGCTCGTTGCTGAGTCCTGATCCTCTCAGCACAGTGTGGCTGCACAGGCACTGCACCACTCTTTCTTTCATTGGCATTTGAAAAGGGCTGCTCCTTTGTTGCCTTGCTTTTTATATTGGTTTTGAAAGGTCCATTGCCAGTTAATTTCTTTGGCTTTTGTAACCTACTTGAAATTTTTCGGCCTGAAGGCCTTGAGGCTTTTGTGTTTATCTTTGAAATCTAATAGTTTTACTAGGCTATGTCTTGGACTTGGTTTTTCTCTCTCAGTTAATTTTCTCAGGTCCAGGTGGACCTTTCAATGTGTAGATTCAGGCCTTTTTTCTGTTTCTGGAAAGTTCTCATTTTCAGACATACTTTTAAATATTAGTTCTGTTTTCTTATTTTTCTTCTTTCTGGTCTCTGTTAGAAGAATATATTCCTTTCTTTGCCCTGCCTTCCATTTCTACTACTCTCTCTAGTCTTTTTCTATTTCTTTGTTTCATTTTCATTCTATTTGTTATTTTTCTGCCTTTCATAAATGCCTCTTACTAAAATTTTTATGGTTCCATTCTTCTTTGGTAACTTTGTAATTTATCCTTAATTTTTGAGATTGTTTTGTCTGTATCTTCCATTCCTTTCCTGAGTTGAAGCATCTCTGTTTTCATTTCTCCCTGTTTTTTTTGTCCACTCTATTCTTAGTCTTTAAATTTCTGATTCAGGTCTTTTTTTTATATCCTCAGTTGCTTGGTGGAGTGTACCTGACCTCTTCTGGAGTGTTGCTTTACCATTTTTTCCCCCAACTTTGTGGTTCTTTTTCTGGGGGGACTTTATATTATCGATAGGTTTAGAATTTTCTGAGTAGATGTCTCAGTTTTTCTTTTGTTCATTTGTTCGTATTGGGGTGCTTTGTAAGATTCCTAGTTTAATGACCCTCTCCTCTGTCAGTAATGCAAGATCATAGTAATTCATCTGATGATTTTATTTGTGTTGGTGGGCTGCATGTGGAGCCCTTTGATTTTGTGGTTCTTTTTTTCTTGCAGAGTCTACCAATTTCTTCTTTTGCGTCTTTCTTCCTCACTACTAAATTGCCTAGGGTCATTTCTTTTTCCTTTTCCCCATTTAAGTCACTTATAATTTGAGGTGCTTTGATACTAGTTCCGTGTTCACGAGCTTCGGTGGACTTAGCCTTTCTGGGGGTGGTTTGTTATCATCCTTCAGGCCCTTGCATTAGGTGCCTCCACATTTTTGGGGTCTGTTTTGCTGGCCGCATAGCCTTGTGGTGGGATGGTGGGGAGGGTGAGTGAGAGGTTGTGTGCTGGGATTGGGTGATTTTTCATTTTCACTGATGGTTATTTTGAGGTTTGGACATTCTCTGTTTTTTAGCTTTGCTGAGGGCATGGTTTCAGTATAGATTTATTGTTCCCTTCTTGTCGATTTGTATTGCTTTGGGAGGAAATGGTGGTGGGAGGTAGTGGGCGGCTGCTGTTGTCTTTAGCTACCCAGATTTCTTCCCTCCAAAAACTTATTTCCTGCCTCAGCATGATGAGCTTTCCATTCCTATCTTAGTGCAGCTAGTATCCATCTCCACTTCTAACAATTGGCATTCTTTTCAGGATCATTTTCTTCAAAGAAACATGAGTTAAGCATCACTCTTACAGTTGTAGCATGTACTGTCAGATTGGGGTGCAGTTCCTGGTGGGCTGCCAGGAGATAAGTGTTTTTCACCATCCCTCCCTGGAAATAGGATGACCCAGGGAGATGAAGCCTGGGCACGCGGAGATCCTCTCCTTCTCCGTGTTGCGGCAGACGAAGCTGAGACAATGAGAAACCCAAGCGTGCACTCAGAGAGACGGAGGAACAAAGATTTATTATGCGCGGGCTTTGGAGTCAAATCTCCAAATTCTGAGCCCTGGGCATTGGCTTTTGTGGGTTTCTGTTTATTGACTAGTGGGCTGCTGGGCAAGCGGGCACATTCCTGAAGCAAGCAGGCAGGCGGGGGTTACAGAAGCAAAAAAAAAAAAAATGCTAGTTTAGCTTATTTTTCTAAAGCAGAGGGCCTTGGGAGAAGGGGTCGCGAGGAGCCAGGGAGCTGTTATCTTCTCAAAGCTGTGGGTTTCTGGTGAGGGGTGGGAGGAGCAGAGCTGCAGCGGGGAAGGGCTGTCATCTCCCTGAAGCTGTGGGCCTTCGGAGAAGGGGGAGGAGCAGAGCTGCAGCAAGTTCTTCATCATTGGGACTCAGCCTTCTTTGGTGAAACCAGTGGGAGGCAACTTGGCTTGCCCCTTCCTGACTCACTGTCCCTCTGTGCACCTTTGCTCAGGGAACCCACAGAATTCTGACAGCAGAGGCAGTGGGAGACCACCAAAGGAGTTTTTGCAGCACGAGGCATGACCAGACTTATGTGCTAGAGGCTACTGCCCAAAGGACTTTCGCTATGTTGGAATGCCCCATATCTGTGCTGTCCAGCATGGGTGTTGACCACCAGACCCTTGTGGCATGAGCCTGTGAAATGTGACCAGTGTGATGGAGAAAATAAATTTGTAGTTTTATTTAAATGCAATTTAAATAGCTATATGCATGTGGCTGGAAAGCACAGCCTTGAAGAGGTGGCGCTGGCTGCCGAGAGGAAGGGGCTGGAGGGGGCAGCCCTGGCAGGTGGAGTGGGGGCAGGGCGGGGCCTGGGTGTTGTACAGCAGCGGGACCTGCCCCCCCTGGCTGTGTCTTCGGACTCCTCCTCATCATTAGGGTGTTGGAGGGGGCCTCGTACAAAGTGGGGTCTGCTCATCCTTTGGCCTTGCCCAGGAGAGCTTAGCTGTGGAAGCCAAGTGTGACAGTTTGAATTTGGTGAGTCCCCAAAAAGGATTATGTTCCTGAACTAATCTCTTCCTGTAGGTGCGGTACCCTTTGGTTGCATTAGGTTAACTTTAGATCACTTGATTATTCCTTTTGATTGGACTGCATCAGTGAGGCGTGACTCAAGTTGAGTCTCTGCCCTCTTACTGGGTCAGATATAAAGGGAGACACATAGAGAGACACACAGAGAAAGGAAGCTGCCATATTGATCCTGCCGTGTGAGAGAGAGGACTGCAGGAAGGCAGAGAAGCCTGAGAGGCTGAGCGAGGTCCCAGAGTCTGGAACCAGCAGAGCTCAGAGGCATGGAGAGAGGCCCCCGAGGGGCAGGGCCCACGCAGCAGCTCCAGGCTGAGGGGACAGCCCTGCCATACGCCCGTCACCACGTGGCAGGACGCCAGGACCACGAGCAGCGACTTTGGCGAGAAAGCATCTCTGATGGTGCCTTGATTTGGACATTTCACAGCCTTGGAACTGTAAGCTTTTACCCCAGATAAAATGCCTGGTATAAAAGCCAACCCATTTCTGGTACTCTGCATGGGCAGCCCTTTGGCACATGGAGACACCAGATGACAAAGGAAGCTTGCTGCCCTGTCTTCCTTGTCCCTGCCCTGGTGTGCTCAGGACTTTCTCAGCACCCCTGGTGAGGGTGAGGGAAGGGGGTTTGTCCACTGTCACAGCTATTTATGCTCCTGGTTGGAGACTCGGCCACTTCTCCTCACACACTGTTCTGGTAAACTGAGGCCCGGGGCATTTTAAAATAACAGGCACCCTGGTGGAAAGGTCTGCTGATAAGGCCGTCAGCTTGTCGGATCGATTCCAGCCACAGTCATCTGTTGTCAGCCCAGCAGAATAAAGACCCCCGAAATTTGAAGTTTTCCTCCCATACTTCATATTCAGGGGCCTGAGACAAATTACCTCTATCCGAATCTAAGACATGTCCTGAAAAACAATGAGGAACAATGTAAGTCCTTGTTAATGTCCAAATGGAGAGGGAAAATATGACCCTGGAGCTGCCTCTGGGCCACATAGCTCTCAGAGTAAGCCTGGATTAGTCACAGCTCCTGCCTGCAGTCTTGGAAGCACAGAGGTGGAAAGCACGAGGCTTCCGAAATGATCCGTCCCCAGGTTTGGTAACTTCTCTCCATCGTCCCCTCCCTTGAGGGAGTCTGGAAGCAGCCTGGGGCTTGCTCATTGCACACAGGAGACCGTGCAGGTGTTTGCTGGGGTCGTTCATTGGCTGGAGCCAGCCCTGCTCCCTGGGGCCTGGGGCCTCCTGCTCCTCCCTCCCGCTTGGTTCTGTGGTTCAGGGAGGCGGCCGCAGGCTGTACCGCGATGTTGCTGAGTCCTAGGTCTCCCCCTCCTCTGAACCCTGCGGCTTATGCAGTGTTCTCTGTCACTGCCTCCCCATCAGTGCCTGTCTTAGTTTCCCTGGCTTGATCACAAATATCACGAAATGAGCCAGCTTCAGGCACGGTTCTGAGGCTAGAAGTCCGGAACCGAGGCGCCAGCAAGGCGATGCTTTCTCCAGAAGGCCGTGGCGTTCTGGGGTGTTCTTGGTCCTGGGCTTTTCCGTCACGTGGCAGTGCCCGTGGTGATGTCTTCTTCCTTCTCTTCCGGGTTCCGTGGGCTTCCAGCTTCTTGTCTCCCTGTGGCTTTCCCCCGTGGCCTTCTTTATAAGGCCTCCAGTAATAGGATCAAGATCCAACCTGATTCGGCTGGTAACACCTTAACTAAAAACAACACCTTCAGAAGGTCCTGTTTACAGGGGGGTCACACCCACAGGAGTGGGTCAAGATTAAGACCATGTTTTCTGGAGCCCGGCGCCCCTTTAGCTGCTGAGTTAGTGCAGGATCTGCGCTTGTCATCCTAAGTGCTGCCCTCTCTCCGTGTAGAATTAGTCTTGCAAATAGCCGCCATCTTTTAAGCGCTGAGGGTGCCGGCATCTGCTGGCCTGTTGACACCCACCCGTCCTTTCCCTGGGCACGTGGGGGCTCAGCTGGGGAGCAGTGTGCCTGGCCCCCCTCGACCAGCACTGCCTGCGCAGCCTGCCTGGCCGGGAGCTCCCAGGCAGCGGCTCGCTCTGCGCAGTTTCTCAGTAACGAGGCCTCGCCTGCCGGACCCGGGCCCACGGCAGCCATTCAGATGCTCTTTGATGACCTTCATTTCCAAACAGCTTCTTCAGACAGCCAGATAAGCAGAGCATGAGACAGGCTCTCGGTGGTTATGGATCCTTCTGTCGGGTCTTGGACAAGGCTGTCAGTTAGCTGCTGTTGCTCTGCAATGGACCCCTGAGCAGAGGCTGAGGCGTGAAGAGGGCGCCTGCTCGCCGAGCTCTCGGGCGTGGACGCGCCGGCCCAGCAGAGCAGAAAGCCTGGCCTGGGCCTCTGCCGGCCGTCGAGACGGCGCCTCACTCACCTGCTCTGCTCGGCCCCTCCGACATGGCCGAAAGGGTCCTTTACCTTCTAAACTCAAGGTAAAAACTAACAAAAAGCAGCAACAGAAATTCCTCACAGACTAGGCTAGACTTGGGGACTGTCCTAAGTTTTGTCAAATGTTCTAAATGTGTGACCATCCTCAAGATTCAAATGTACATCTCTTGAACATATATGAAGTTATTCTTTTGTTTGAGCACATGGTGTCCTTACTGGCCCCATGAGAGGGGCTATCCGTCAGGTCTCAGGCGTGTTTCGGGCTTTTCTTCAGGTTTTTTTTTTTTTTTTTTTTTTTACTGTATCTTTTTTTTTTTTTTTTAATTTTTTAAAAATTAAAAAAAAAATTTTTATTTATTTTTATTGTGGGTAAATTTTCTTCAGTTTTGAGGAAAGGCCTTATCCCTCTGTGTACCCTCAGGATCCATTTGATCCAACTTCAGTGTTTGAATTTCCATTTTGAACATTTCAGACTTATTTGTAGGGATTGATATTTTGTGTGACTTTTGTTATATTGTTCAAAGAACAAAGAAAAAAATTATCATGATTTTTTAATCTCATAGAGTCCATTCTGGCTTGCAATTATTATATGAGTCCAGAGGCCCTTTTCATAATTCTAAGATATATTATGGGATCTTACTGATCTTTTCCTATGTCTTGAAATATTTTGTTATTTTATCATGCTAGAAATCATTTTACCATTACTCATCAATTATTCCTAACTATTCTAAAATGGACTAAAATAAGAGAATGGAAGAATGATTGGAATTACCCAGAATAATCATGTAATAGTGAAATAAATCATTCCTTTAGTATCGTTCTTCAGTTTTTTTCTTGTATTGCTGAAATGAAGGCATTATCTTTCCAGAAGGTTAAGTCTGAAGACAACCTTCTTTGTAGCTTTTTTATAACTTTCACTGAACATGGTAGAGAGCTCAGAATTTCCTATCTTCCCCCCATAGTGGAATGGAGAGGAAAATTGGCGGAGGAAGATGTTTTACCATTAGATGGGTCAGAAGATGAATCTGAGAGACAGAGAGAAGTCCTCCACGTGTAACCATGATGGCAGGGTTGGCCGTAGGAGGAAATTCTCAGACTTTGTATTCTGCCGAAGGTGTCCTGAATGAATTTCGTCAAACTCAAGCATTGTTGAGTGAATGACATAATTCTAAGGGCAGAAAGGAAGTGAGGGCTCTCATCCAAGTGCTTATTCAACAGGAAGGGCTTCGCCACACAGTGTTTTGAAAGAAGGACGTGGACCAACCCCTTTTGTTGACAAGATGTGTGGCAGACTTGTAGGCCAGCCCTCCATAAAGGGACCCGTGCTGAAGGCAGGTGTGTACCCAAAAGGTGATTCGAAGGAAATAGGTGGAGAAGTGGAAAAATTCATTGGCTTGAGCATTCTCTCTGGTGGTCTCCAATCTATCAGTGAAAATCCTTTGCAATTACGGAGCAAAGAAGATGACTATCCTTCAACAAAGTCATACGCCATCAAAAAGTTTCAAAAGTATTGCGTTTTGTACAAGGAAAGCCAGAAGTAATGAGAAAGAATCTACCAGAGATGACGGTGGCATTTGGCATCAGTACTTAGGTAGGGCTATGTCCCAGGTTAAGTCGTGAAGGTTGAATGGATTGCATTCAAAGGGCGTTGCCCATTTCAGATATAGAATATGTACCTTAAAAAGTAGGAAAAATTGGGGGAAATTGAATTTGCTATGTTTAAAATTTCTAATATAGTTGTTTTTCCCCCTTTATTCTTCTGAAAATTATCTGTAAAATGCCTAAAAATATATAAAAATAAAGAGGGTCCATTGGACTCGGTGAGTGGTGACTCTCCTTCCTAGGCTGAGGTCGATGGAGCTGCCAGTGAGGCGCCTCCTGATAGGCCCTGGTGCCTGGGGTGTCAGAGCCCGGGGGATGTGGCTCTAGGGTCCCTGCACGTCAGGTGCGGGCCCCCGCGCAGGCTTCGGCACGGCCTGACTGAGCCGAGGCTCTTGGAAAGAGTCCAGCCCTCGGAGTTGTTGGCTCTGGGAGTGGGACAGAGGGTGCACCTCACCTCCCTGGACTCGGCATGGGTGTGGGGCACCCGGAGTGCGGGTCCCTTGCCCGGGGTGAGGGTGTGAGCACCACGGTGGGCCACTGCGTCCTTAGGGCTGGAGCGTGTTCGGGCTTTGAAGGTCGCTTGTGCTGAGTTAATGTGCACAGGCTGGCTCTGGATCTCAGCAACCTTCTCCCTCTTCCTCCTCCTCCTCCTCCCTGGAAGATAAATGAGGCCTTGGAACGTCTCGTTTAGCAGGTTCCCCACCCCGAGCACGCGCGGTGCTGGGCCGGCGTCTTACGTATGCTCTGTGCCTTCTTCATCAGCAGCGCCACCTCGCAGCGAGGAGGACGGGGCCAGGAGGTGAAGGGACAAGGTCGAGTCTTGGTCTTGGGGTAGGCTGGACTACAAGTGTAGCAAAGGACCATAGCATGGCTGTCTGCGCCTCTCTTTTTTTAAGACTTAATGGGCTGCCCTGCAGGGCGTTCATATTCAGTATCAGTATTGAAGCTATTTTCTGTTTGTTTGTTTTTTCATTCTGAGAGACAAATAGGAAAAATCTCTTCCATATTTGTGGGAAAGCACTCAGATGACTTACTAACTTCCGCAGGCCCCAGGTTTACCAGTGCCGTTGGCTTCTTTGGGGAAGTGCTGGACACTCATGGGTAATAGGAAGGGTGGGGCAGCCTCGCGGTTGAGGTGGCCTTGCTCTGCCTTTGGTACTGGACCTCTGGGTTTGCTCTGGTCTCAGGAGTGGAACACACTCGAGGAGTCTGTCCTTCTGGATCCAGGACGTGCCTGCAAAACCCTTGTGAATGTAATTTACGCTGTACAAGCCAGCTAGCAAGAGGGAAGCCACGTGCCTGGCGACCGCGTCGCGCAGGCGTCTGAGCCGCTCCGTGGGGTGTGCCTCTTGCTCTAGCTCTCGGGTTGCCAGCCCCCCACAGGTGTCCTCGCCCGGAAACATGCTTCTATTACTTTGCTGTTCTAAATAAATCTGGGTCCCAAATGGAAAGGGAAATCAATTTAATTACTTAGGAAACTTTTCCTTAAGGGTGAATGAATTATGAGGGTAAAATGCAGTCTTTGTCACTGGTAACTTTATTTCAGGGCTGACTAGGAAAGAAATTAGTTTCCCTGAAGATGAGGTGTCTGTAGGAGGTGAAAGCAGAGAGCACACACAATGTACGCTACCCAGAACTGCAGGCGGGAAAGCCCTGCGCTCCTGGGACCAAGGAGAAATGAGTTTGAGTTCCGGTGGCAGTAGGAACATGCCACTGAACGAAGCCAGAGGACTTCGCGGGTGTCAGGTCCAAGGAGTCATGAAGGAGGAGAGAGCTGATCGCAGTTAACCCCATGATGAGAGAGTTGTGCCCTGACAGGCGCTGCGGGCACGCTGTTGGCTGGTGGGCTGTGCCCTGCATCCAGGAGGTATCCGTCTCTGGGTAAGTGCCAGCCTGTCCCCTCCTTGGGGCACCATCTGCCCCACAGTCCTTTGCTGGGCCTAGAGAGCAGCTTTCACTGTGTTTTTAACTCCCTATAACACAGTTTTGCAACACATCACTTTTGTAATAACCCAAATTGAAAACCTGTGCAGAAAAAGAAACTGGCTTTTAGCTGAGGATTTAAACCTCTGACTGTCAAGGACTTGCAAGTGCAAAGTAATGGCAGGTGCCTGCCTGCCAGGGCCAGAGCAGTCATTTGATTGAGAAGGAGAGAATAAATGAACTCTTCTCTTCCCTACGTGCGTCTTCCACATGTGTTTATTTTTGTTTCCCTTCCAGGTGCACGGTTCTGGGTGTTTAGGGCATTCCCAGAGTTGTGCGGCCTTCACCACTGTCTCCTTCCAGAGCATCTCCCCAAAAGAAATCTCATACTCAGGTGCAGTCACTCTTCATTTTCTCCTGCCTCCACTCCTTGGAAAGCACCAGTCTTTCCATTTCTGTGGATTTGTCTTTTCATGCCAACTGTGAGTGAGGACTGGCGCATTGGAGAAGCCAAGATTAGAGAGGTCCAAGACAAAACAAGTGGAGACAGCAAGCTGCAGAGTTGCAGATAAAGCAGTTTTGGTAAAAGAGAGAAAACAGGAAATTGCAGCTCTAAAGCAGTAGTACATTTAGCTTTTAAATGGGCAAGAGGGTACCCATATTTCTCTCCCTTCTTTGGGTTAGTTCTATTCCAGAACAAGTCTTCACTAAAGAAACAGTATCAGTTTTTTAGAATGAACTCTCGAGTACCCACCAAGCAAGGGCCATTTGGTGCGAGGTCCTTCCTCAGCATACAAAACTCCACTTGCCAAGAGTGCCTTCACCCGGGCCTCACCTGGGTTTGGGCCTCCTCCATGCAGCCTTGGTCGCAGCCGTGGGCTTTGTCCACTCCTCCCTCCTTTGCTGCAAATTTCCAACCCCTGTTGTGTGTGAGCTGATAACCGCTTTGGAATCAGTCTCCATGTGCTTTGTGCTCATGGTTTCTGCTCAGCTCAGTTTGGGATGCCTTCAGAGCAGGCAAAGAGCTTGTCTCCTCTCTGGTCTCTACTGTTATGGGGCAGAAACTGCGACTTAGGAACATGGATAAAATAATAGTAGCTTGACTTGAGCTCATCTCTGCTGCTAAGAGACCATGTATAGCAGATAAAGACTGTGCTTTTTCCCATGGAAGCAATTTCTTCTTGTAGACACTAGCAAGCATAAATATACAGGTATGTTTTGTAGAAATCATAAATTCACAGGAGAGATGCACCCCCTACGAGTTTACTTTATACAGAGCAGCTGCATGTGCTGAGCCAGCAGAGACGTGCACACGCATATGCACACGTGCAGACAGCGGCAGGTACAGCTCCTTACATCCTGTGGGCAGTCTGGCCCATCCTCTCACCTAAGGAGGGAACCTGAGGTGAGAGGCATGAATCGGCGGCTTCCGTAGCTGGCCTATCTCACCCTCAGCAAGGGATAAAGGCAGCTCTTTTTACGAAACGTGTCTTCTAGATGAAAGCTAACCATTCATCAAGTGTCCTTCTGAAGAACCCACCATCTCTTCCAATGTGGAAAGAAAAAACCTGGCTTTGTATAAGAGATTGATTGTGGTTAATTTTGATTCTACTCCAGTTTTGAGTGCTATATTTAGAGCTGACCCTCGGAGGAGATGAAGCCCCAAGATGCACCCAGATGCTGGGAGCGGAGGTAAAGATGATGTACCTCATCTGCTACACTTAGGTTGTAGAGCAGGTCCTGAGTGGCTGTGCCTGAAGGTATGTGGAGACCTTCTGAGTTGGCCTCCTTGTCTTTGGGAGACTCAGACCCAGAGAGCAGGTGGCAGAGCTGTGTCTTGACCCTGTGCCATCCACCTCAGATGATGCAGTGCTTTAACTCCTTCCTCCCATGGATTCTGGGTGGGCCGTGGTGGGCATTGCTTGCCCTAAATGTTCTGTGGCACGACTGGCCCATGTCTCTCTGGGAAGTTTCCAGCAGTTGTTTTAGTCTTAGTTATTTTGGTGATAGAGTCAAAGAATTATTTCCTGGAAATCATTGATTCTGGAAATTGATAGCAAATTTGTATCATTCCATCCTACGTAACAGATATCTCTGCACCCAAGGAGCTTTTGGCATGAGCAGACAAAAGAAAGAAGGTAAATGAGTGAAATAGTTAATGATAAGTGCTTGAAGGAGAGTAGAGCATAGAAGAGGAAAAGGAAGTGTGCCAGTTTTAATAGGCTGTCTCGGCAGGCCTCTCTGAGGTGGGCAAAGATGGGGCTGGTGGCCAAGCCCGTGCACAGCTGTAGGGGAGCAGGGGCTGAGCCTCTGAGGCTGGCACGGCTGAGCAGGGAGAGCTGGGCCGGCTGGAGGGCGAGAAGCCAGGGGCGCAGGCTGGGTGGGACCTGGTCGGCCCTTGGAAGGACATGGCCTCTGATCTGGATCGGTGGGGGGCTCTCGGCAGAGGGCCAGTGTGCTCAGAACCCTGGGTTGTAGACCTATTTGCCGACACGGTGGTGGTGTGTTGAGGGTTAGCAGAGGGGAGAGAACACGGGCTGGACTCGGGGAGGTTGTTCTGATGGTCCAGGAGGGAAGTGACGGTGCCGCGGTGAGGGTGGTGGCGGTGGGGGTGGTGAGAAGCGGTTGGGTCTGCGCTGGGTCTTGAAGGTGGTGCTGAAAGGTTTGCTGATGGGTTGTATGAAGAGTGTGAGAGGAGACAGTGGTCAAGGATGACCCCAAGGTCTCGCCTCGCTGACAGGGCGGCTGGCAGGGGCTCTGGCTTTGGGGTGTCAGGAGCTCCGTTTTGGATGTGGATCATTTGTGGGGCCGGGTAGACATCTGGTGCTGCAGCGTTGCTCTAGTTTTGGAACGCCGCAGGGAAAGCTTCCTCCTCCCAGGGAGGTTACTGTGTGCTTTTTCCAGGTCTCTTTTGTCCCTTGTGGAATATTTCCTGCACGGCACATGCCGAGTGGAGAACAAGGTTGGAACCAGCTCCGGTCCCCTGGGCCCCAGCCCCCTTTATTTCTTGCAGGGGGTGGTGACATCTCATCAGGAATTTCTGAGGGCCAGCAAGACGACAGGGTGGTCGCCTTTATGCGTCAAACTTCCACGCAGTTGGGGGAATAACAGGTGCGTGGCGACTGAGTGCTGGCAAAGGAGAGCAGGACGCCTTGTGTGTGTCCTTGCGTTTTCTAGTTGCTTGTGTCCGTGAAAAGGCAGCAGCAAAAAAGTACTGCAGTTCTGTTTTACTTCTCCCAGTTTACCAGTGGGGTTTTAGTTCCAGCGCTTTCCCTCTAGAGCGATTTCTCCTCTTTCTCAGCCCTTCTCAGTAGCCAGGATATGGGTTTGCTGTGAGATGCGTGTGTGCATGTGTGCCTGTTTGTGGGTGAGCACAGCCAGGAGCTTAGACCCCGCTGTTTTCCGCACAGCGGCCTGTCTAATATTTGCCTTGTCTGCCTTAGTCTCACCATCAGCTGTGAAGTCTTTGAAAGAAAATCACAGAGTACAGGTGCATTGCTAGTGTAGCTCTAATGGCATTTAGGTTTAAATCATTGTTATTGCTGATAATAATATACATATTTGCCAGTAAAAAGCAAACCCACTTTAGAAGAACATTCTAAAATGATAGCACTTTCTGAGGTCGGGTAACAGTGTCTGATTCTGGGCCCTTCTAATTGGTTTCGTGGTTCATGTATTACATGTTTCCAGAGACTCCTCAGGGGTGTGCGGTGTTGCCGAGGCAGCAGGTCGGTGCTGTACAAGAGGTGGCCGGGCGCTGGACCGACACGCGTGTCCTGCCAGGCGGGGCCGTCTCCAGCCTTCAGGCTGTGCTCGGGCCTGCGGAGCTCGACTCCGTGGTTACTCGTCATGAGGGCTGAGCGCCCTGTGTCGGCTCTCCAGCTGGAGCAGGGAGGGAGATGGGCAATTTCTTTCAGATCCATACAAAATTCATAAACTTGATTTATCACCAATGGAATTTGTGCTGCTCGAAGCATAAGGCTCAGATCTGGAACTTTATGTTGTAGGAAATGTCTTTCTTTTAGGCCCCTGATGCTTTCCCTGAGGATGTACAGGCGGTGAAATTAGGAAATTGCTTGTACCTGTCTCCTTTCTGGAAATTACACTTAGCTTCCTGACGTTGGATCAATTATTACATCAAGAGCAGAAGGCAGTGCGAGGGGGCCAGTTCTCCCTGGTTCTGAGGATGAGCTGTGGAGCCCGCGCGTAGCGCGTGGGGGCTTCCATGGGGGCAGCGGAAACGCTCAGGCTCTCGTGGAGTCTCCTCCGGCGCTGCGAGCCCCCCTGGCCTCGCCTGCCCCCCTGGCCTCGCCTGCCCCTTGCCCTTTCCTGTCCTCTCCGTCCTCCCCATCTTCTCCGACTCGGGAGTGCCACCCGCCCTCCCTGCCTGCAGTGCTGCACCCCAGCCTCTCCGCAGGGCCCTCTCCCTTTGTTGTCTGCATCCCCTTCGTGGGCCACCTCGTGGATATTGGTGGCTTCCCCTCACCCTGGACCTAGAAGTGTCTGTGTGTTAGTGGACGTGTGAATCTCCTCAAAGCAGGGCATGTTACATGTCTGTGTGTCTTTCTGGGGAGATTTGGAAAGGGCTTGCTGCCCTGCCAGGTGAAGGCCTAGTGCTGTCCAGTGCCAGGTTTCTAACCCAGACCTGCTGCCGCGCTCCCTGCTAAAGCTCACTTGCCTCCTAGGTGAGGGACAGGCACCCACAAGCCGATGAGGAGCAGGCGCTGCACCCCCCGCTCCCCTGGCCTTGCTGCGTTCTTTGGCCCCGTGGGTCTGCCCAGCTCCTGCTTTCTCTCCCTTCCCTCCTGCCCGGCCGCACTCTAGGTGGTGGTGGCTCTGAAAGCCTTCTCCAGCCACCCCTCCCCGCCATGACCTTGCTGCCTACGTGGGGACCACCTCGTTGTCTCCATGCCTCTCTTCTCACTTCTCCCCCGGCTGCCCGGCTGTGTGGCCGGGGAGCCGTTCAGCCTGAGCTGGCTCTCCCTGGCTCTGCTGTGGCTTCAGTGTCTGCCCTGCTCTCAGCAAGGCCCACAGGGCGTCCTGCGGCCGGGCGCTCCGTCACCTGCCTCCTCGCTCTGCCCCTCTGATGTGGCTCGGCCCCCCTCCACACACCGACCCCCTTGCTGGCTCCTGTCATCCCTGGGACTCAAGCGCCAGCCATAGCAGCCGAGCTTGACTCTCAGTGCTCCAATATGCTCCGTCTCCCTTGAGAGAGGCCGCGGTCGACCTCGGCCTCGCGGCATCCCTGACCCCTTGCCTGTCTGGGGTCATCTGTGATTGTCACAGGCTCAGGGCCACGAGAAGGCAAGGCGGCTTTTTTCCCTTGGCATCCGTGGCTCGCCTGGTGGGCCTGGCCCTCGGCAGACCCTCCTAGGAGCTGGGGCGCTGAAGTCGGCTCAGCCCCTGTAACCACTGCTCGGGCCTTTCCTTGCCATCCAGGATGGACCGACCCGAGTTCCTCATCTCGCTGAGCCTGCGCCTGGAATTCTTCACGGAGCTTCTTACGTACCTGCCTGCTTTCCCTTCTAGATGACACTGGCTTTGAGCGCAAGGGGCATGCCTGCGATGACCTGGGGCTTAGTGCCCGTGGGGTAAAGGGCGTGAGGCTCAAGTCCAGGGCCGGTGAGCACAAGAAAGCCCCTGAGAAGAGGCCGTGTGGCTGTCGTGGACAGCCCCAGGTGAAGCAGCAGGCGCTGCCCGCAGGCACCTGCCCTCTCCTCTGCTGTTGTCACCTCAGGAGGCTGGCAGAGCCCCTGGGTTCCGCCGTACTGCGCATGCCGAGCTCTGTTCAGCCCGGGTCCCTCGGCTGTGGTTTCTGAGGGTGCGTGCATTTGGAGGACCCTCCCTCCATGAGGGCGCCCGTCTACTTAGGGACTCCTCCGTGGCTGTGAAGGGTAGGCCTGTGGCCTTGGGGTGGTGGGTGTGCAGGAGGGATGCAGCTTTTCCGAGTGCGTGTCTCGACTGATTGCCGTATTGGCGGCCAAACTCAAACTGTTGCTGCTGTCCGTTTCCTGGACCAATGGAATTTAACGTAACAAGGGCTATGGTTGCAGTTAAACCTACCATTTTGCTCTTTATTTTATCTTAGCTCATCTTGGTTCCTTTTTTTATCATTCTCCTCCATGTGCCTCCGTGTTGTGAACATCTTGTTTTGGTGTGGTACATTTGTTGCAACTGATGAAAGTACATTTTTTAAATAGTGCTATTAATTATAGTCCATGGATTACCTTCGGACTATTAACGTTGTGTTGTGCAGTTTTGGAAATTTTAAAAAATAATAGCTTATTCTAGTAACATATATACCACCTACCGTTTTCACTTTTAACCACATTCAAATACGTAATCCTGTGCTGTTAGTTACGTTTATAAGTTGTGCTACCGTCAGCACCGTCCTTTACCAGATCTCGTTTTGGGCCACTCCCCCTTCCCCCTTCCCTGCACCTGAGGTCCTGGGAGCCCCCCCACACTCGTCCAGCCCCCAGGCCTCTTGCCCAGCTGACTTCTTTGGCTGGAAACCGCACTTCCCAGGACCATGTGTATTAAAAAGGAAAAACCACGTGAGAGGAAGCCCTTTGCCGAATGTGAACGCTGGGCAGCCTTCGGCGTTTCCATTCACTCCTCTACCTGCCTGCCCTGGGCACGGGCTGCGCATTGCGCCCGGGTTGTGGGCTCCACTGGGAGCAAGACCAGTGGTGGTGGGCGGCCAGGCAGGCCTCCGGAGGGCGGGCGCAGCCGAGGTCGATGGGGAGGGGAGGGCGTGCAGGGCAGACAGGGGGCAGGCTCAGAGCCTCCCCGGAGCGCCTGGTGTGCCAGGGTGCGGGGTTTGGGTTTCCCGGAGGGGCTGGGCGAGAGGCAGCTGCAGGTGTGTGTGACGGCCGGCGCCAGCCTGCCCTGCGCCGGGCCCACGGCAGCGGCTGCTCTCCGAGCCCCCCTAGATGGTGCCCCCGCCGGTGGGTGGGGCCTCCCGGCCTGGCCCTGGAGGCGGAGCCAGGACACCTGCAGCCCGCACTCTCCTGGCACCTGTCTCGTTCGCCGCCCACTTCATCACTGCACCGGGCGTGGGGTGGGCGCTTCACACACGGCCCTGCCCGGGCTCGGCTCAGCTGGTTGACCGAGGCCGGGGTCCTGTGAAGGTGGCAGCGCACAGTCAGGTCGCGGTCAGCGCGGGCAGAGCCCCGAATCCCAGCCTTCCGCTGTGGTTACGTGTGTGCCTGGCCTCGCGCCCTGCAGCCTCTGCACCACGCTGCTTGAGTGTGGGCGGAGGGCAGCGCCAGCAGCCGCGCAGTGCGGGAGTGTGAACGTCGCCGTCCCGCTGCCCGGTGGGGCCTGCGTGGAGAGGGCGGTCCGCCGGCGGGCTCTAACTGAGACTAACGCAGCAGCTCCACCTGGCTCTCTCTGGGCACTTTCCTGCGTGGGTGAGCAAGGGCTTCACAGTGCTAGCGCCCAGCTGCAGCGCGCGTGGCCCTGCCCCGCCGAAGCACGGGTGGGTGGTGCGTGTCCAGGGGGAGCTTCTCGCCGGCCCGGCAGCGAAGGGGTTAGCCTTGCGATGTCTTATTGAACCACAAGATGTTATTTATAACCTGTGTCAAGAGCAATTAAACTGATTGATGATTAAGAAAGTTTAATAGTAGAATAATAAGATGCGGTTCTTGACAGCTATTTTTTCTCTTTTTGGAAGCATGTTTTATGAGTCTAATAACAGTAGTAAGGATGGGCTGTATAATATGTTGTGGGGTAATTATATGGTGGTAATATAATATTCAGTCTAGTGTTACATGGTATGTTACTTATAAAAATTAAAATAGCAATTATGATTTTTTGATTTATTGTTGAAGTGGTTTGTTAATTTTGACTTATCCAAAGCAGGGTTAATGAGTACATGTTGATATATTTGATTAAAAGTATACTAATGTTGAATTGAATAAGAAAGGTCAAACAAAATAAATTATTTCCTAGCCACCTCAGGACGGGGCCCTAATTTTCGTTGTCTTTTGTTTTTATGAAAGAAGGTGGCTTCAGATTGACTAGAAACGTTTGCCCTGATTGGCAGCTCCTTAAGCACTGCTCACTGTTGAAGGTGGCATTTGCATTTTAAAAACAGTCTGCTTCTGTCCTTTGTACACTTCTGTGCTTTTTTATGGTAGTATTTATTGCTTGAAGCACTTATGTCTGTGAAAAACAAATATATTGGAAAAAGAAAATTATTTGCAGAAATATAGCAGGGCTGTTACAAGTAGGAAACACAAATGACTAATACACTAAAAAAAAAGTCTAGCTTCCCATGTAATGAAAATGCAAATTGAACCAATAATGCAGTTCTATTTTTGTGTATCAAATTACCAAAGATTAAAAAAGATAATAGTGCTTTTCAGGTGTGGTGAGATTGACACTTTTGTAATGTTTTGCTAAAACGGCTGTTCTGGAGAGCAGCTTCGTGCTCATCAAAGGATGCCTCTGCCCCTGGAAGGGGAGAGGGGTGCCCATGACACTGAGGGGGCTCCTTGTGGAGCATTTGTGCTGAAAGCCCCAACCAGCCACACGCCAGCAGCAGAGGAAGCTCAGGCCGGTGGTGGCACTCTGAACTTCCATGCAGGCTTTGACTGATTTCATTAAAAATTATTTGTCAGCAAGTGAAAATGTCCCGAGTATAAGTATAAAGACTAGGACATAACTTCATGCTTAATCTCAGTTCTGGCTTATTAAAAAATGTGTGCTTCTGTGTGTGTGAGGAGGGGAGAGAGAAATATATCGAGGTATTAATTAGGTCTGTGTAGTGCATTTATGGATGCTTAAATTTTCTCTACAAGAATCATGGATTGTAATAAAAGTGTTGCTGCCTGTAGAGAGAGAGCTGGGAAGGCCCCTGATTCTCCCCAAGTCGAGGGAGTTGGGCTAGGAGGCTGTGGTGGTGGTGGAAGTGTCTGGAAGTTGTCACCTGCTGTCTTCGGGGGGTGGCGAGGTCGTCGTTCCAGCGTGAGGCAGTGGGCTGGGGGTGTGAGAGCTGCGAGGTGCGCTGGGAAGGTTTTCCCTGCCGTCTTTCAGATGAAGGCTTAGCTGGACCACCGACGCGGCCCTGCTGCACTCTGGTTTCCTGGGATCTGAGATTCACCCTCTTCTGTGGCTGGTGAGGCCACAGCAGCCTCCAAGCAGGTCTGTGGCTGAGAGCGAGGAAGAGCCTGGGGGATGGTGGGGGGCTCCGCCAGCAGTGTGCCTTCGGCCGGCCTGGGGGGCGCACCACAGATGGACAGGGGGCTGCCGCACTGTGCAGCCCTTGCCAAGGCTCTTGCACTTCTCCCTAAATGCCACAGGGGACCACTGAAGGCTCTTCAGTTGACGAACGATGTTGGGGTCTCCACCTTCCCACCAGCTGCGGTGCCCAGTCCACACCTCAAATGCGAGGGTCTGGCGGCCCCAGTAAACTGCTCTCCCCTTCGCCAAGTGCTGGGCAATTTAGAGCTGAAGCAGAGGCAGAGCAGGGGGCTACAGTAACTCTGTGAGTCTGAGCAAGCCAGGATGGCGCCCTGGGGGGTGAGGGGCAGGGACCTGCACTCAGGCCACAGGAGCGGAAGGGCCACTGCGAGCCGAGCCAGCCCACTCCTCCCCAGCTCCCCAATTGCCTCCGCAGGGTAGCAGGATGGGATTGGCTGGCAGCGCGCTCGAGAGTGAAAAATCCCTCCTCGCAGAGGCCCGGAGTGGGAGTGTCTAGGAGGCTGGCGCAGTCCCTCGTGGACTTGATGAACTTGGGAGGGAGTACACGTTTATTTCTAGAAACGAGCCCCCCTCGTTACACTAGCAGCTCTTCCTCCTGCTCAGCCTGCGGCCCACCTACAGCCCAGCGTTTGGGTTCTACCAGGAGTTCCCGGGAGGAAGAACCTACCATGGCCATCTTCTCCACCTGCCTGTGCAACCTTTGTTTTAGTTAAGTCTGCAATGAGGGAGGGACTGGCTGTGGCTCACTGAGGCAGCTCTGGTGAGGAGGACGTGCCCCTCGCTGCCCATGCTGCCAGCTCAGCAGGCAGAGCTGCTGCTGCTTCTTGCGTCCCTGGGCTAGGGACTGGTGGGCCTGAGGGCCTTTTTTTGGTGATCATTAATTATTCGTATTAATTTATGCACTCACCTGTGCACAAAGACATTGAGACAGCATACTTATATTTTAAATGACAGAATAACAAAGAAAATGTCATTAAAATTAAAAAGAGACCAATAGGACCAAGAAATAAGGAAATACAAACATGTCTATATGATAGCTCTGCTTGCACTTCAAATTTGGTTTCGTGAATTGTTCTTTCCTATTTGAGACTTAAGTCTCTGCTGCTAATACACATATCAGTTATTTCATGTGAAGCATAAAGGTGATTTAATAATTTTCAATTTTGAACATTTACTTCAAGAGAAAAAATGGACACAATACATAAAGAAACAAGGAGCTGATAGATGCACCTTCATGTGTCTGTAGATAAAACATCAGAAAAGCAATGTGGGATAAGATTACTTTCACACAGCTTTACAAACAATTGATCAGACTATATTGAAAAAAAAAAAAAAAAGCCCATTTTCCCTTCAAAGATCTGAAAGGCAGAGGCTGAAGTTAGGCTACGTTTTTTCCTTACTCCTCCAGCATCATTCGAGGGTGAGTGACTCTCTTCGAGGATGCTGTCAATTGAGCAGTGTCTAGACTAGCGCTGTGTGTTTACAGGGAGGTGAAGCTGGCGTCTACGAAGTAAGAAACGCTGTGTTGGAGAAAGTCGGGTGCCCGGCAGCGGCGGGAGCACGGGACCTCTTACTGCCCTGGCCGTGCCCACCAGACTCAGGGCCCTGTGCCCGGCCTCGTCTGGCCGCTCGGGACAGTGTTTCCAGTCACTGTCGAGAGTGCCCCGCACTTTAAATGCTAGGGGTGGCGCTGTGTGCACGTCACGCCTCGGAAGGAAGCCCCTCCTAATGGGGGGTAGCGCACACACACGCACAGCAGGACTTACGCCCTCTTGGATTGTTCAAAATTCTAACACACATGTTTTTTGACAGACATGGATTGCCTCTATGCTACAAGCAAATTACCTGCCCTTCTAGCTTAAAATTTTGGAAGAATTTTTTTATAGATTAAGAATATGCGTTGGCAAAATGATATTTTCTAGGAACCACGGTTATTTGAAATTTTTAGCAGAGGGAACAGATTGATGTTCGTTATCACTGTGCAACTCAGTAATTCTGAGAGCTTTAGTTCCTCCTTAATGGAAAATGTTGAATTGTTGAATTTTCCTCGCTAATGAAAGGATGTGACTAGATATAATGGCTCTTATTTGGGACTTAACATTAAACTTCAAAAACAGCTTCACCTCTATCCAGTGGATGGCTGGGCAGTCCATCCTGCACTCCATCTCGATGTGTGCAGAAACTGGGGGGAATGTGTGAGAAAATTGGAATATCGAGTCCCACCCCAAATCTACAAGGCCCTTAAGTGGTTCAAATGCAATTAGAGCTTGAGAACTGCTGCCAAGGACTCTGTTCTCTCCTTCCCTGCCGGGCGTGCTCTCCCTGGGTGTCGCCTTTAGAGAGAGGTAGTCTGTGGACTCTCTGGCCCGTCTTCCAACAGCATGAAATAGAGCTAGTATTGTGTGGCGACGCTCTTAGTGCTCTGCAGTGTGCTCCCGTTTGCGCTTCCCCACGGCCCACCTGAAGTCTTACCAGAGCAGCGGCCGAGGGCCGGGTCTTCGGTGCCTGCGCTGGTGCACGCCCCTTGCCCGCCCGCGCCCCTCCGGCCTGCTGCCCTCCCTGCCCGGCCCGCGTGCTGGTTAGAAGCCCAGGAGCCGCGTGCTTGGGCCCCAGGGTGCCTAGGGCTGCTGCCTCCACGCCTGGGGAGAGCCTGGGCGCCTGCGCTGGGGGGAGCTGTGGGGGCGCGCTGGGGGCGGTGGGCCCTCGCCGCCACACACGCGGGAATCGCGGCGCCGAGGCCGGCTGCCCCATCCGGCTGGCTGTGGGCTCACGCGGGGGTGCCCTGGCAGCTCCAGTGGCCTCCCGACTGCTGGGCCTTGGGGTCCTGCTCTGTGTTTTCCGTTTCAGACAGTGACAAAAAAACTAGAAAACAACAATGACCGCTAAACGCAGTGAGGAATGTGCAGTGAATTTGCGCTGGCTCTGCATGGAAGGAGCTGCCACGTTCCCTGCCTTTGCCTTCATGGGGGCTCCCAGCAAGTTTGTTAGGGAAATGGAAACCTTGGCAGGTATCAGACCTCGGCCGGGCCATTTTGGAAGCTTCCAGGCGCCTGTGTCTGCTGCCTTTCCCCTTCCCTCCAGGGCGGGCCGGGTGCTGGCTGCGGTGGGCCTGCAGGTAAGCCGTGGAGGCAAGGCCCACCCCTGGCAGGTGTGAGCCGGGCTGCTTGGCTGGAGGCCGCGAGCAGGGCAGTGCCTTGCTCCTGGACATGGTGCGAGCAGTAGTAGGTGGCTGGTGAGCTGAGCTGCGACCGGCGTCGGGCCCTGTCATCTGGACGCCACCGGAAGTCCTGCTCTTCAGCCTGGCACAGCTGGTCTCTGTGGCTCACCAGAACATTCCCTGATGATGCCGGAGGAGCAGGACTTGCGTGTGGGTGGTGCAGCGCCCCTCTCGCTGTGGCCTGAGGCCTTCGGGTGTCCCTGCTCGTGTGGAGAGAGTGCCGTGGGCTGGAGCCTTGGTCCTGCCACACGCTTCCTCGCCCGAAGGTCTCGGGGCAGGGATGGAGAGCGCCCGCGCAGTGCAGGCACTTCAGAGGGGCTTTCTGGGGGGCTTTTCTGCACCTGGGCCTTCTGAGTCCCTTCGTGCAGGTGCAGGCCCCGCGGGCCCTCTCTGAGTACACGAGACCTGGGCCGTCCCCTGTGTTAAGGTGGTCCGTGTGCTTTCGGAGGGACAGTTTTTTTCTTGTTGACAATGGAAATTGATGAACAAATTTTGAACAGAAGTGTATCTTGAAAACGCTCGACGAGAAGCAGCCGTCCCTTTTCCTTTGGCTTTGTGCTGCCCTGCGTGGACTGTCCGGTTTCTGTTTTGCTGTTGTGCCTCCATACCCTTCCTGTTCTGTCTAGTCAGCTCTTTCTTCATTGTTAGGGCTGCCTGCTGGGTGGAAGAGAGAGGGGTCAGTTCCTCGTGTTGGGGCCATCGGGTGTCGCGAGGGCTGCTGGGGCCTCGCCCGGGCCTGAGCTGCTCGCTGGTCGCTGGCGAGGCTGTGGCCAGTGGGAAAGCACAGGCAGCCTTCCTTGCAGACACGTGGGCATTGCTGGGGGAGCCAGTGGCTGTGAACCCCGTCTTTGTGGGTGAAACCCAGAGGCTGTGCATGCGCGGACACCACTCCCCACTCGCTTTAGCCTGACAAAAGGACCACAGTCACGATGTAAGTAGCATAAAAACATGAGATTTTTCAGTTTTCAGTTGACGTGTCTGAATGATTTATTTAAGATCAAGACTTGACAATGAAAGGGACTTGCTCTTTTTTAAATGGCCCCAGCCAAGTCACCTTGTCTGAGCTGTCAGGGAAAGCTGGATTGTCTGTCAGCGTGAGCAGCAAACTCTTCCAATCATCCAGAAACTTTACTGTCCCAAATCACCTACGAGCGGCACTGTTGGCAGTGTGGTCTTCTGGAAATGTCCCGGGTTTTCATGGGCTAGTAACAGTAAAGTGTGAGGCCACCTTGCTCTCTGTGACGTGGCCCTTCGCCCAGCTGGACCGTGGGCCACGGGGCCTGGGCCCTGCTCACCCTCACCTGGCTTCGGGAATGGTCCCCTTTGCCACTCCTGTCCCGTGCCCCCCCCCTCCAGCCAGACCAGGAGCAACTGCAGGGCAGTTCTCAGGGCTCCCGCAGCACCCAGCTGGGGGCACCAGCTGCGCTCAGCCAAGCTCTGTGGATTTTGGCGGTTTGCTTTTCAGAACTAGTTCATTTTCCAGAAGCAGCGCACGAGCATGTGATCTCCAGGTCGCATGGTGTGCAGGCCCCTTGGTCTGCAGGCCCCGGGGCTGTTTCTCAGGACGGGTATCCCTAGTGACTGCTCTAACCCTTAAAATCCTGGCCAGTCTTACAGGTGACATGGCATCTCATCTCCATCGGAGCTTATTTAACATTAGTGATGCTGCCCACTTCCTCCTATCTTTCACAGGCTTTCCTAAGTAACCTTTTCAGCTACTTTCCTCATTTTCAGTGGGCCTATATATTTTCCTTTTTGAGAACTAAGTCTTCATAGATGATCGTTATTAACCCTTGGTCTGTAATATGTTGCAGATGTATTTCTAATTTGTTTTACTTTTAAATTCACAGCCATTTTTCATCTTTACATTTTTGCATGGAAATATAGACCAGGTTTCCCTGTTGTCTGAGACTTGAGCTGAAAAGGATTCTCCTGACCAGGCTACGTATCCGTGTTTAATCGTGCTTAGCTAGGGCCCTCTGGGGTTGGCGTTACGTCTTTGTTTCCACTGTCACTCTGTGAAACGTCTTCACACAGACCTCCTGTGCACGTGCTTGTCCACGCGGGCTATTTGCACCTGTAGCGTGACACTGGGAGTCCCCCCCAGGGTGCTAACTGAGGCCCAACCTTGAGCCGTCAATCTCCCTTTCCATTTGGCACCATCGTTAATCATTTGAATGAGGGAGCATTTGGCGGATTGATTTAAAGACCCATTTATCCTTTGAGGAATTATTTTTGAGTTAATTAGATAGAGGGAGTAACTGAATTTAATGGATTGATTTATAATCAGTTTACTTTTTCAAATTGCCATGACTCAAGAAAGCTTATTCTCTGTATAAATTTCTGTCGTCAGCTTTCTGAAAGATGGGCTTCTCCACAGAACTTCCTTCTAATTGGAAACATGGCATCAGAAAGAAGTCTTAGGCCAAAGTCTTGTGCTCCTTTTCTCATTAGGGCATAATGAGAGACCTAAATCTTTTAATGCAGTGAATATACGAGAAGTAAAATCTCCTTCTCTGAGCTTGATGGGAAATTCCAAGCTCTCCTGCATCCCAAATGCACGTCACCCAGTTTTAATCGTTGCCGTGCCCTGTTGGCAGGGGGAGGAGGGTGCCTTGCTTCTGACCCATGGCGGTGGGGGAGAGGGGCAGGAAAGCAGGTGAAAGCCTGCTGGGTTGGGATTCTTGGAACCCAGGGGTCCCTGCGAGGTCAAATGTGCATTCCTGAGAAATCACGCTTGAAACTCTGAGAAGGCAAGCTCAGTTGCAGCTGTAGCTTTCCAAGGGTGACTCACAATAGGAAGAGGGTCTTGCCTCCTTCCGCGGGAACTCTGAGCTGTAGCGCAGAGGAGGCCGGTCGAGGGTGCCGCCTGTGCTGTCGAGGGGAAGAGTGCCTCCTTTGGCATGAGCAGAGTAGTCTTGCTTTTTGTGTTGTTTGCGTCGACATTGGTAGAAGCCAGCTAGACTTGCTAGGCTGTCTGAACTTCAGCAATAATTTGGGTATTTCTCCTAGCCAGAGAAAAAGGGTTTAGATTATTTTTCCTCCTAAACAGAACATCTTGGCATAATCTTCATTGTGTTCAAGTTCTAGTTGCCCTTCCTCCTAGACTGTAAGCTTCTTGAAGGCAGCACATCCATTCGTTTTGCAAGCATTAAGCACCTACTGTGCACCGGGCACTTGCATGGGTGCTGGGGATGCAGTGGTGGATAAGGTAAGGCGGACCTGGTCCTGCCCTCAGGGCACAGAAGCAGATGAATAAAGGCAGGCGTAAGGCACGGTGTGGCTGGACAGACAGCAGGGAGGAAGTGTGCACCGCGAGGTCGGGCGGGCCTCTGTGGGGGTGACAGCTTAGCCTGGACCTGGACGACAAGGCCGGACACGGGGCTGGGCTGGCGTGCTGGCCTCCGCCATGGGCCCTCCCAGCAGGTGGCCGGTGCCTGGCACTTGGCGGTGGTGCGGTCGCCCTGCCCTTGGGCAGGGTATGTGTTCACAAGAGGGCACCTCTGGTGGCGTGAGCCCTCTGTCTTCAGCCCGTGGCAGGACTGGCAGGCTCTGCGCCTGCCTCTGCCCCCTCATTCCTCAGCTGTGTCTCCATGTCAGGGGATCCCTCACCTCGCCCTTGCTTCAAGGCCAGTGCACCGCGTTCTCCTCCCGACACAGCACTCCTTGTAGCACTGAGCTGACGATGGGAAGCCCGTGCTGAGGTGCCTTCAGAGGCCTCCCCCTCTGCTCGAGAGGAAAGCCCAGCTCTGGAGGTGCGTGCGGGGCCTCCACGTCATGAGTCTTCCTTCCGCCCACCTCATTGCCTCGCATCTGGTGTGCTGAGTTCCAAGGCCTCTTCTTGTGTTCGACATGCGCACTCCTGGACCCCGGGCGTCGTGCGGCTGTGACTCGCCCACCGCCACCCCAGCGCTTACCTGGCTGACTTTGATTGCAGCACTTTCTCCACTTGGCCCTATTTATTTTACAGCCGTGGCTGTGTGGGCCACATCTCCCTATAAAGATGGCCAATAAATGTTAGGGGAATGAAGGAATCAGCGCGTCAACATGTGAACGAATGAATGTGCTCTCTCTTCCTCTAGACTTGAAGGCGGTTCTTGATCTCATTTTCACACCCTCCTTCAACCCCTCAGCTTCTTGCATGTGAATAGTGTTCAATACGTGTTGACAGAATGAATCAGTAGTTCAACAAACAGGATTTCTATGAACAAAAATCTCACTCATAGCATTATGAAAAAATCAAAGAGTCAGTCAAGCCAGAAAAATGTTCTATGATTATCTTTTTGCCAAAATGGCATTATAAAAATGATGATCCAAGATACAGAAAAATTCGTCTGTTCTTTACCTCCAGAACTCAAAACTTTTGTCATTTTTCCAGGTGTTATCAAGAGATTTTTCCCTCTGGTGTGGAAAGTTGATGCCAGTTTTCTTACACAAGCATGAGACACACTGCTTAACAAACTGCTCTCCCAGTCTCACATTGTGCCTTCCGGCTGTGGGTTGTTTATTTGATGTTCGAGACCCTCTATTGGGGGTGGTGTTGGTGGCAGTGGTGATGGCGATGGTGTTGGGCAAGGAGTGGGAACCAGAGCCGCGCTGTAGGTGAGAGGAAAACGTTGGTTGTCATCATTTGTGACTCCTCTTAGGACCAGGAAGTTGATGGCTGGGTATGGCCAAGTCACGCCTCTTGCTGGGCTCATGGAGAGCATGTCATCGTCGTTTTGTGATGGTCATCTGCTGATGTCCTGTCCACTGACCACGATGCCCGTGTGTGGACAGCAGGCCAGAAGCCCAAGCTTTCAACCACATCCTAGAGTTGAGAGCTGTGATGGGCGTTTAGTCTGTGACCTTGGGTCGAACATTATTTATATTAGCATTAAACATTCTTACTGCTAAGCCAATTTGATCTTAACATTCATTGTTTTTGCTGACTTTTGTGAATTTAGAGTCTTGGGTTGTGACATTGACTCTCACCAAAGCAGGAATTTTCCTTTGCTTTGAAACCCAAATCTATGTAAGTGCTAAAATCTCCATCACTGAAGTGTCATGGTTTCAAATTTAAAAATCCCATGTTGGGAAATGCAAAAGATTAGAGCCATAGAGAAATTCCAGCTTGCTTATAAAGAACTGAATATTTCTGATTACCAGTTAAGCTCCTAATTGTGTGAAGAGGTTTATTGCAGGGTGTGTGTAGTGTAGGTGATTAACGTGACGTGCTCCGATGCCTCCCTCTGGGCTCCGCGGCAGGTGCACTGCTTTACCTCAGCATTGGAGCTGAAGGTTGCCGGCACCTACACTGGGCCTGTCATCAGTGTCGCCGAAGCCTTTGCAGTGGAAGGGACTGTTTAAATTTGAGATGTTTTCCTTTTCCATTGACGAGCTACTCCATCTGGTTGAACATGAGAGAGAACTTAACAAGTGTCAGGCTTTTTTATTTTCTAGCTCTTCCTGAAAATGGCAAGGCAAGAGCAAGTCCTGTGGAATGCTGGCCATCTGTGATGGCAGCTTTTGTCTCACGAAGGCCTTTGAGGGACACGAGCCCACCGCAGCCCAGCCCCTGCCTCTCTTCTGATGCCAAGTTTTAGCACCTTGTCTGAGGAGACCGGTGCTATGGGGTGAACTTGTGATGGTATCGGGCTCTTTGCATAAGATGGAATAGAGGGGGTTTGTTTATACTTGCTTTTATTTTTATGTATCTACCCATCCATCCCTTTACTGTTGTTTTCATTTGTGCTTTTCTTCGCTGTAACTCCACAAGTTAAATTAGTAAACGGGCTGAAGGCACCGCACTGCACTGCTGACTGAGCTCCTGAAAGGGCACAGACCCTGCTGTCTGACAGACGTGTGTCGCCCTCAGGCGCTGCCTTACGGGGGTTGGGCCTGAGCAGGTCCCGGAAGCACAGTCCCCTTGTCTGTGAAACGGGCACGCTTCCCTCATTGGGCTGTCTCAGAAGCGAATGGGTCGTGTGTGCACGAGAGCCTGAGCACAAAGGGGCTCACTGCGGACGCATTGTGGTGGCAGGTGTTAGGGCTATTGGCTGGGGGTCCCAGCTGGGCGGCTTTCATTGCTAGAAGGTTCTCGATTTTGAGGCCATCACCTTCCTTCCTTTGATCCACTGACCCATTTTGTTTTCTTGATGTGCAAACTTGGACAGAACATTTCTGTACTTTATTTCCCTGAGACAGCATTTCAGATATTTCAAAGTAATAATTATATCCCCATGTGGTTTTCACCTTACCAGGCTGAATATGCTCCATTCTTTTAACTCACTGTATCCATACATACATACATACATCCACCCACCCATTACACTCATCCATTCATCCATTTATCTCTCTACCCATTCATCTACTCACCCACCCATCCATCCACCCATTCATGCACCCATCTGTCCACCCACCCATCCATTCACCCACCTACCCATCCATGTACCATCCACCCATCCATCCACTTATCCACCCACCTGTCCAACCACCCATTCTACCTATCAGTCATCCATCCATCCATTGACCCACCTACCCATTGAAATACCCACCCATCTAGCCATCCATTTATTGACCCAGCCACCCACCCATCCATCTGTCCATCTGTCCATTGACCGACCACCTACCCACCAATCCATCCATCCACCCATCCACCCATCCACTCACTCATCTACCCATCCACCTACCCGCCCACCCACCTTATATTAATCAACGTCTACTTTGTGTTAGGCCAGGGGTTTAGAGATGAGTGAGAAGATGTAATAGAAGCCTCTGGGGAGCTCCTTTCTATCAGTGCTCGGGGTTGCATTGTCTGTCTGGAAGGGTGTTGACCTCTCAGGCTTGCTGGTGGTTCCTTAGGCACTGGCAAACCCCCTGCATGTGGAAGCATATCCCCACTTTTGAGGCAGTGGCTCTTGGAGGGGTGGAAGAAGAGAGCTCCTGGGACATTTTTTTTTTTAAAGAACATTATTCTTTTTTTTTAAAGGATTTATTTATTTATTTATCCCCCCCACCACCACCTCATTGTTTTTCATGCTCGCGCTCTGCTCTCTGTGTTCTTCTGTGTCTGCTTGTCTTCTCTTGAGGTGGCACTGGGAACCGATCCTGGGACCTTCAGGAGTGGAGAGAGGCTGCTCAATCTCTTGTGCCACCTCAGCTCCCTGATTTGCTGCGTCTCTCATTTTCTCTCCTCTGTGTCTCCTTTTGTTGCGTTATCTTGCTGTACCAGCTCTCCGCTTGGGCCAGTTCACTGTGCAGGCCAGCTTGCCTTTCACCAGGAGGCCCCGGGGATCGAACCCTGGACCTCCTGTATGGTAGATGGGAGCCCAATAGCTTGAACCACATCTGCTTCCCAGGAACTCCTGGGTCTTTTGGGGGAGGACAGTCAACCACTGGAGGGAAGCTCATTGGGATAACTTTGAGAGCCTGGTTATTCCCAACCCTATTTGAGCCAATACCCATTAAAAAAAAACAAGTGTTTTTAATGCTCTCTTTACTGAGATGAAATTTTATATAGATTACTTACCTATATGCATTATTTTAAAAAGAATATAATGTCTGAACTGTAATAGAAAGGAGAAAGAAATAACTTTAAATCAAACGCTATATATTTCAGTGTGAAAATACTTGTTCACCGAGATACTGGAAGGTATGAAGAGGTCCCAGATGCTTTTGCCTCTATACGGTCATGCCTTGAACGCATCAGCTTCAAATGCAGGGGCCCGGGAGGCGGCGTTGCCGTGGCGGTAGGATTCTCTGACGCAGTAGACTAGTTTTGGTAAAGGTCCGTGCAGAGGAAAGTATAAACATTCCCCAACTTGTGCAGTAAATTTCCTAGAAAATTCAGTGTATGTTAAAACTGTGCAAAAAATGCTTTCCCTTGTAAAAGGGCCTTCGTTTGGGTGTGTGGTTTCTCATGCGGGTGGGCCGGTGGCGTGGCTGAAACTCGTGCTGCTGTGTGGTCCCGTGGGGCCAGGCACCGTGGGGCCAGGCACCGCCTCCGCCACCCTTGGGAACCGTCGCTCTAGGGAGATTTAGCTGCAGAAAAGGCAGACGTTGGCCACTCTATTGCACGGGGTTTAAACACTCTTTTCCTGCCGTAGAAATAATTGTTCACGAAAGAATTCGTGTTCGCTTTTCACTTGATACTCTTCTGTAGACGTAGAGCGGAAGTTCCCACCCCCTTCCCTCACGCCCCTTAGCAGGGGCTTCCTCGGTTCTCCATCTGTGGCAAACTCCTGAGCGATTTTCTCTCTGTGTGTGTTTACAGACACGCAGCATGTAGTTTTTGATATAAATGGAATCGTTTGCTGCAGGAAGGGTTATTTTACAAATTGCTTTTTTCACTTAATAATATATCAGGTAGCATTTTCACAGGTTATTTCAATCACCCCCCAAAGCCTTGCTATGAGCTAAGAAAGGAAGTGAGATTATTTTTAATTAAATGCCTGTTTCACTTCCATTGTATGCGTATCAGGTTGTGGTCCACTTGGGACTGCTGATCTTGTGCTTCGTGCTGTGAGTGTCTTTTCTGCCTCCTCCACCCATCTTCCCCAGGCTCCCCTCGGGTCAGCCTGTGTGCTCTGTGGCCTCTCCTCTGTGGGCTGTGATGTGAGGGCTCACACCTTTCTCTCCTTGGAATCCCCAGGGCACAGGGCTTGACCCCTGTGCCCTTTCTATAATGAAAAGGTAAAGGCTACAAATTGCATCTAGTCAAATTTCAGGTGAAACAAGTTGTTTTATATTCCGTTATTTTAAAGAATGTGTTTGGCACGAATGTCACCTCCCAGAGTTCCACAGAGGCGCTTCCCTGTGCCGGCGCTCAGTGGCACTGCCGGGGCCTACTTGGCTGGGGGAGGCTGTGCATGTGCCCTGCTCTCCCCCACGCCCCCGGTCCCCGACTCCAGTCCTGGGTGCACTGTGGCTGCCCCCTCCTGCGGCTGCCTCTAGGTGCTTGGGCGTGCGTGTTCACGGCTCATGTGAGAGATACTTGCATCCCATCTCCACAGTCCTGGGGTGGCACACCTACAGCCCCCCAGTGCTGTGCCCATGGCCACGTTCTTTAGGCCCCACCCCTCTTTGGACGCCCCAGCTCTGCTCACCTGCTCTCCGCTCCGCCTGTGCATTTATAATGTAAAACTTACGGTGTTTTACTTTGAACCCCGGGATTGCCCAGAACCCCTCAGCTTCTTTCTGTCCTTTTAGCTGGAGAGTCTGCCTTCCCCTCTGATCGTAACACTGTGATCTCCCTGCCACTTGGGGTGATGCGTGTTTAGGAGCTGCACAGCTGCCAACATTTGGGCGCTAGACCCCTCAGCTCCCCCCTGGCGACTCCACTTTCCTGTGTGTTCCTTCTCGGTACCCCCCACGCCTGCCTCACCCCGCGGAACCTGGGGGCCACCTCCTCGTGTAAAGCGGCAGGCGTCAGAGTCAGGTGGTCTGGGGTTGAGGCCTGTCACGGGCCCTTGGCACGTAATTCAGGGGTCCTGCCCACCCGTGGGGCTGGCGAGTGTCAGCCCATGGAAGCTGCAAGCTGCCATTCCCCGACGGCTCATGCGGGCTCGCCTCATGTTGTCCGGGCACCTCTGCAGCTCGGACGTGTTTTGGGTCCCCGGGCGGGTCTGCTGTCCGTGAGGCCGGCTGCCCCCTTTGTGCTTTCTGTTGCTGTGGGAGGGCAGGGGGAGGAGTTGTCAGGGTGCTGCCCGCTGGGCACTGAGAGAGGGCGGACGGACAGGGTGGCCTGGCCCTGCTGTCCTGCTGCGCGTGCAGGTGAGAAGAGGGGCCCCTGCAGTGCAGCTGGCCCGCAGAGGATGCAGGGCAGCCAGCCTGCAGCCGCTGCTCGGCACTGAGCTCTTCCCTTCTGTTTCTGGGGCTGGGTGGGCCGCGGGACCCACTGGTTTTGTAGGTCCAGGACAGCGGGCTTGCACCCTGGCAAGCAAGAGGCTTGGAGTCAGAGACCCCCGAGCTCTTGCACGTGGGCTCTCTCGGCACGCTTCCTGCTCTGCTGAGTGGACCCCATCGTCCCCACCGTGGGTTCCCTTGAGGGAAGCTGCCCGCGGTGCTGGCTGCTCTTGGGAGAGGCCCTGCTCACTGGTGCTGGTCTGCCGCCTCCGCCCCATAGGGCGTGTGTGCCCCGCAGGGAGTGCGGGTGGGGGGCTGCAGCGGAGCCCACCGGAGGCTCTTGCTGGGCTCTGTTGTGTTGTCTCCTGCTACTGCACTTCTGCTCCTGGGCAGGCTCGGTTCCAGGGCCTGTTACCTCAGGAAGGAGCGATGAGCTTCTGCCTTGCCATCCTGAAATGGGCACAGCGATGCCCAGCCCAGGGCGATGGCATGCAGAGAGGAGAGCCTGGCGTCCGTCAGAACCAAGCAGCGGCCGACTTGTGCCCCTTCCCCGGCTCCCTCGGCCCCCTGGCTCACGCCAACACTGCACACTTGTTGAGTCCCTACTGGAGGCCAGGGTTGCAGGACCAGGCTTCCACTGTTTCCCCATCCAGGGGTTTGGCTCTGATGCGGAGTGAGGGTGCCAGACTTCCCAGGAAGCTCCTGTGGGGCCACGCGCAGGCCGGGAGGGATCTGACTCGGGCTTCCGGAGGGTTCTGTGCTGCTCTTTATGCTTTTGCAGCAGGGAGGATATTTATTTCACTCTAACAATAAGGGTATTTCTGATTCTCTTGGCATTTAGGAGACAAATCGGCATAGGGGCTTTCTGAGTTAAATGCCATTACTTCATTACGTTGAAGAGTAACAAACAGCCCATGGTGAGATGTGATACCTAGAATAGACTGCTGGCGTTTTCTTGTATAAAATATAAGCCAGTTAAGTAGACTAAGAAAAACGGAGGCTTCTGCCAGTCACAAAGCAGCCCGTTTTCTGAGCATTTGGTCTGTGCTGGCAGAGCTGCTTCTGTAAACTTGAGGAGAGAATCTTGAGCCTGAGGAGTGATTTCCTTATTTGCCTATTATTGTATCTGAGGAAGGCCCTGGAAAGAGAGGCTGTCGATAGGGAACTTCTCAGAAGAGCCCTCTGGTGCCTGTTGCGGAGTCGATTCTGGACAGCGGAGTCCGACCCACTCTGGGCTGGCAGGAGCCCTTTGCCACGCGGCACCTGCTGGAGACGGCGCCGCTGATGCTCCATGTAGCCAGCGGACGTAACTCACCCCGTGAGGTGGGGTGTGGGGCCAGGACGGGGCCTCGCCCACCTGCTCTCTGACACCATGCTCTAACCAGCCCCGAGTCGGACTGCCTGCCCACCTCCTGCCCCAGGTGCTTTTCTCGCAGAGGCCTCGTGGGCGTCATCGTAGTGCGGCACTCATGCACGGCGCTCATGTGCCAGGCACCGGGGGCCTGGGGCCTGGGGCCTGGGGCCAGGGGGCTGAGGCCTGCTGTGTTGAGGGCAGCTCAGCTGCAAGGAGGGCAGGGGAAGGTGCAGGCCACGGCCAGCTCCTGGGTGTGCACTTAGGTCCAGCCCTGCGCCATAGGGCGTGGCCTGGGGCCTGTCGCCAGGTGCTGCTACCAGCCAGGGCTCAGTGCCGGGGGCGCTCCTTCCCACGTGGGGTCAGAGGACCCACCGGCCCACCTGTCTCTGCACCTGTCCTGTCGTGCCCCGTCAGGCTCTGACGTGGAAGGGTTTGTGTTTTTCATTTTAAAACTTGTTTGTTTAACCCACGACTGAAGCTCCCTTTAATCCCCAAGCTTCTCCTCGAGTGCCTGGCCTTGTCCAGATGGACCCCTGCACAGGAAGTGCCTGCTGCGCGTTGCTCACGGTCATCAAGGGGTGCAGGCGCCCCAGAAGCCCCATGGGTGAGCCTTGGGAAGAGTCTGTCCGTTGAGCTGACTTCTCTGGAATGGACAAGCAGTAGAGACAGGAAAACGACCAGTGGTTGCTTACTACTCAGAAGTGGGGTCGAGAGGTGGACTAATGGGTATGAGTCTGCTTTTTGGGGTGATAGTGGTGATAGCCATACAACCATGTGAATGTACTAAACCCACAGCATTCGTCACTTTAAAATAGTGGATTTTATGGTAAGTGAATCACGTCTCAATAGAAACAAGAAAAGAAAACAAAAGTACTTGCTAAATGAATGAGTGAAGGAGTGAATGAATGGAGGGTTCAGAGTGCTATTTTTATTTGCATAAGTTTTGAATAACGTGGTGTGTAAAGGCTGTTAGCCCACAGCCTGGCATTTCAAATCGCCTCCGAGCCCCAGGAGGGTGGAGGTGGGTTTAGGAGCAGGCAGGCCTGTGCTGCTGCCGTGGGCATGGCGGGGCGGGGGCTGCCGCTTGCGTGTCCAGAGGGACAGCATGCGAGGTCTCGGCTACGTGGCGCCCGCTCCGCTCCCTGGGACGTGGTCGTGGAGACACTCTTCCTCTCTTTCACCTTCCTGGTTTGCCACGGAGCAAGGAGGAAAGTGGATGGTGGTTGAGTCGCTCCCCTCTGTGGCTGGCTGTGTGGACGCGTCCCGAGGAAGCCTGTGCAGTCGGCCGGGAGCCTCGAGCGTAAGCTGTGCCTCGGAGCCCTCGGCCCTGCCGGACTCTGCGGGAGCGGTTATGACAGTGGACTTCGGGGTCGGGCCGTGGGGTCCACGTCCTCACTGACCGCCTCCCAGGCCGCTCCTGGGGCCAGCCCGGCCCTCCCCGCTGCGCTTTCCTTAGGTGATGGCAGTAGAGTCGGTGCCAACAGCGAGTGCGTCAGTACAGCTGAAGCCCGCAGAGAAGTGCCTGGCATGTAATAGGCTCAATAAATGTTCTCGGTTATTGTTCTAATCATTGTAATTTATACTGGCTTAAAGCTTTCCAAATATTCTGGCTGAAATACTTATTAAAGAATATTTTTCTTGCAAATAATGTCGTGTGTCTTTGCAAAATAAAAATAAATAAAATAAAAAAAGACAGTTTTCAAACATTTATGAGTGTTATGCTGAATGCTAGCAATTTTTGTAAAGATGTAAAATTAGTTCAAATATCTGATAAGACATTTCAATTAGGTATCTGTTTTGCATTTTAAAAACTTTCAAATTGTGTTTTCTCATTAGGTTTTTAATACTCTAAGAAGGAAATGATGGAGAACACCATTACCTATCATTTCTTTCAATAGCATCTGTGCCACTGCTTTCTTGGATATTTGATCATAACAGAAGCATTTACTCAGTGAGATTTTGGAAAATCTAACCTTGGAAATAGGTTTTTAGAGGAATTAATGTTGAATGAATACATGTATTAGAAACAGAGCTTTAAAAATCTTATTAGAAAACTTTCAGCTGTCTGTTAGGAATAAATGATGTATTTTAGGTTCTCTCTTATTTAGATGTGAAATGCCTGAGAAGCAATAATTTACTATCTATTAATTATGCTAATTAATCAGAGAGGATTCAGAATATTAATTATCTGCAAGTAATTAGGTTTTAAAATTGAGAGCCGCTAAGTGGGGAGCTGGAAGAGTGCCTGCGCCCGAGCCTCCGAGAGACTCTGCCCCTGCCCGCCGGGGCCTGCTGCGCCTGCTTCGCTCACCGTCTCTCTCCTTGCTGTGCTCCGCAGACGACGACGACGACGCGGTGGCCGTCTCCAGCGTGCCCGAGGAAGCGCTGCGCAATGTTGAGGCCGACACCTACTGGTGCATGAGCAAGCTGCTCGACGGGATCCAGGTGAGCTGCCCCGCCAGGGGCCCGGGCGTCGCGCCCCGTCCTGCCAGCGAGCTGCTCTCGGACGCCGGCCAGCCCCGAAGCCAGTTTCCCCAGCGGGTCGCCGGGCTCGACTCCCCACCTGCCTTTGCACCTCAGCTCTGTCGCTCGCCAGCTGGGGAAGCCTCTGCTCCTGCCTCTGGGGCACACGCACGCACTGGGGGTTGCTGTGGGTGTGAGCGGCACTGGGTGTGTGCTTCATTCTGGGGGAGAGCCTCCCCCACGTTGCCCGGCCCACCCCCACGCCTGCAGGCAAACACCACGCCGAGGTGTCCGCCCCTTAAAGGGCATCGGTTTTGGGGCCTCAGTGCCTGCTCTGGGGCCTGTGACCAGATGGCCCCCCAGCCCCTGCCAGGATGGGTAGCCAGCGGTCAAGTGCGTGGCCAGCGGCAGCCGTGCTTGGTGCTGGAGGAGGACAGCGCGCTGGCCCTGCTGGACTTGGTGTTGGCGCCCGGGGCTGCCGGCTGGGATCCCCAGAAGTGCCGGCCCCTCTGTGAGAGGGAGCTGTCGGTGCCGTGGTTAGGGAGGAGACGCTCAGCGGGCCTGGAGGAGGTCCCGGACTCGGGTGTGGCAGCGGCCTCCGTGGACAGAGGGCCCAGGTGTTTGGGGCCGTTTTCCTTTCCTGGGCACCTGCTTTGCGCTCGGGGCCAGCCCTGCT
The DNA here is from genome assembly GCA_026826555.1 of Tolypeutes matacus. NCBI lineage: Eukaryota > Metazoa > Chordata > Mammalia > Cingulata > Chlamyphoridae > Tolypeutes > Tolypeutes matacus. The sequence goes on along the minus strand of JAKSZT010000088.1, from coordinate 4,141,596 downwards.
CGCTGTCCGTCGGAGGGTGGGGCCCTGTGAGGTGCGTGCGCGTGCTCCCGAGACAGCAGTGTGGGGACGTGAGGGTTCTGCTGAGGGCCTTACCTGAGAAGGCTTACCTGAGAAGGCCGGGGGCCCCAGGCAGGGTTTTGCTCGGTAGACGCGTCCTGAGGGCCTGGTGTCTAGGTCCGCCTTGGAATCGCACGTGCAGACGAGCTGTGGGGTGCCGCCCCGGGGAACTGGGGGGCCGCTCAGCTGGGCCCGTCCAGAAGCTGTGGGATGACGGGGCTGGCCTGGCCTGGCCCCTGCCTTTCCTCTCCGGCTGCGGCTTCCTGAGCCGTCCCGGGACGGCGGGTCCTGACGCCACTTAGGGAAGAGGTCTCACGGCCCAGCTACTTGGTTGGAGAGGGTCAGGATAAGGCTGTCATAAAACGTAGTCTAAAGATTGAGGCCCTGAAGTTTAATTTGAGTGAATTAGCTACAATGATCCGACTGAGGAAAACTATGGATTTGCGTTACTTTTGGTAGCGTAGGAATTGTCAGAGATAACGTAAAAGCCCTTGGTGTAATTGGAGAATGGAAACCTTACATCTGGTAGCTGATCTCGACCTCCTTAAGACTTGTTTGTTTCTTGTGAGGAAAAATGTGCTCATTAGAGACCAGTTTGGATTAACATCAGTTCTTTATTTCCTCTACTTTGTTAACGTTTTCATAATTTTTAGTCTTTCCCTGAAACCTTAGGTTTTTCTCCTTTAGAAATGAGATTGACTCATAATGTGAAACTTTATAGATTTCAGACGTCGCTGCTTTGATCTTGAGTGATGGAACTTCTGCCGTTAAATACAGGATCATCTGGCATCTGTTTATAAACAGAACCAGCTGTGTGGTGAAACTGGGGCTGGCTTCTCATTGCTCTCCTGAGGTTTGTTCTCTGATGATGTGATTTATTGGCGTGACCGACGAGGGAGGGCGTCCTGCTTTTCTGGTGCACACGTGTACGGAGCAGCGTAATCCGCGGCACCTTCCTCCGTCTTTCTCTGTGGTCCGATCAACTCCACATGGGGCTCGGGGATATCAGTTACCACCTTCCAGGGAACTTGGGGGGCTCTGCGGCGTGTCCCCCAGACAGGGCTGTCCCAGGGACCTGTGGTGCGTGCCTCTCGTGGGGTTTGTAGAGTGTGCGAGTACAGCTGCCCTTTAAAGGCAGGGGAGTGTGAGGTCTGCCCTGACTTCAGTCAAGGGGAGGGAGGACCAGGACTCAGTGCAAGACCTGGCTGCTGCTTGTGGCTGGGGTCACCTGCCAGGCAGCTGCTGCCTGCAAGTGGCCCTTCTCCAGGAGGGATGACAGTTCTGGAAGGGTCCCTGAGACCCACCACCTGTCTCCCTTCCCCTGCCCCCTACAAATGCCTGACAGTTCTGGAAGGATGACAGTTCTGGAAGTTTCCGTGACGGGAAGATGATGAGACCCCAGCCCTGTGTGTTGAGCTTGCTACTTCCAGACACTGACAGCATCCTCACGGCAGAGCTAAGCTTACTCCCTGTACACGGAAGGAAACAGATGCCGAGGGGTGGAAAGCGCCTTGCCCAAGGGTACCCGGTTTGTGTTGGAACCCAGATCAGATCCCTAAAGCCTGAGGTTTTCTCCTCCACCTCACGACCGTTCCCAGCTCAAGTGTGTAGGGGGATTTCTAGAGGCAGCAGCCACATCTACCCATTCTGCTTAGCTTTCCATATCCTGGGGAGCAGTAGCTGTAGCACTCAGATTCATTGTTTTGGCTCACCTTGCAGCTTCTGATTGAGAATCTGTCTACCATTGGGTTTCGTTAACAGGTTGCTCTTTCAAGAAATCAGTCCGTTAAATTAATTAACTCCATTGATTTGACCAGAGTGTGGCGAGCATCCACCACCTGCAGGTTGGGTCTGAACTGGAGGACTTGGGTGTAGGTGGTCATCGCCACCTGCTGTGGATTCGGGCCATAGCCTGGTGGGTTGCGGACCAGCTGGGGAGGCCAGGGTGTGGGAGAGGAGACAAGAATTTTAGGAACTTGGCAAACTGAGACCCACCACCTGTCTCCCTTCCCTGGCCCCCTCAATTGCCTGGCAGTGCTGGGTGGTATTGAACAAAACTTGCTTAAAATCCATAGCTGAACTCATAGAAGTGGGGGTGTCCTCAGGAAAGGAAGAGTGACAGCCCCTCGGCTGGCTCGGGATCAACACCCAGGGCTGGGCACAGGCACCGGGTGGCTGAGGGCTGGCGTCCCCACGGCCGGTGTTGACCGTGGAGGTGAAAGCCGGTTCCGCAAAGGCGGGACCTCGTAAAATGGCCAAGTAATGCAAAAAGCTTCTGCTTACATGGTTTAAATCTACTGAAATTTACTTCAGTGGAAATTAAAACTGACGAAATTTAAAAATACTGAGTAACTCATTAAAAAGTGGCAAACCTATTCCACATTGTCATAAGTAACATTTTATGGTAAATTAGTATTTTCTAGAACAAATGTTTAGTGAGAAGAAAGGTTTTGTAGTCTCTTTAATGTCTGGCTTAGCAGAACCCTGCATGCGATCTGTGCAGTGTGCTGGTCTGGTTGAGTCCGTCAGGAAAGTCCAGCCTCACACAGATGCTAGTTGGACAGAGAGGCAGATGTTAATACCCTTTCTAGCTGTTAGGGAGTTTTAAAAATTAACCTGACAAATGGAAATTTCTTCAAGGTTAGTTGCAGCGTGAAATCAGAAACCATATTGAGGACCGTGCTGTACTCAGTCACCTTAAGCTCCATCTGTCTGTCTTGCCGTTTGAATGGATCTTCATAAAACTATTTATGGTTTTTAGCGTCATGCATTGGTCATTTGGAAAATATTGGAAGACTGGGAGATGTAGGTATTCCAAATGTTGATACATTTCATCATACAGTGTGCAGAAATCACATTCCTTAGTATCACCGCCCATATTCTAAGAAGAAGCTGTCAAGCTCTGAGTGTTGGATACAGGTTTTCCAAAATTTGAATTTTGGTTTTTAAGCTCAAATCATGTCATTTATAACCTATACTACCAGTTGTTTTCCTTGAAGTGACAGGCTAACTTTGTATAACTTCACTTTTGAGAAAATGTCTGCCAGATATCCAAGTGTGAATAGCCATTTTGTCTGTTAGTCATGCTTTCAAGTAAAATTGGTGTTTTTTGAAAATATGTCTTGTTCTGCTTGCAACTCAGACAATTACACCAAGTGCTTTTCTTTAAGAAACCCTTGCTTTGTATCAGAGTGCTTAAGTATTCTCCCCATTTTTCCACACTTAATATTGAAAAGATGTTTACTCAGGGGATGAGATTTAGTAAAATGACAATGTAATTAATGATTGATCTTGGTTCATCAAGCACATTCTTAAAGTGAAACTGGCCTTTTTTTTTTTTTTTTTTTTTTTTTAATTTGGAGTGCATGCCAATTAAGAAAACATTGATTACTAGTACATTCTCGTGCCCCTGCCTTGATTTGTGCTAAGATGCCAGCAGTTTCACTCAGCACTTTGTTTTTGTATCATCAGTGCAAATGTCAGCACAGTGAGAATGATAAGTACTGCCTTAGTTTTACTGTGAAGTATGGCAGGGTCTCAGGACCCCTGCAGTGTTCTGCCTGCATTTGAGACTCTGCTCTGGAGGGATGCTCTCACAACACAGGCCTGTGACAGAGCACTCCAGGCACAAACAGCTGGTGCTGCAGGTGGGAGGATTTGTACCCTAGGGACGTGAGATAGCAGAAAAATGATACGAAATAACCATAAAAGGAGCAGGTTTAAAATTATTAACAACAAAAGAAGATTTAAAAGGAAAAACAAGACTCTGAGGAAAGAACTTGCAGATTTTATAAAGAACAAAAAGAGAACTTCCAGCAATCAAAATTATAGTCATTGACATTTGAAACTCATTGGACACAATAGAAGAGTGAATTGGTCAAAATAGAATGGAGATTTGAGAAAATTACCAAGTAGGCAGCATAGAGTGATACTGAAAATACGAAAGAGAGGTTGCGCGAATGACAAAAAACCTTAGACCCAGGAGTGGAAAATAGGCGGGAGGAAAGCATTATCTAAAGAATTTTCTAGCACTGATGAAAGGTAGTGTTACTTATATTCAATAATCAAAACAAGCCTCAAGCAAGTTGAATGAAAACATTCACACGTGGACACGATGAAACCACCATGTATGAAAGATAAGAGAAAATCTTAAAAATTGATTTAAAAAAAAAAAAAAAAAAAGGTAGGCAATTAGGTGGAAAACAGACTTTGCAAGAGAAACAAGAGACCAGGCAAAAATGGAGTAATACACCCAACGTTCTGAAAAAACATAACTGTCAACGCAGCTTAGATTAAAAACATAATCCAGTTTATGCTTCTTCTAAGATGATCACCTAAAACATCTGGATACAGAAAGGTGGTGTGGAAAGGGTTGGGAAAAGTACAGGTGGGAAATATGAAGCAAGATAACCACTATGCAGTTATGTTGCTCCTGGGTTTCTAAGTGATCATTATGTAGCTATTAGAGGAAAGAGATTTTTAAGGCCACAAAGCATTATTAGGGATATCACCATCTAGTAAGAAGTGAATAAATTTGTCAGGAAAGGTACAACAATCCTGAACATGTAATCTTGACATCCTATTTGTGTGTGTGTGTGTGTGTGAGAGAGAGAGAGAGAGAGAGAGAGAGAGAGAGAGAAAATTTGGCAGGATTTCTAGAAAAGACGGTCAATGACAATGCTGGCTGATACTTTCACCTCTTCCTATGAGCCAGACGCTGTTTCAAGGCCTCATTTCATTGATGCGTTTCCCCTCCCGACAAGCCTGCGTGGCGTGGTGGAGCTGGACTCAGGCGCACACCGCCTGGCTCCAGAATCCAGCTGGCCTGCGCGTCAGTGATCAGAGCAGGTAAGAATTAGTAAGTTACAGGACGTTTGTACCACAGTGAGTAGGTTTGGGTAAACGGACGTATCGAGGAACCCGCTCCCAGCCCTTGGAGAGTAGTCATCCTTCCCAGGTACGCGTGGAACATTTCTAAACATAGTCCTCCCAGTCCTTCCCAGAGAGCCACACAGACTGAGTTGCAAGAGTTTTCTGGGCTGAGCTGGGGCCCAGGTACTGGCTTCCCCTGGATTGTCCAGGAGAAGGGGTGTGGGGCAGAGCAGACCTGGCGGCTGGGTGGAGATTTGGCAGCACTGGGGAAGCTCGGTCGCGGAGGCCTCCCAGACGCTCCCACGCTTGTTGAAGTATGGTCTTTTTATTCAGGGGCATTTGGTGGTGGGGGGTGGAGGGCTTTCTAGGGGAGACTCCTTCCCCAGAGTGGTGTTTATGCGCGGTGGAGGGAGGTTCCTGGTGCTGCTCTTTGGGGCGCTGACGCTGGAAGAGGGGTGCTGGGGAGTGAGGTGCTGTGCGGTGCGCCATGGGACCACAGGCTGAGGCATGGCAGAGCCCCCAGCACATGACTGCCGTATTGCTAGCCTAGCACAGAGGGCCCGAAAGAGCAGAGCAAACGATCCCCCTGGCTGGTCCCCCGGGCTGGCCAGCTCCTTGGTCAGGGTCTGTGGGTGGCCGTTCCCTGCACTGCTCTTTACTTCAGAGATGAGGGCCCTGCACTGACTGAGTGCTGAGCTTTTCTACACTCCCGGGGGTGGGTGGGGTGGTGGTGGCGGAGGCTCTAAACAGCTGGGGCTGGTTAAGATTTAGCGGCTGCCCTGGCTGTCTGCAGGCGCTGGTGACCACCTGCACAACGCCTGCACACAATCAAGCCCAAGTGGAAGCAACCCAAACACCTACATGCCGACAAATACATGCACACAAAGAAGCACGAGGGGAAAGCAGGGGGATGGGGAGGGCTGGAGGTGGACCCTGGCTCTGTCCCTGATGCCCCCAGCAAATGTGGACCAAACTTTGGGCTAGGGCGGGTGGCAGCCAGGGAAGAAAGCCTAGAGTAGAGTGTGGAGTGGGGGGTCGGGGTGGAGGGTGGGGGAGCCCGGATGCTGAAGGCCTCGTCAGCTCTGGCCCTTAGTGGTGGGAATGGGGAGTGGACTTAAGCCTCCTGCCTCCTTTGGGTAACTGGGGCCACCACTGGCACTTAGGTGGTGGGATCAGGGGCACCAGATGTTCAGCAGTGCTCGGACGGCCCCCCCCCACAGAATGTTAGCAGCAGCTGGTTGAGAAACACTGTCTAGAGAGAACTCTGGGCTTAGAGCCAGCAGATCTGGGTTAGAATTTTCTCACCTATGTGCCCCTGTTAATGATCCCAATTCGGTGGTGATGTTGTTTAGAGGAGTGTATGAGGAAAGACTCTGTGTCCTGCTGAAATGGCCTGGGCCGCCTGGCTGGGCGCAGACGGGTGTGGGGAGGGGCGGGAGGTCCCGCTGAGGAGGGCCAGCGCGGAGGTGGGCCAGTGCTGGGTGCAGGAACCGGGAGTCCGGTTCTGCCCTTTCAAGCCCTGAAGCCCACTGAGCCTCTGCTGAGCGCAGAGTTTCGGGTTTCCTGCCGTAATGGGGTGGCAGGCGTGGTGGGGAGTGCCTTTTCCAGTCCAACCAAGTTTAATTTGGGGAAGTGCTCCATTTCACTTTCCCGCTCGTGTTTTCAGTCTCCTCCACGTTTGGTCCTTCTGCCGGCTTTCCTCTGGGAGATGGGATGTGCGTGCACTGACCACACCGGGCCGTGGGCTCGGCTTCCTGGGGCGTCTGCAGTGGCCCCACCAAGGGCATGGCTGAGACGCGCTCAGGCTCCCGAAGGAGAAGGGAGGTTTGTGTCAAGTGCACTGTGGGGGTTTCAGAAAGAGATTGGATTTTTTAAATAATTGGTGAGCTATTATTTCTTTCAGTCGTTCCACGGATTGTGTCTTTTTAAGGCTTTTAGTAATAATAGCTACCTTTTGGAGATGATTTTTGGTTTCCTGTCTAGAACACAGAGGCCCATTTCCAGTTGATTGACTATAGTCTTGAAAACACACTGCTTTAAAGCAGGCTGCTGCCCATGGAGAGTGGCTGCCCTGCGGCTTTCTGGGAGGTGGTAGCTGCCGGGGTAGGCACCGTGCCTCAGCCTCCGCACCTGCCCCCTGGGTGCTCAAAGTTCGTGCCCAGTTAGAAGTTCCAGGCTGCGTGAGGCATCTTTAGCCTTTCAGGGGGTTTTTCTTGTCCTTTTGCCAAGCTCCTCATTTCAGTAAGAGCACTGCCGCCAAGGTTGTCGGCTGGATATTGCTTCTTGAATTACGGCTTCCACACTCGCCTACCCTGAAGTCACACTATTACTCTTAGATTCATTACTTAACAGGACAGCTTCTTTGAGTAGAAAAGAACCATTACCTTTTATAATTAGTCATTTACATTTCCTTTCCTTGGGGAAGAATCATTCAATTCTATGAACTAGTTGGTGGCATGGAAGTGATAGGGATACTGGGGAGCGTGGCTATATTATCTTGGAACTTGTAGAAAAGACCAGAAATTAGTGATGCAGTGAGCTCTTTAGAGAAAGGCCCATGGCTGGGGTCTGCAGTGGACTGTGTCTTGGAGGGAGGTGGGCATCTCTCAGCTGTGCCTGTTGTGTGTTAATCACTGAGGAGAGAGGCAGCACCTGCTGGGAGCCCTTGGAGAAAACCAGTTACTCAAGCATGTGCCCGAAAAGGAGAGAGGCCAGCAGCCAAAGGCCCACATGGAGGGTGGCTCAGGAGCCCCAGCAATGGCGGCTCAACCTGGCACGTTCCAACGGTCTGAGGAAAGAGAAGGCCAAGGAAGGACTGGTCTGCGGCCTGGGAAGGTGGCTTGGCTTTTGTCATGTCCCTAGGAGGAGCCTTGACCTGGAGAGAGCAGCTGTATTGCGCCATCAGTAGAGGGAGGCAAAGTCCCCATCCCCGCAGCTAGCCCCCGCTTGGCGCATGACACAACCCAAGGGCTTGGTTGGTGGGTGGAAGGGTGGAAGAGTGGGCGAATGGAGCACCTCGTCGGTTTAAATCTGTTCCTGCCCCACGACCAGGTGAATCACACTCTGTGGAAAACTCTGGGCAATGTGATTTTAGAGCCCTAGTCAATAGAATTGAGGATTCTTGGCAATATTCTAGAAAAGTTTACTAAACAGACAAGAATGTGCTGATTACTGGCCTGCAGCAGAAGGTTCATTAAGAGGGAGTCATTGAACAGCAAATGATTTAAAATTGGAAATAAAAAAAAAAAAAATCAATTTACAACAGCATCGAAAAACATAAAATCCATGTTGTTTCCTGAACGAATACACCATTGCTTTTAATTACCAAGTAGTATTCTGTTGTCTGAGCATGTCACACTTATCCATATGCGTCTTGGTAGGAACCAGAGCTGCTTCTCAGTCTTGCCTGTTATAGAAGAAGCTGCCGTGACCGTCCATATACAAGGCTTCTTGTTGGCATATGTTGTCTTTTTTCTCGGTTAAATACCAAGAGTGGACTTGCCGAGCCATAGGAGTGTGCGCTTATTTATTTGTTTTGTGATGAGTAACAGCCAGATCTTTTCCCAAAGTGGTTGCACCACCTCACACACCCAGCAACATCGATGAAACTTGGGCTTGCTCTGTGCCCTCCCGTCATTGCGTCTCTCGGATGGGCCTCTTTTTTCATGTTAGCTAGCCTGTCACGATCTGGTTTTTGAGAATATTTTCTCCCAGTTTGTGGCTTGTCAGTTTTTTAATTTTTTTAATTATTTTTTTTAATTTAGAGAAGTTATGGTATAAAGAAAAATCATGCAGAAAATACCGCCCTGCACACTCAGGTTTCCCTATTTTAACACTTTGCATTAGTGTGATACCTTTGTTACAATTGCTGAAACAATATTGTTGTAATTAACTGTAGTCCGTAGTTGATATTAGGGATCATTGTGTTGTACAGTCCTATGATTTTAAAAAAATATATTCTACTAATATATCTATAACCCCAAATTTCCCCTTCCACCCACACTCAAATATCCAATTCAATGGCGTTAATCACACTCAAAATGTTGTGCCACCGTCACCACCACCCATCCCCAAAACCTTTCCATCACCTCACACAGAGACTTAGCACCTATTAAGCATCAGCTCTTCATTCCCTACCCCACCCTGGCCCCTGGTAACTTGTATGCTAGTTTTTGACCCAGTTCATTTTTAGGTGTCTTTTGATGAGCAGAAATTTTTAATTTTGATGAAATCTCATTCATCCCTTTTTTCTTGTGTGGCAATGGCTTTCTGAGTCTTGACTGAAAAGCTCTTGCCTACACGGAGGGTGCCAAGGCAGTCTCCTTTGTTTTTCTTACAGAAGCTTTACCATTTTAGCTTTTGCTTTTAGGTCTTGACTTAATTTCTGAGTGTGACGTGAGGAAGGTGTTGGGTTAATGTTTCCACGTAGATAGCCTACGTAGCCTAGCACGATTTATTGAAAACCCTTTCATTTCCACATCGCACTGCTTTGGCACAGTTTTAGAGAAGTCGGTGACGGTGTGTGTCTGTCTAGGTGCTCACTTCTGTCCCATTGAGCTCTTGGATCCTCAGGTGAGGACCTACTGCCTCGATTACTGTAGCTTCATGGTGAGCCTTGGAGTCAGGCAGGGCACATCCTCCAACTTGGGTTGTCTTCCTCAAAATTTTCTTCAGTGTTTGCATTTGTATATAAACATTATCATTCGCCTGTCCTTTCCTACAAAAAAATAAATAAATAAATAAAAAGAAAGCCTGGTGGGAGTTTGAATGGAGTTCTGTTGAATTTATATGTCTGTTCTCCTTGAAATGACAATAGTAGCAATATTGAGTCTTCTAAACCATGAACCTGGTAGCTTTGTTTATTTAGGTATTCTTTCATTTATCTTTGCCAGCATTTTGTAATTTTCAGTTTATAGGTTTTGCTTGTGTTTAATGTTATTTCTAAATATTTTATGTTCTTTCAATGCTACTTTGAATGGCATAACTTAAAAAAAATTTTTTTGTTGATATATACAAATATGCTTCTTTATATAAACTATCCTAGTGTTCTAGCTATTATTCCTGCATAATAAATTACCCCAAATCTTGATTTTAAAGCTTTTGTTTCATTATGCTCACTGATTCTCTGTAGGTCAAGATTTCAGTCTGAGCCTGGCATGAATTGCTTATCTATACACTACAATGCCTGGAGCCTCAGCTGGGAAGACCTGAAGTCTGGTTCTACACTACAATTTGATGACTGGGGACTGGAATCATCAGAAAACTCATTCATTTAAATGTCTGGTGCCTGGGCTCTAAGACTAGAACTGAAGGTTGGACTTCCCACTCATGGCCCCTCATATGGCTTATTATCCTCATAACATGGTGGCCTTACAGTGATCAGACTTCTTATGTAGTGGAACTTTTAGGGCTCCCAGTGACGCTCTTTGAGGAAATAAGGTATAGGTTGAATTTTTTTATGATCAAGCCTCAGATGTCACTTAATACCACTTTCATTGTACTCTTTTGGTTGAAGCAGTCATGGTCAACCCAGATTCAACGAGAGGAAAAATAGACTCCATCTCTTGATGCAGGAGTAACCCTGCTCACATTGTAAGAGAGCATGTGGGATGGAGATGCTGTTGTGGCCAACTTTGGAAGAGGTAACGTGCCATGCTATGTTTCCAGTGTCTTACATTCACTTATTAGTTCTAGGAACTTGTTTTTGCTAATGCCTTAGGATTTTCTTTGTACATGGTCATGTCATCTGCAGATAAAGAGATTCTTTCTTCTTTCCAGTACATGCAGCTTTTATTTCCTTCTCTTGCCTTATTGCATTGTCAAGGACCTCAAGTACAAAGTCAAATAGACATGATGAGGGCAGACATCTTTGCCACCTTCTGGATCTTAGTTTGTGTGTGGGGGGTGTATGTGTGCAAATATGATGTATTCAGGCTCTCACCATTAACTACAATGTTATCTGTTGTTTTTTTGTGTAGATGCCTTTATCATAGTGTCTGTTGATAGAGCAGATTCCACAGATAAGTGGTCTATGTTTTTAATAAGCACCCCAGTTTATTTTGATATGCCTTTTACTGTGAAAATTACTGGTATTTAATGGAAGAAATTTGTTGAGACTAGTGTTCTTAGGAGTGGGTGCTGGAAGAGCAGGAAGACATCACAGTTTGAAACTTTTTAAGATATATGAATGGGTATTAAATTTTCTCAAGGGAAGCGGCTGTGGCTCAATCAGTAGGGCTCCCGTTTACCATATGGGAGGCCCCGGGTTCGGTTCCCGGGGACTCCTGGTGAAGGCAAGCCCGCCCGCGCGGCGTGGTTAGCTGACCCAGTGAGCACAAGCAGCAAGGGGGGGATAAATGAATAGATAAATAAAATCTTAAAAAAAAAAAAAAATTTTTTTTCTCAAATGTTTTTTTCTTCACCTGTTAAGGTGAGCATATGATTTTTCCTGTTTATTTTGTTAATATAATGAATGACGCTGATTAAATTTTAAAGATATCTGTACCTCTTTTCATGAGAAATATTTGTCTTTAAATTATTTTCTTCCAATGTTTTTATCTGTTTTGGCATTAAGGAAACACTGGCCTCATAATCGGCTCCTGGACTTTCTGAAAGAGTTTGTGTAAGATTGGTAGCAATGCTTTAGAAGGATTCCACAAATTTTGTTGTGATTTCTTTATCATTCAACATATTTTCTAATATCCCTTATGTTTTCTTTAATCCTATAGGTTATTTAGAAGTGTTTTGTTTAATGTTCACATATTTGGGGATTGTCCAGATATTTTCTATAATTGATTTTTAGTTTAACTCCATTGTGATCAGGGTACATACCCTGTATGCTTTCAGTTCCTTTTTAGATCGATGGGGGCTTGTTCTGGGTCCGTCACATCCTCTGGCGTGGCGAGGGTTTCATGTGTCTTTGAGAGAATGTGGTGTGTTCTGCTGGTGCCACTGAGGTCACACTGGTTGGCAGTGCGCCACTCTTTTCTACCCTCACTTGCTCTCTCTGTAAGAGGACTTTTGCACTTTCCACGGGTCATTGTTGGTTTGTCCGTGTCATCTTTTAGTTTTGTCAGGTTTTCATTTGTATTCTCTGAATCTGTTATTAGGTCGATACATGCTTCGGGTTATTATGTGCGTTGCTATGAACTAGTCCTCATTATCTGGCTACGGTCGTGGTCCTCAAGTCCAGGCCATCTCACGTTGACACAGCCATCCCAGCTTGCTTAGGGTGCGTGTTTCTGGGAGGCAGCTTTTTCTGTGAATCTATTTGTATCTTTTTATTTAAAGTGCATTTCTTATAACTTATAGTTGGGCTGCTTTTTTAAAAAATCTTTTTAGTGTGTGTTTAGTTTTCTAAACACTCATGTAATGTGTCCAATGTAATTATTTACATGTCTGGGATTTCGTCTGCCATTTTGCTGTTCATTTTCTATTTCTCTCATCTTTTCTTGCCCCCTTTTTCTTTTTTTTCTACATTATTTTTGATGTACTGAGCATTTTTAATATTCTTTTATTTTCACTTAGGCTTATGGCTATCCCTCTCCCCCATTTTTTTTTTTTTTTTTTTGCTAGTGTTTGGTTTACTCCTCAGATATGCTTTTCTAGCTTATCACAGGCTGCCTTCAAATACTCTTAGACCTCTTTAATGCTGCAAGTGAGCTGGTGTCTGAAAACAAGGGTGTAGTATTTTTTCCGTTTTTCAGGTTGTTTACAGTAGGCGGTGCCTGTTACTCTGTCATGGCTGGAGAGACCCTTCTGTCTGAACCATTATTCCATGATCTGTGTCTGCCCTGGCATTCGGGGAACGGGGGCTCCCTCTTTGTGTGGACACTGTTGTGGGTTCTTTTACATACACTGACTCCTTTCATTCTCCCAGTGCGCTGGAAGGAGCTGCTACTTTCCTCTTTTCACCGATGAGAGAAGAACCAGTCAGAGACAGTAAGTTAGCAGCTAGGCAAGCGAGTCTGGATTATTTTCACGATGCTTTTCTGCTGTGCATGTGGTCTCTGAGGGGCTCGCCCTTCTGCCCTTTCTCAGGGACTGTGATGGAGGCATGGGGGCATAAGTTGGACCGGTGCTTCTGAGCATGGAGGGACAGCTACTGTGATAGTCGGCCTAATCAAGATTCAGGATGAGTTCAGCTGCCTGGAATGCCAAGTGCACCAGCCAAATGAACAAGCTGCTAGGAATAAACATAGAGCTCTATGTGCACGCTCAAAACAGCATCCAGGCCACTGCAGGTCAGCACAGAGCTGCTTTGACGGTTTGGCTTGACTCCTTCGTCAGAGGGAGGCCCTCGCCATATGGCGGTGGTCTCCTAACCGACATTCCTGCGTCCTCTTTGGCCCCATTTGTTACTTCTCCAACCAGCAGCCGGTGCCACCTTTTCAGAATGCAAACCCCGTAACCATGGCGCTGCTGCACCTCCTTTCCACCAACTCCACCCATAGCTTTGCATTGGCCTCACCCGGAGTTGCCTGGACGGCTCCCAGCCTCGGAATGGCCTCCCGCCTTCGTCCAGCTTCCTCACTGCCCCTCCAGCGGCACTGGCCTGCCTTGCCGCCCTCCTGCCTCGGGACTCCCACCTCCCTTCCTTTGGCGCTACACACTCCCCACCATCCTTCAGACCTCAGCTGAGAGCTGCCTCAGCGGGGCTGTCCAGGGCAGGTTCTCTGTGCTGTGCTGGCACGGCCACCCTCATCACAGCTGGCACTTTATATGCATTTGCTCAAGTACCAGGCGGACACTGCCTCGAACAGAAGGGCCTTGTCTCTCTTTCTCACTGGCTGTGTTGGAGGCCCCAGTGAGTCACAGGACTCGCAGGTTGTCATACTCACAGCTGTGGTCTGTTCCAGCTACAAGCTACCAGTCAAAATGTGCAGAAGGAAGAGGCGTGTGGGGCCAAGTCCGAGTTTCCAGAGACCCACCCACCCCCGTCCCTTGGAGTGGCACAGGGTGTGCTCAGCTCCTCCAGCAAGGAGTTGTGACAGCAGTTGTGAAATGCTTTATACCAGGGAAGCTCAGTGGAGGCCTGGCGCCCAGGGTTTACACTGGGAGCTGATCACATCAGCTCTCGGCTGCTAGTCCTGGAGTCCTCCGCGTGGCGAGGCAAGACGGTGGGTGGGTCTGGCAGTCTCCCACTTTCCCCTGGAGCCCAGCTGTGGGCGACCAGGCATCGCTCCCTGGGCCTCGCCTGCTTGAGCCTCGCGGCTTGTTTCTCTTGGGCTGTAGGCGAACCTGGAGTCCTCTCTCTCTCTCTCTCTCTGTGTCTCACAGGACAGGGACAAAATGGCAGGGCTCCTTTTCTCTGCGTCTCTTCTCTCTCTGTGTTCTCAGTTTATATAATACCCAGCAAGAGGGCAGAGCTCTCACCTGGGTCACGCTTCACCGACACAGTCCAGTCAAAAGCCCCGAGACGGTCTAATCAAGCGATGCAATCAACGGTCCCTTAACTGAATTTAATGCAGCCAAAGCACCCGCACCCACAGGAATGGATTAGTTCTAAGAACATTGTCTTTCATGGGATTCACAAAAAAGGCTTCAGACTGTCCAGCTGGTCGAGCGGGCTGGGGCGCTGTGTCCATGGGGGCTGTGCAGGTGGCCCTGAGGGGCGCTCGGGCTGAGTTTTGTAAAAGTTGAAGGAGGTGGAGGTGGTGGGATCCCTGGTCCGGGCGGGAGAATCCCCTGTCCATGCTGCAGGTGGGGTTTTAGTTCTCTGTGGTTGGAAGTTTTAGTGGGTGGCTGCTGTGGGTCCACCTGCCCTTTGAAATGCCCTTCACCGCTCTGTTCTGCCTTTCCGCCGGAGCACAGGAAGGGCTATCTGCTGTAGGCAGAGGTGCCCTGGCAGGCTGCCCGTGTTTCTTCGTTTTTTTTGCTTCAGAACCTGGCCTTCTGTAAACCATCCCATGAACATCTTTCTCGCCCTCCGACCTCCCTTTCTTCCCTCCTGCTGTAAGTCTTGTAGAGTTAATCCTTTTTGAAAGACAAAACAAAATCTCAATTTGGAAGGATCTGATTGTTCTCATTGATATGGATATGTCTGTAAATGTCCGGAAGGTAAGTCTGGTTTCCAGGCCGGAAGCAGCTGATGAGAGGCCCCGGGGGCAGGGCCCCTGGGGAAGGCTCTGCTGAGGACCAGGCCCTCCCCACCTCTGCCTCCTAGGGGCGCCCTGGGATGGCCTTTGCCCCCTCGGAGCCCCTGCCTCTGTGGCTGTTGCTGTCTATCTGTCTGCGGTGGATTCGTCTTTTGTGTCCTAGGCCTTAGATCAGAGGGCCAAGGCCATACCTGTCAATCTTTTTTTTTTTTGAATAGGCTCTCAGGTGTCATTCTTTCCTCATTGCTTGCATTTCTGAGAGAACTCATCTTCCCAGCCTGGGTTCTGAGCAAATTGAGAAATAAAACAAAACAGTGGCAGATGGAGGCTAAAGAATAACTTGTATCTGCTGAATGAGAGGTTTGAAATCCTATCTTGGTGTGGGAATCTAATAAACTGGCTGACTGACTCCCAGGATTATTTAGCCAGTGCAGGCCACCCGGCAAGGGCGCCTTCGGGGGCAGCTGACCCTCCCCCGCTCAGCAGTCCAGAAGCTGCCTCCTTGGGGCAAGTTCTCGGGAGGGGAAGTGCAGGAGGTGCCCCTTTGTGCCCCTGTGTGACCGGATTTAGTCTAGGTTCTTGACTTATGCTGCAAAAATGGATTTCAAAGCACGTCAGGTGAGTGAGGCCAGCAATTTATTAGGGTAGGGAGAGAAAAGAAATGGGAGAAAAATAACAGATCACCGGTCCCTGGTAGAGGGTAAGGGGCTGAAGAGTGATAAGAGAGGGCTGATTTATAGACTACAACTTCCCATTATAGACTATAAATGCCCAGGTTTTACTTGCATGTTGGTCCATGCAGGGGGTACATGGCAAGAGCCGGGTGCAGAAGCCACGAGGGCCCCAAGCAGGGTGGGAGCTGCTGGGAACAGGAGCAGGGGGTGGCAGGGGTCAGGAACAGGAGCAGAAGGGCAGGAGCAGAAGGGGCGATTTGACCTTTGCACCTGCTTTTTAAACTGTTAATTATTCCACCCTTTTGCTAATGGCATTGGAGGAGTCCCAGGTGTTTGCTGTTTTGATTGATTACCCCACCCATTAATCCCCCAGGTGGGGCCAATGATAAGGTCCCAGAGAATATAGGAGGATCTCTTGGGAATCTCCTGGAGTCTCATTCTGTGTGGTGGAAATCTCGTGAGGATCTTCCAGCAGCCACCTTGGGGTATCGATGTTCACATGGTCCTTTTGCCAGGTTCCAGATCATTCCCTATATGAAGCCTGCTTCATCTGCACCCGGAAGGAAGCCTCAGGCCTCTGGCCCTTTAGCTTCGTGTGTCCCTTTAAGCCTGTGGTCAGCCGAGGTATGGCCCTCCCTCAGTATGGAGGGGAACCAGGGAGAGCTGCCATACCTCTGCTCTTCTGGGACCCCTGAAGGGGTGGCTCTGGAATCTGTGGCAACAGAGCACCCAGTAATCCTCACGGCTGCTCTGTACCCAGGCTGCCCCACCCCCTCCAGGTGGCTCACCGGAAACGCCACCATGAGGCTAGGTGACGGTCTGTAAACCTGCAGCAACAGTCTGCCCCAGATTTGAGTATGGATCTTCTCTGCTACCAACTCCCCAGGGAAAAGTAAGACTTGAGGACCGGCTTTTGCAGGTTCAGGTCCAAAGATGATGTCATTCAAAGGAACTCAAGTCCAAAACCAAGATTTCTTGTTCCTCTTAAAGCTCAAATACGCCGCATTCCCCAGTTTGCCCTCCTCAATGCTTTCCTGTGCTCTGCCTCAGCTCACTGGCGTGCCCCAGGCCTGCAGCCTGCAGCCTGCAGCGTGGGGGCTTTCACGGGGCTGGGGCCGCTCCCCGGGGCTGAGCGTCAGGGCCTGAACGCTGGGTCCCTGACAGCACTCGCTTTCTGAGAGTTCAGAGCTTAGTAGCTGCCACGGCTTGTCCCAGTATTGGCTGCTACATGCTTGCTGAACCTAGAGAGTGCATAGCCCTCAGCTCCTTCAGCGGGCACCCCGGGCAAGGCCGGGTCCCAGAGCCGTCCTTCCAGCTGCCAGAGACTACGGGGGAGCCTCCACGTGGTGAGGGGGGAAGGAGAGTGTGCAGGGCTCTGCTGCCCCAGCAGAGAGGCGGTGGTGTGGAATGCAGAGCCTGTCACCTGAAAGGCACTGGGGAGAAGTCTCCCAGCAAGAGGTTGCACTCTGTTCATGGCCTGTTTCTGGGGGGAAATCCACAATGTCTTGTAGGCATTTCTAGTTCTGTGCCCAGCGGCCTGCTGCTCCTGCTCTTGTTAGGAAGTACTTTGTGCCCGCGTGTATGTGAGAGAGAAAACCAGGCACATACAGAACCATGCTCACTGTGCCCGGTGCGGTCAGGCCCTGTGGCTTCAGAACCTGCTGCCAGCCGGAAGGTTGTCCTCGTGGCCTGCCTTGTTCCACCTTGAGAAGCCCCTCTGCAGGCCCTGAGGCCGAGGGCCGTGAGTGCTGCTAACGAGCACCCCACCCGGGTGCTCGGCATGACGCTGTCCCTGGCATCACCCGGGCACACCTGCCTTTTCCTGCCAGCTCACCTGGAGATGCTCAGTGTCCCTTTGCTTGGTCCAGCAGTCGGTTCCCAGGTACATGCCTTGATGTCCACTTGTTCAGTCTTAATGCAAGTGTTTTACACTTGCATGTAGAAGTGCACCCTTAAACATTCCCTAAGGCATCGCGGCACACCCTGTGACGTCAGGAAATGGGCATTATTTTCTCAGTCACTCTCCACTGCATCCACACTGGGGCTGTGCTGCAGGGGACGCCCTGTGTTTGTTTCTCAGGGTGAAAAGTGTTATTAAGTTGCGAATTGGTTCTAATATTAAGCCTAATAATAATCACTGAAACTGTTCATCTTTGCTCCAACAAATTTTTTAACCACTGGAAAATGTGCTTCCTTGTATACGTGTATTATATACAAGTAAGCCTGCTTAGTTAGTTCTCTCAGCCGTGTCGTGGAAACATTGTGTTCTAGCGCTGGCACCTACCCAAGCAGTAGCCTGTAGGAGGCGCTGTTCTCCCGGCGGGGGCGGCCTGCTGGCCGTGCTGCTCCCTGAGCCGGCCCGGCCTCCTGACCCCACTGCAGGGCTCTGCCCAGGCCTGGCGACCTCTCCAGGAGAACCTCACTAGTAGCAATCTGTGTGGTGGTTCTTGGGCTCTGATCTATCTTTGCGTGTCTTAATTTTATTACTTTTTCTTTAGGACAACTACACTTTTGCCCAACCTGGGATTCAAATGAAAGTGAAGATGTTAGAAGAACTTGTGAGCCGGATCGATGGTAAGCCAGCTTCCTGAGCAGTGCCCTCCCTGGGGAGCCACGGGGGGCCGCTTGGCCGCATGCACAGTGAGGCGGCCACCCCGTCAGCATGGTGGGTGCAGAGCTGCGG
Source organism: Tolypeutes matacus (assembly GCA_026826555.1). Taxonomy (NCBI): domain Eukaryota; kingdom Metazoa; phylum Chordata; class Mammalia; order Cingulata; family Chlamyphoridae; genus Tolypeutes; species Tolypeutes matacus. The sequence goes on along the minus strand of JAKSZT010000088.1, from coordinate 4,123,213 downwards.
CCGTGCAGCCCGAGGCGCTGGGCCATGCACCACTGCCATGCCTTAGTGTCGAGGCGAGGCCATCAGGGTCCAGGGCCACCCCTTGCAGGCAAGTGCTGAGCGCCCCAGGTGCAGCCAGCACCCCTCCTTAGGAAGCAGCCGAGGGGTCGGTTGTGGCTGCTCTTTGCCACTCTTCTCTGACTTCGTGCACCATTTTGCGATCAAGGATGCTAGAATAATTTTTCCATGGAACCAATTAATTACCACGTCTGCAAAGAACATCTTTGATATTATAGAAAAAGTATAGTGTGTGCTCAGGCAATTTTAGATTTTGCTTTCATGTTTAAATAGGGGGCTTTGAAATACTCTTTACCTTCATCCTTAAAATAATCCCCCCAATGATGTGCTAGACTGTCATATTGCAAAAAGAGTTTAATTAAATGAAAGCTGAGAGATAATGCTTGCCCTTTCCAAGCATATTCTCCTGGTAATTTGTGAAATTAACGAACAGCGACTTAACAACGTGATGCCAAGCAGGACCACGCAGGTATTTTATGACCCCAGCTGGTCCGTGATGAGAGACAGAAGAGAGAAATGCTCTTTCCTAAAGAGCTGCATGTGAGCGTGGCAGACGCTTACACCGAATGGGCAGAGAAATTGTGCTTTCCTTGACACCTCGGTGGACTGCGCCGTCCAGCGCTCTGCCTCCCGCGAGTCTGCAGGCCGCTGTGCCGTCCGTAGGAGAAAACGGTGGGCGCGTTCTTCCCAGGATGGCACTGGGTTTGGGAAACTACTGAATGACATTATGAAATGGAGTCATATGAATTATAGACTCCATTTTGTTCCTTGATTGAATCTGGTTTTCAACTCTGTGTCTAATGGTTATTACCCAATCACCATATTACACAGTTTTACTCAGTTCTTCAAATAATACTTTATTTGATTTAGTATCGTATTTAACTGCTTTTCATCCTATCTGTTCAAAATACTGTTTTTTGCTTATGTAAGTGCATTTATGTACATTTATTACTAACTTCTCAGTGAGATGTTTTTGATAGTGTTGGTTTTTTCCCTGCCAGCAGTTTCCCAAGTGCTCCCCAGCCTCATTGAGCTCTTTGAAATACAGTCTGAAGTAGCTGGAATCACACTGTCTCAGCCCGCTCTTCTCCTCTTACGTCCCTTTGAAGGCATATTTCATATTTTCCTGAATGTTAGGAAGTTGTGGTTAGTGCTCGTTTGTTCCAGGGCTGCAGTTTGGGAGCTCCTTGAATTGATTTTCTTTGATGCTGTGGCTGAGCAGGAAGCACAGCGAGCTCTGCTGGATGACTGTTTAAAAGAAGAGCAACAGCAGGCAGCCAGACGAGTCCCAGCCAGATCTCCCCGTTTTAGTGGGTTGCGTTGTCCTTCTGAGTGGGTATTTTCCTCCTGTAGTTTCTCGTTCATAGACTCTGTGCTTCAAAACAGAGAAGATTCTTTGGTGCAATAGTATAATTGCACCAGACAGTTTGTTACTGTCCTTCTGATGAAACCTTCTAAGGAAAAGAGGAATTTCTGAGACGGCTGCAAAATAAGAATTCCCTGGTGTTCACAGCAGGAAATGCCCAGGGTTTGCACGGTTTGGGCTCTCTCTGGCCGAGGAAGCCATGATCCCTCACGATCCGTGAGAGGAGGGTCCCTGGGCCTCAGGTAAATGAAGTTCTCACTCTCCTCTCCTCCTTTCATCACTCAACTCTTGGAAAAGAATTTGTGGGCTTGGAACTTTTACAGAGCCTGTAAAGATTTTATTAAGGGCGGGATATGCTAGGAAGAAAAATTGATTTTTTAAATAAACAAAAACAATAACTACTACCACCTCATTTCTGCATGTTAGAGGAAGGACAGCGTTCATTTCAGAAATTTTTGGCACTTTGGTGGATGAATATACCTCCGTAACTTTTTGATTAAGAAAGGTGAGGCTTTGTGGGCATGGCTTAGATGGGAATGGTTTAGAAAAGAGTTAAATTGCTTTACAAGATAAAGGAATTTTAGAGGTCCAGTGGTAGTATAGTAAGGATACGTGCTTAGAAGTCAGAAAGGGATGGCAAGGTAGAAAAGAAAAATGTCTGGGGAGGCAGAATTCTAGGAGGTTGGTTAGAGGGAAGGATTGAAAGGTGGACAGAGTCACTAACATGTTTTCTGATGTTGAGAAATGGCTAATTCTAATGAATTTCTATAAAGCACTATTTTTGTTATTCTAGTAGTTGTAGGTTTACAGAAGAATCATGTAGAAAATACAGCATTCCCATATACCAGTCCTCACACAGGTGGCACAGGTAGTAGGACACCTATCATTAGCCCTTGACATTAGTATAGTACTTTTGTTGCATTTGATGCAACAATATTGTTTTAATTATACTATTAATTGTAGTCCACAGTTTACATTAGGGCTCACTGTGTTGTATATTTAAAAAAGCACTTTTAATTAATTTCCTATTTTGAGCAGTACTGTAATACCTCTCTCTTACCTCTAAATGTTTAGTAAAAATGTTATATAGACATGAGGGTGCCATGAATGAAGAAAGAGGGTTGTATCCATAATGGAGGCCAAGGTGAAAGGAGGATGGGCAGTGACCTTATCGACTGTGCTGAGTGGGGAGCAATGATCCATCTTGAGAGGTAAACTGGCTAATGAGGAACCTCAGGGAATCCTCTGCAATCTTTGCAGAAATTGTAGAATTTCCCACTGAATAAGAGATTGAGCCACTTATTAGAATCAAGGAAATGTGTGAGAGTAGGAGGAACTTCTCCTTCCAGTATTTATGTCTAGATAATTCCAACCATGTTTCCCACTGAAGACAACTAAAAAAATCTTTTTTTTTTTTAAAGCCAGAAAACAAATAAAAAAGAAAAGAAATTTATTGAAAGTATTGAAGACCTAACGGGAAAGCAGAGACTTCCTGGACTAGAATCTAGAATAAGACTAGAATGCAGAGAAGTTAGCTGGGGGCATTTGCTAATTCAGAAGAAATAATCCCAAAGTGAGTTGTGGTTTTGTTAGCCTGATGGAGCGGGTGGGTCAAATCCTAACTTACTCAAGATGAAGAATCTGAGAACTTCTCCTACACTTTTTGAGACCAAGAACAGTGACACATAAGGGTAAAATAGAAACGAAAAAATTCTCATACAGTCTTGCAGTCTAGGTTGAAGTCACCAGGGAGGAGCAGGACTGTTAAAAGTTTGATTAAGGTGATTCTATACTGAATTACCTCTAAATGCTCAGGAGAAGCAATGCAAAATCTTTTCTGGAAGAAGGTACCAGAATTCAAATTCTTCCAAATGTTTTTTGAAATAAAATGGCCTGCAGAGTCAAAGGTCTTCACATACATTCAAGACTCCATATATGAGAATAAATGAAACAACAGATAACAGAAACAGGCCCACAAAAACTTTAGCTTTTGTAATCTCAATAGGCTCATACCATAAAACTTTATCTTTACTATGTATGCAGAAATAAAAGTGAAGCTTGAAAATGTCTTCAGGGGAATTGGAAATTATACAGTTTGCATAAGAGATATGAAGAATGACCAAATAGGACTTATGGAATTGAAAAATATGATAACCAATATTAAGAATTCAATGGTTAGGCTTAACAAATTAGAGCCAGCTAAAGAGAAAATTAGTGAAATGAAAAATAGGTTGGAAGAAAATAGCCATTATAACACATGGAGGGGTAAGAAGATGGAAGGTATGAGATATAGAGGGTATGGTGCAAAAGCTTAATGTATTTTTAATTGGAGTCATAAAAGGAGAAGAGAGAGAATGAGTGTGAGTTTGAAAAGATTATGCCTGAGGTTTTTCTCAAACTGCTGAAATACACGAATTCACAAATTCAAGAAGCCCAGTGAATACTGAGTGGGATTGATAACGAGAAAACCATACCTAAATGCATCATAGTAAAATTTGAGAAAACTAAAGACAAAGAGAAAATCTCAAGTGTGACTAGGAAAAAAAAAACTTATTTCTTAAGAACGGCCAGTTATTTGAGAACTGACTTCTCAACAAAAGTATAATAAGATATGTTCAATGTGCTGAAAGAATACATCTGTCACCCTAGAGTCTGTATCTTGGAAGAATATCCTTCAAGAATGTATTTGAGGGGTGGATGTGGCTCAAATGGTTGGGCATCTGTCTCCCATTTGGAGGGACCTGGGTTCGATCCCCGGGACCTCCCGGTAAATTTAAAAAAAAAGGAAAAATATAGAAGGTGTGCAGGCATTCCAGGCCCCGCTGAAACATGCAGTAAGATGATGACGTAACAAGAGAGTGATGTAAGGGAGAGCCAAGACGAGATGCGCTAAAACACCCGGAACTAAGGTGGCACAGGTAGTAGGACACCTCTTTCCCAAACCGGAGGTTCCCAGGATCAAATCCTGGTGAAGACAGGAGAAGAAGGAACAGAAGAGAGGGCAGGAAACGGACACATAGAATTGCCCAGCGAATGGACATAGAAACAGCAAAAATGGGGGTGGGGTAAAAATGGATAAAAATAAACAAATAAATCAATCTTAAAAAAAAAAAAACCAAACAGATGTATTTGAAATTTCAGATTGCTTTAGGAAATGGAGACAATTTCTGATTTGTTACATGCATCCTTCAAGAAACCATATAAACAAGAAGGAAAGCAAATAAAGACAAACATAACTTATTCTTGCAACATAACTAAAAGACAACAATTACTATGGACTTCAAATTCCTTGTAGGAAGGCAAGTAAACACCCAAATCCAGGAGACCCTTCTTCAAAGCTTAATGGCTGTGGGGAGAGTCAGACAGCCAGGAGGAGAGTGTGTGGAAAAGTGGAGTGGTATCTGGGCAGCCAAGGGAAAATAGAACCTGATAAAATCACTCTCCAAAAGACAGCATTCCATCCAACTGGGAAAATACTGAGAACAGGCTGAGATCTGGTAGATGGAAGCACTGGCTACTGGGAAATCAAAAGGAAGAGATTTGCAAGTCCACAGGGCCCTAGGCATTATTCTCAAGAATGCCCTGTTTCTGGTGAAGAATGGAACACTTTGAAAGAAGCGGCCCTTGGAGACTTGGTGGTGAAGGGAGAGAAGGAAGCAACTGGAAGAAGTTAAGGTTCTTAAAGAAACAAAAGACAATCACAAAATGAGAAGGTGTACCAGTCTTCACTCTCCCCCCCCCACCCCAAGAGTCCTTTTATTAAATAAACTTTACTTTCCTTTATCATCAGAGGATGGTATTCTTAAATGACGAAATAAAATCAAACTCTAAACTTCCATATACCTTTCATTGCTGCTTCAGAGGATATCATGTTACTAAGAAAAGATAAAAGACAGAGAGCTTAAGTAGGGTACATGTAGAAAATTGCTATAAGATGAAAACAAAAAATGAGAATCAGAACATTTTGCTGATGAAAAGTTTCCCCCAAACCAATCATGAAGCAAAAGAAAATTGTAACCTGAAACCATACTAGATGAAAGGCCTTTAAACAAACCCTTGCACGTATGAAAAAAAATCATAAACTCAAAACTGCGATTCAGAAACTCAGAATAGACAAAAAGAAGATGTGTAATAAGAGGTGACTAAACTCAGGAAAGAAATAGAAAAAAAATCCCAAGTTATAATAGAAATGAAGACTAATTTATAAAGTGTCCAAGGCAAGATATATTCTACTGATAATAAATGATGTTGAAGAAAGGTATGAAAACATCTTAAAAACAAAAAAGAAATTAAAAAAAAAAGAAAGAAATCAGAGAGTAAGCAATTGACGTGAAGATCAGGCAAAGAAAATCCAACATACATATAATTGAAGTCCCATAAGAAGAAAATCAAAACAATTAACCAGAACTTATATTAAAAACTATAATCCAAGAAAGCTTTATAGAATTAGAAGACCTCCATTTACATAGTGAAAGTGCCTCCTTAGTACTTGGGAAAATTGATTCAGAAAAGTCAACTCCAAGACACATCATAGTAAAATTATTAGACTTTTAAGATAAGGAAACCAACAACAACAACAACAACTAAGGGCACCAAGCTAAGAGAACAATGTCACTTAAAAAGGAAAGAAAACCAAACTGACATCAGAGCTCTTGATCAGTAGGGGACATCCATAGGAAGCTACAAAGGAAACAAAATGAGAAAACATTTCAAGTGATGAAAGTTCTTCTCCACCTTCCCCCCACCCCCCACCAAAAAGTCAACAACAACCAGAAAGTGGAAGAAAACAGTAACATACAAACATACACATCTATGTTCATACAAAGCAAGACAATATTGCAGGAGTATTTTCAAGAAACTCGGGGAAGGAATTGTGAATCAAGGATTTTTGTCTTTTACCAGTTATTCATCTAGTATTAAGACTATATGAAAACAGTTTTAAACAAGGAAGAATTTGGGAAAACTGTATGCAAGACTCTATCCTGAAAAATCTATTAGAGGAGTTTAGAAAAGGCAAAGATAGTTATCTTCAGCTCATTCTCCCTTGTGAATATAGATGCACAAATCCTAAATAATATAGCCAGATTAAACCCAGAAATATGTTTAAAAACAATAATACATCACTACCAAGTTTTATCTATACCAGAAATGCATGATTGGCTGCACATTAGAGTGTGTAGCAATGCAAATTATGATTTACATGAAAGGGGACAAGCCACATGATTCAGCTTAATAGAGGCGAACCAATCTTTTTCATATAATTTAACATTCTTTGTGTAAGAAACAAAAAACAAAACTGTAGCCAAGTAGAAATAGAAGGAAACATCCTTAAGTTGATTCAGAATAATAAAGGAAACCTATACCAAACATAATACTAAATTTTGAAATATTATAAAGCATTTCCTTTGAGATCTGGAGCAATTCAAGAATATCCACTATCATTACTTCTATTTATCCTTGTTCTAGAGATTATAGTGCAGTTAGGCAAGAAAAAGAAATAAAAGATAAGGAATATAAAGAAAAGACAAAATTATCTTATTCACAGATTATTTGATTGCATTCATAGAAAAGCCAAAAGAGTCTATAGGTTAATTATTAGAAACAGTAAGAGTTTATTGGGTTGCTGGATTGCCGCATACAAAATCAGTATTCCGAAATCTGTCGGGAGGCTTAAAATGCCCAGGGCTCCTCTTTGGATGATGGGAATGTTTTGGTGAGGACGGTGGTGATGGCAGCACAACACTGTGAATGCAGTTAACAGCACTGAAATATAGATCTGGGTATGATTAAAAGGGGGAATGTTAGATTGTATATATGGTGACAGAATAAAAATTTTTAAAAAAAGGCTATGGAACTTTACAAACAGTGAACCCTAAGTTCAACCATGGGCTTTAATTAATAGTATAATATGAAAATGTGCTATCATCACTTGTAATAAATATTCTACACCAGTGCAAGGTGTTTATGGTAGGGTGGTACATGGTATTCTTATATTTTATGCATGATTGTTCTGTAAACCCACATCTTCTCTAATAAAAAAAAAAAAGAATCCGTTGTGGTACCATATACTATCAATAAACAATATGAATTTAAATAAAAAGGTATGATTTATAAATGTATCACAAAATAGACAAGTACCTAGGGATAAATATAGCAAAAGTCATACATAACTTCTAAAGAAAATTATAAAGCTTTGAGTGTCATTATAGAACGTCTAAGTAATTTGAGATACGCGTCATGTTCGTGGTTTGGAAAAATCAATATCATGCCTGTTTTACTCCCAGTGGGTCAGTGGGTTCTGTGCAATCCCAGTCAAAATCCTAGTGTTTATTTTTGGAACTTGACAAGCCATTTAAAAAGTAAGTCTATGGAAATGCAAATGGCTAAGAATAATCCAGATACTCTTAAAGCGATAGAACCAGGTGGGAGGACTTGCTGTACGATGTATCAAGGCTCATAAATTATAGATCTTATGCAGTAGGGTGGTGAGGTGTTGGCATGGCAGTAGACTTGTCAGCGACAGGAACTGACTTGGGAGCCTGGCATTTGAGCCCTGTGTCTACAGACGCTGACACATGACCCACATGGGACTGCAGGGCAGTGGGGTAGGCACGGTGCGATGGTTTTCATTTGCACAAGGTGAAATTGGATCTTTGTCTCACCCAAACACCAAAATCAGTTTTACTTGTTTTAAAGAAGTAAATGTGAAAGGCAAAACTTCAAGCTTTTTGAAGATAACATAGGAAAATAATTTCAGTCAACATAGGCACAGATTTCTTAAAGAAGACCTGAAAGCACTTAGGTCTTCGTAAAAAAAAAAAACAAAAAACTTGACCACATTCAGAGCAAGAATCCGTTCGTCAAAAGACACCATAAAAAGAGTGAAAAATGCCAGCCACTAAGTGGAAAACCTCTTTTGCAAAGCATGTAACCTACTAAGTACTCATTCCTAATAAATAGAGAATGCCTGGTATTCATTGGAGGATGACAAACAACTCAGTACAGAGGAGGGCAAAAGACCTTGAGCTGTCACACAGTAAACAGGAGATGCAGATGGGGGCCCATCTATGAAGGGATGCTGTATCTCATTAGTAATTGGGGAAATACAGCGTGAAACCATAGTGAACCACCAGACTGAAAAGAATGAAAAGGCAAACCACGTTAAGTGTTGGAGAAGATAACGTGCAGTGGCCCTTTCAAGTTCAGCCGGTGGGAATGCTGATTGGCATCATCACTTTGAAAAACAGTTTGCCCTGTCAGGTAAAGTTAAAGGTTTATATAGACTCTGTAGTTCCACTTCAGTACAAATTCTAGAAAAACGCCCGCCCATGTCCTCCAGACCACATATACAGCATTTCTCAAAGCTCCCAAGCCAGGGGGCCCTCAGATGCTTGGTCTGTTCACAGTAGAATACCCAAGCTGCACTGAACAGCGCGGTTGCGTGTTTCTCTTGGGGATGGGTTTCCAGGAGCAGATCACACCCTGCCATCGCCCTTGGCTTAGTTGTGCCTGCATGCTGACTTTGGGTGATGAAGGACGCTCGTTCTGGTAAGAGCAGCTGTGTTCTCCGATGCTGTTGCTTGGAGGAGGGCGTATGTGCACAGCACTGACTTCGCCCCTTCCAGGGCCCTCTCCAGTCCCTGGCAGGCTGCCGTTTCCCAGGAAGCCACGGCGCCGCGGCAGTCCCTTTGCTTCTGGGGCTCTCTGGGTACCTCATGGCTATGGTTTCCTGTGGGGTCCCAGGGACCTCTCAGGTGTGCAGTGCCCTAGTGCTGATTGGGCCTGGGGAGCAGGCATGCTTCTCCCCTTTGTCTGTTCTCCTCTCCCCACCTTCAGTCACCCCTCCCCACGACGGCCTGCCAGATCCTGAGGGCCCTGCCCCTCTGGCAGGCCTGAGCCCCAGAGCTGGGGGCCAGTGGAGTAATCTGGGTGTGGGATGACATGAGGCCATTCAGCAGAGGCAGTGGCAGTCAGGAGGAGGAGAGGATGGGCTCGGGGTAGAATTTAGGGAGCTGTCCTTCCTTGAAAGGCAGCCTAAAGCTGCTTCAGCTCTGCTAGCAGGTGCAGCTTCCTCCTTCTCTCCTGGGGAGAAATGTCCCCTTTAACCCTTGCTGTTAGGTGTGGTTTGCAGTTGAGCTGCTCTTGGATTTCCCTGTGCTAGGTGCCGCCCTGTTCATGACAGTGAAGCTGTGTGCAGAAGCAATTTGCCCAGGGAAATCCCTACAGTACTCGCCGATTTGGGAACGCTGCCGCCAGCCGGGGGATGGGCGTGGGAGGTGGGGGGACTGCGGGTGTCTGTGAGGAAGGCACTCTCAAGTGAGATGGACATCCAAGACCCACCAACAGTACTGAGCGGGGCTTGAGAACATGTGAGCATCTTTGAGATGATGCTTCTGCTTCTCGCTGGTGCGGGAGTGTGATGGTGGGCCTGTGTGGCGCTGGGCCCTGGCCTCTGGAAGGCTCCTGTGGAGCCTGGATCCCTTGCTCCCAGGTGTCTGCAGAACTCGGAGGGGACCTGTGAGCACAGGTGCGCATGTGCCAGGGTGTGGGAGTGGGCTGGGCGGCCAGGTCTGCAATACCCTGCAGGAGGAGGTGGTGCTCGGGGACGGATTTGCAGTGGATACTGTACTGCTTCCTTCTGATGCTTTCTTAACTTCCTCCAGCCTAGCAGTGCCACCCAAACAGGGGCACCTCTCTGTACTCCCCAGGGTTAGAGGGTGCCGCCTCTCCTGCCTCTTGACTTTCCTGTCAGCAGCAGCTCCATCTCCCCCGTTGCCAGCATCAGTTCTTGCTTGGCTCTGGCACATGCTGTGTCCTGTGCCTTTTTGTGGCAGGTGAGACCTGAATCTTTGTGCACAGTAAGTGCACACTGAGTTCCGCAAACCTCGCCCTAGAAGTGCGTTGAGTATGCTCGGCCAGATGCTTCCTGGCCTGAAACCACGAGCCACCATCTCGTTGAGGAGAGACTCAGTCATGCGTCCCTGACAGACAGCCTTGACGTCTCAGTGGTTGAAGACATGGAGCGGTTATCTCTCACTCCTGCCTGTCCACCGCGGCTCAGCCAGGTCCCTCTCCTAGCTGTCCCCCGCCTAAGGCTCACCTGGCACAGCCGCCTCCAGGGTCTTCCTGCCCAGTTACCGTGGCAGAGGATCAAGGCTGGTTTCGCACACGGGCTTGTCACGTTCCCTGGGGTGTGCACCCGGCTTTTCTGTGTAGGTCGGGAGGAACGGGGTGCGCCCCCTGCATTGTGCCGAGGCGGCCGCAGAGGAGGCACCAGAGCCTGGAACTGGACCCAGACTTTAGAACGAGCTAGAGGAGACATCTTAAGAATCCCCAAATGAGACTCCTGGTCAAGTGGAATTAAATACCTAGAAATTAAACACAGATGTCTTAAGGTTTATTTTGTTTTATGTTTTATGTTAGGACGTGTGTCAGATAAGTCCTCAAAAAATGGAATCATCATCAAATCTGGTTGATATTACTCTCCCTTGTGCTGTTTGAGGTTTATAAACATTTGTTGGCTCAAAGAGGATATGATGTTCATTTTATGGTGATCTAGCTAATATGTTTTCAATATTTGTATTAACTTTCAATCTGTTCCCTACTTATTAAATGATTTTTGTACGTAAAATTAACAGTTCATACCAATCATTTAGTAATTTACTCCTGCAATGATAAATGTACACCGATGCTCCAATTGACTGCCAGAATTTCAACATATAAAGCACCTAAGGATATTTTTGTTCCATATTATATCTGGAATGCATCCGTATATTTGAAAGTGGATCTCGGATGTTTATAATGAACTGAATGCATGCCGCATTCAACGTGTTATCTCACTGCCACCTCCTCTATCATGCCTGATGTCAGCCCGTAAGGTCCCGTGAGCCCCGATTGCCACTGGCGCAGTGAGGAAGCCGTTGCTCAGCCGTGGACCTCTCCAAAGGCTGGAGTCGGGCTGCCTGGTACCCTGTTGTGATGCCACACTATGGTGTCTATGTAAATGAGTTGTCACTTCTTTTACTTGGGGAAAAAAAGGTGGAGAGCTCTTTCCATATTAAAAAGGAATATTTGAAGTTATTTGATCTTGACAGGTGTTTGGGTCCATTCTCGGCTTTTTCAATGATTATGATCAGACGGACAGGGCTTGTTTCACAGATTACAACATTGTCCTGGGGCTGTGAAGCTGGCATGGAAAGGGGAGCCAGTGGATGGTTGCTGGTGGGAGGGCAGCCCGCTTCTGCTGGGCTCTGCCCGCAGGTTATTGGGAGAAATTCAGAGTGAGGAGGCCCTGGGAGCCAGGCGGGGCCAGGGAAGCCAGATCACCAGGCAGCCGTGAGCCACGGTGGCCAGTGAACGGCCGCTCAGTGGTGTTTCTAGCAACGGGCTCCTTAGGGGACAGTGAAGAGAAATGGACTTCCTCAGTTTTTACCAAAACTGTGCTTTCTCTTTCCTTTAGTGAAAAATTGGGATGAATTCTTCCTACTTCATCCCACCTAAGGGTTAGGGTGGCTAACCTTTGGATTCAGCAAATAAAATTATAGAATGCTCAGTAAAATTTGAATTTCAGATAAACAACAAATACTTTTTCAGTATGAGTGTGCCCCATACGATATTGGTAACATCCTGAAATTCGGATTTAACTGGACAATGCAGGGCTGCCACAGCAAAAGCCGGGAGAATTGGGGCAAACGGGGCTGGCCGGCCACCCTGCCGCGTGTTCTGAATGCAGTGTACACACTCATGCACGGGTGTGTTTGAGAGATGGTCCTTGTAAAGCGACTGCCGTGGTCACCCCATAAATGGGTCACTTTGGGGGTCCAGCTGCTGCATTCGAGTCGGCTGTTTTCCCTCGGCCCATAGAGTGCGTGGAGACTCGTCACGCTTCCCAGTGGTCGGGCGTGTCCCGGAGGGGCAGCCTGTGTCCTGCAGGAGCAGCCAAGGGCTGTGCACAAGCTCTCCATCCCCTTTGCACGGCGCGGAGCTTGTGACAGGGTCGCCCGCCAGGTTGTCCAGGCGGAGCCCTTCTTCACCAGCTCGCCTCAGCTCTCTGGCCTGCTGCTTTCCCACGCTTTTCTCTAGAGTTTGGCTCAGGAAGCCTTGGCAGCCGTGGTGAACATATTCCCGGTTGTGCGGAACGACTGCTCTGCAGGCAGCCAAGTCTGCTTTGCTCAGTCCTTGGTGGCTGGCCTTTGGGGTATGTCACTGTGTGGCCCAGGTCTGTGAGCCCGTGGTGACGGCCTGCCCGTGGCTGCCCAGCACAGTCATCTTGGCCATCCATGCCAGGCCGATGCCAGCTGATCGGAAAGGAGCTTCTTTGTTTCTGCCTTTCAATCAGTTAATCAGATTTGCATTTCCTTCCCCAGTGCCCAGCTTCCCATGACAGTAGCCGGCCCCCCAAAGGCACCTGGTGCCCAAGCCCCGCCCCCCCTTCCCTCCGAGCACTTCATTCCTTAGCAGCCCACTGTGCTGAATCCCTGGGCTCTTTGCTTGGTCTGCAGCCCCATGTGGCCTCCAGCCTTAGCCCAGGGCCTTGGCTTCTGTTGTTTCCTGCCCCTGGAAAGCCCTTCTTACCCTCTGGCCACTATGCAGTTAGAAATTCTTTTCTTTGCACGCAGCAACCCAAGTCCTGCTGTAAGGTGGCACTCACAGGTGAAAGGAAGTGGGGGCTGGCACAGAGTAAGTGTCAGGCAGGACCCTGGCCTTCAGGGAGCTTTAGCTGGGGAGCTAACCGGCACACCCGGAACAGACATAGTGAACTGCTTGCCTGGGAAGTTTTGTGGGTCACGCTTTCAGTAGTACTGTGTGCCTGCCTTGGAGCCGAGGGTCAGGAGGTGCCTCCTTTAGGCGAGAGCCAGAGGGGGCTGTGCACTGTCGGGGAAGATGCCACTGCCTCAGGGACCAAGGCCTGGGACCACCACAGCTCCTGTACTCCTGAAGTTTTCTTCCACGAGGCCACTAATGGTTTGGGCCATAAGAGAACACTTGTAGGGACGGGCCATGGTGGGCTCAGCCTCCCCAGGCTCTGTTGGAGGTCTAGAATGTGTCTCTGGCACCATCCACCAAGTGGGTGATGGGTTTACGGTGGGGTGGGGCAGTGACTGGGGAGTGCCGCAGTGGGGGTCGGGGCAAGCATATGTATGAGCTGATCAGAGTGGATTCCTACGCCAAAGCAAAATCACTTGGGAGTGGTTTTTGTGGGTATGCGTATGCTTTAAATTAAGATGTAGTTCATAGAAGAAATCGTCATCGTTATCATCCTTGTCCATTAGCATTAAGCATGATCTTGTCTTAGTGTATCAGTCAGCCAAAGGGGCGCTGATGCAAAGTACCAGAAATCTCTTCGTTTTCATAAAGGGTATTTATTTGGGGTAGAAGCTTACAGTCACAAAGCCCTAAAGGGTCCAACTCAAGGTACCACAAGAGGTACTTGCTCACCCACAGTCATTTGCCACGTCTTGATGTAAGTTGGCTGGCAGTGCCTCCGAGGGTTCAGCCTTCCTTCTTCCTCTGAAGGCTCGTGGTCCCAGCTTCTTCCTGTCTCAGCTGCAGGCTGGCATAGTGCTCATCTCTCAGGGCTTCCCAGCTGCCCTGGTCTCTTCACAGCATCAGCTGTAAGCTATCAGGCTCGTCTCTCTTCCTGGGGCCGCAGGATCCTCTGTGTGTCTTCTTCCCTGTGAGAGTCTGTTTTATCAGCCCAAGGGGGCTGGGACTCAACACTGAGTCGCACTCCAACGACGAGTTTGAACCAAAGCCCTAATCTTAACATAACTTAATCAGCCGTCTCAGCTGACTCTAATACAACCAAAGGGTGTCATGTCCAGAGAAACAGACCAGTTCACAAACATAATCTATATCTCTATTTGGAAATCATGAACAATATCAAACTGCTACACCTAGGCAGGTGGAATGGAAGAGCCAGGTGTCAAACTTTCCAAATCAAAATACTGACATGATGGAAGGAAAAGAGGACTCTTCATTTGTCCTTTTTAATATGGAATCTTTGAGGTTTGTATGATCAAAGGCACCAGAAGAATAGCAGTGCGGATTTTGTCGGTGGGTTCCAGAAGAGGACGCATTCTGGCTGGGAACAGCTGTTCAGGAAACCAATTCCACCAGCCTGCTCTCCACCCCAAGGCTAAGTGTGCTGGGAGGGGAGTGTCTGGGGGCTGCTACTGGCCGTTCCCATTAGGTTCCAGAAGTGTGGACCAAAAGCAGTTCTCCAAATAGGGAGCAGCTGGGGAGCTCCCCGAGAGTGGGTCCCCTCATAAAGCTGGCTCGGGCACCCCACTGAGCCAGGACGGGGCTTTCTCATAACCACTCTTGGGTCCAGGTCCCGGCAGCCTGTTTGGGGAGCTGGGTCTGTGAAGCAAACTCATTGTCCAGTTGAGCCGCTGCTGCCCTGAGGCCTGTGGCCACCTCACCTGCTCAGCAGTAGCAGGAAGAAGAGGGCGAGGCTGGGCGGGGGACTCTGTGGGCCTGTCCCCATGAAGGGGTGCTTCTGTATGGGAGCAGGAAGCAGAGGCCAGTGCTGGCCCCTCAGGGCTGGCGGGGAGCGAGGGGGGGCGAGGCTCTGCTCCCTCTGCAGTGCCCCTCAGAGGAGCAGGCTGGCTGGGGCCCGGGAGCGGGGAGATGGAGCCTGCACAGTGGGTCCCTGAGTGCCTGGGGAAGTGTCAGTCTGGGGTAGACATGGGAGACGGTTAAAGGGTGGTTTGGGATGAGAGTTGGACGGAGGCTGATAGACTTTGGTTTGGACTCACTAGCAACAGTTCTCGGACATGTCTGGCTCCCCCGTAGCCACCACGTCCCCAGCGTGGGGGTCGGTTGCTCGGGTGGCGAGGCGGCTGGCCTGGTCTAGCCCGCGAGTCACGCGCGTGGGAAGCCTGTAGAGTGGCGCCGGCCCGCTTCCAGCCCCGTTCAGCATGCGCGTCCAGTGCTGCTGTTGCCGGCTCTTGCGTCAAGGGGCGGAGTGGGTGGCGGCGGCCCCATGCTGAGTGCGGGAGGGGTGGGCTTGGCCGTGTTGTCCAGCACCCCCAGTTACGACTGAACCCAGAGAGGCGGAGGGCCGTGGTGTCACTATTAATAATCACAGCAGCAATATGTCCTAGTTTACGTCTCCCAGGGACAGACGCTGAAATGCCTTCCTGGGGGACAGGGCCACTTCCGGGTGCTAATCTGCTTTATCTACTCAGACATTTCCCCTTTCCTGTATTTTTAAATTCAGGTTAAATGTCATTGTAATGAAATTTCTCTGAGTAGTCTTGACTACATTGTAAGGTTAAAATTGACTTATTCTTTCAGGATAGAATTCAGTTATGGCTAGTGAACTAGATTCAGCTTTATTACCACCCAGTGAAACTATTTTGTTACAGCTACAAGGTGAGCAGTTGGAGGCCAGCGCATACATCAGTGGCGCAGCCCAGGACCTGGCCTGTTGAGTGTGCGATGCTGAGGGGTCACCAGGCCCCCTCTCCCCCGCAGCCGGCATCCTCATGAGGCCCTGGCGTGGCTGATCCAAGCCCTGGAAATGGCAACTGTGTTCATTCCAGACCAGGAGTGCCATGGTTGGCAGAGCACGCATGTGATTGCGGTTAAGTCAAACTCATGACGGCGGCGGCCTTCCCACAGAGCCCTCTGTGCCGGTGACAGCCGCCTTCCTGTGCCCCTTGCTCCTGCTGTCCACTGGGCGTCCACAGCTTGCTCGTGGCGGTCATCTCTGCTGCGCCTTTGGAATGCAGACCTGGCCCCTGCCCCCAGCCTGGGTCCTGCGGTCCCCAGGAGGGTGCACCCTGGGTTAAAGGGTATCATGAATTTCTCAACTGGGTTGATGTGCTGTAACTTCAGGTGGAAATCTAAGTGGGTATTGTGTTGGGTTTCGGGGAAGGAGGGATGTAATACAAAAAAAAAAAAAAAAAAAAATTTTTTAATGAAATAAAGGAAGTTTGATGCAATCCAAAAAAACAGTACATTAGGAATACACACCTGGCTTCTGGTTCAGCCCCCGTCACTGCCTGTGAGCTCGGCTGCTGCTGGGGACGGGGACGATGAGGACAGTGACGGTGACTGGCTCTCGTTCACCTGTAGTACCACGTTGCTTTTCATCTCATTTTAAGAGTCCTAGCCCTGCTCTGGACTGTTTCCTTGCATGCTCAGTGGCGCGTTAGGCTAGATGACGTCCTCCTGCTTCTAGCCCTGCCTGACCTGGGTGGGTCCTGAGCCCTGGAGGGCCATTTGGGAGGCCCACCCTCCCCCACCCACTTCCTCCCCCCTCCACCATCCACCCGGCCCTTGCTCCGGGGATTCCTGACCAGCCTCCCTGAGAGCCTGTGCCGTGGGAGCCTGTGCCCCTGGTCCTTTGCTAGGAGCTTGTGCCTGAATGTTGTTGGATGCCGCAGGAGCCAGCACCCGCCGCTTGGTGGCGAGCGCCATGTTGGCAGAGCGGTGGAGCAGGCTCGCAGCGCGCCCTGGGTGTGGCTTTCCTTCAGCCCCGTGTTCAGAGGGCTGCTCTGGGGGCTGGAAGCGGCTCTGTGCTCACCTGCGTCTCGGAGCTGGTTGCTGCGTTTGGGTTTCTGCTGTAGATTTTGCTCGGCCCCTCCTGAGACCACCCAGCCCCCATCCCGCTGCCTGCCCTTTAGTCCACGACGAGGTCTTCTGGGTGTACGGGAAAGCTTCCGGTTGTTCCAGTGACGCCCATGCCCCTGCCCCATCATCTGTGAAGCGGGCAGAACTCTGTTCTAGGTGCAGCATCAATGGGAGCGGTTTCTGCTGCGTAAGCGGCAGTGTCGTCTGGCCAGCTCCCTCAGTGAGCACCTGAGAACTGCCTGCCAGGTAGCCGGAAAGGGAGCGTGGGCCTCCTCGCCCAGCTGACTGAGCTGTCCCTTCAGTGTCCTTACCTGTGCTCTCCTTGGGTCCACTGGCTTTTCCCACTAGGTGGACTGTCACGCTGCTGGTGGACGCAGCACTTTCTCTCTGAAGCAGCCTTGATCTTCAGATGTTTCCCACCCATCCCGCGGTTGTCATGGTAAATCAGAAGAGGGGATGCCTGCCAGAGTCAGTTGAAATATTCACTTCTGTTGTGAATTATTGGCTGCTGGGGCCCAATTGGAAGATTGAGTGGGACAGTGGACCTGGGGCTAAAGTAGGGCCCCCCACAGCCACTAAGACCAAAGGCCAGCCCTCTGCCGGGTATGCTGCGCGGTTCCCGCCTGCGACCTGCCAGCTGTACTTTCAGGCCCCACGTGATTGTTTTGGGACCCTGAAATTCTACCTATATCCTATTTCTGGCCTCTCCCAACCCAAGGGCGGTGTGAAAAGGGTGGCACTTAGGTTGCCCAAGGGCTGTTGATGCAGAGCACCAGAAATGGGCTGGCTTTTAAAATGGGGGTGTTTTGGGGGGTAAAAGCTTACAGTTCTGGGCCGTGAAATGTCCAAATCAAGGTACCATCAGAGATGCTTTCTCACCATGTGGTGAAGCAAGGTGGTGGGTGATCTCTGCCCAGGGCTCTGCCTTGCCCTCTAGGCTCACCGTTTCTTGGAGTCCAGTTCCTGGAGCTCAGCTATGAGCAACCAGGCACGGGGCTTGTCTCTGGGCCTCGGCTGCTCCGCTCTCTTCCTGTGTTCAGCTGTGAGCTGTCAGGCATATGGCTCATCTCCTCAGCCTGGAGCTGCTGCGTGGGCCCTGCTCCTCGGGGGCCTCTCTCTGTGCCTCTGGGACCTCTCTCAGCCTCCCAGGCTTCTCTGTCTTCCTGCAGTCCTCTCTCTCACACGGCAGGATCAATATGGCGGCTTCCTCTCTCTCTGTTTCTCCCTTGATATAAGGCCAGCAAGAGGGTGGAGGCCCAAGCTGGCTCCTGCGTCAGTGACACAGTCCAGTCGAAAGCAATCTAGTCAAGTGATCTAAAGTGATCCTAAAGCCACCAAAGGGTACCACACCCACAGGATAGATTAGTTCAAGAACAGAATCTCTTTGGGGTTCGTAAAAGTACTTCAAACTGCCACAGGTGGGCTTGTTGCCTTGTTCCCTTTTGGGTCCTCCTTGACGTCCCCTTCCTGTTTGCTGTTTTTTTCCAGGCCTTGTTGCCGCCCCCTCGACCCTTTTGGTTTTCCTCCCAGTTCCAGCAGTTTTTACACGTTCCTCTCCCTGGGCAGGCTTTGAGCACGGCAGGGTTCCCCTTGGGGCCAGCTACCTTCTGGCAAGACCACATGGAAATCCCGCACAGGACAAAAGGATTCGGCTTGTTCTTTTAAGACCTCGAGCTGAGGTGTGTAGTTGGTTTGTGCCTGTCGAGGACGTTCTGTCCCTTATTAGGAGACAGAACATGAGTGGCTATTCTGAGAGTTCTTGCTTCAGGCCTCCGTTTACCACAGAACCATAAAATTCCCACTGGTCTGTGCAGAAGGGCCACAGGCCAGAGCTGGCAGCCCGACCTGCCAAGGGCATTGCGGGGTGTCTGCTTTCTCTCTCCCCTGCGCAGGGGAGTGCCCCTGCTTTCCAGGCACTGTCCACTCTCTTGCGCGTGCCTAACCCTCCCAGAGATTTCCTTCCCAGAACTGTCTGGAGGCGCTGGTGCTGGGGACAGCAGTGCCGTGAAGAGCAGCCTGCTGCAGTTTGGAGCGCTTATCCCGAGGAAGGAGGACGACCCTGTCACACGATATGGAACTCAAATGTGTGATGGCCCTGGAGCTGAGGAGAGAGACCTTTCCGCCCTAATGGCGACACAGACTGACGCACTGGGCTTACTGCCAAACCGAGACCAGTTAATTCAATTGTAGGTAGAGGATTCCAAATAAAGCTCTTCTCCTTGACCTTTGGAAGAAGAAGTTGCCTTGGTTTTGAATATAGGCTATCAAGCCTGATTCTAAATGTTTCCCCAAAGTCTTTTCATTCATGGTTACAACCTGCTGGTGAGAATGGGAGCAATTTTACCTTCCTTACCGTAGAGAACCCTGAGGACAGGAGGCGTGTCTGTGCCAGGGCTTCTGGGGTGAGGACAGTTCATTCCTCCGGAATCCACATGCCTTCCCATCCCCCCAGCCAGTCCGCTTGATAACGGGCACTGCGCCCACGCGCTGAGGACAGGCTCTCTCGGCTTTGTACCCCTGCAAGGGCAGCTTGGCGATGGTGCTTGGGGGCACCTCACTTGGACTGTGGGTCCCTGGGGTGTGTGCCCAGAGCTCTCCTGTGCTTCTCCCTTTGCCCTTAGACACCCTGTCCTGTCCCCACCCTGGGTTCTGGGTGCTCCAATTGTACTGTGCCTGTCGCCCCTCTTTGCAGCTCAGTCCACCCTCTGCTGTCCCTGGGATCCCGCAGTGCAGAGACCCTTGGTTCTGCGCTCTGGGAAGAGCAAACCTCTGGTTTTCTGGAGGGTGGGAGAGGCTGGGGTGGGGCAGGAGCTGATGGGAGGCCATGAGGCGAGCCGGGATGGGGGTGTGTGGGGGGTCTGACTGCTCAGAGACCTTGGCCTGTACCCTGTGCGTGGCCCACCTGTGCTCTTAGGGGCACCTGCAGATCGGGCCGCTCTTGGCTTCCACGAAGCAGCGTGGGGTTCAGCTTCCGCCGCTCCGCCAGGGCGGCCACGGTCGCACCATCTGCCGCCGTTTGCCCAGCCTGTTGCCGTTGTCTTTCTCGTCTCTCTGTGCACTGAGTGTTCTGCGTCCTGTGTCTTTTTAGTGAGGTGCATCGGGAGGGAGCGGAGGAGGTTGCAGGGCTCAGCGGTTTCCTCCGTCTGCTCTCCTCCCCCGCCCCAGTGCTGAATGATGCTGGACATGAGGCAGTGCTAATGATATCTTTCCTGGAAGCTTTGCTGAGGGGTGGGCAGGAGAAGAGGACATGGTGCAGGCCCTCTGTCTGTCCGTCCATCCATCCATGCAGAGGTTGGCCAAGCAACTCCCGGGCACTGAGCCCTTGTGCCAGGCCCGGAGCCAAGGGATGGGGAACCGGCCGCTCTAATTCGTCTTGCCGAGCGAGCGGGCTCTTGCAGCTCCCAATTTCATTGCAATAAAATGGGGTTTTGCCTTTATATGCAGAAAGGATTAGGGAAATAGGAATGGGTGTTATCACCGTGTCCAGCGCGAGCTGCTCCGCAGAGCCCCGGGCACTGACGGCAGGCTGGCATGCTGGTGCCCGCAGGCTTCTTGCTGTGGTTCACGCAGCCCTTTCAGGACCTCCGTGAGCGCCTGGGGAGTGCAGGTCTGCCTGCTTCAGTGTAAGCCTCCTCTTTTCTGCTTTCCTTTTGGCCCCACCCTCCTGCCTTTGGAACTAGTCTGTCTGCCTGTTCCACTCACACTCGGTCCCCGTTTGGCCTCCATTTATTTGGACATGTCACCCATCAGTGGCCATTTAGTGGATATCCAGTTTGCACAAGGGGCTGGGCACCAGGATGCACCAAGGATAAGGAAATCAGTCTTGGCTCTGAAGACTCCACCAGATGCGGCTTTACCCCCGGCCTTGAATGTTCCTGCTGGTGGGCTGTGCCGAGTAAGATGGAAGTAAGGGATCCAGCTCACAGGAAGGGTGTGTTCAGCACTTGATCTTTGGGGCCCTCGCCTGCCACTTGTATATCTTGAGGAATTAAGGATGGGGCCCACTTAAGTATAGTGTCGTCCCCCCTCCCCTGTCCTCCTTCTCTGGTCTTTGTAAGACTTCCCTGCCAATGCAGGAATCCCTACTGGTCCCTTACAGTCCATGTGCTCTTTGGAGTCACTTACTCAGCAAACAGTTTCAAGCTACGCAAGTGTTTTGGGCCCTGGTGCGGGAGTAAGAAGTGAGCAAGATAAGTGGCAGCCCTCCGGATTGCCCCCAGGTGGGGTCTTGCCTGTCTCCCTGCTTTCCTGGAGCCTATGTTCTAGTGCCAAGGCTTGCAGCCAGTTGGTACCATGAGCCTTCCACATGGCCAACCAGTGAGCAGAGCGGCTCTGCCAGCAGCACTCCCCTGCCCTGCCCTCCTCTCCCCCCTCTTCCCCTCCCATTTCCATTTGTTAAAGGCTGCTGCCAAGGCAACATACCAGAAATGGGTAGGCTTTTGCAGTGGGCTTTTATTAACTTATAAGCTTATAGTTCTGAGGCTAAGAAGAGTATCCAGATCAAGGCATCAGGTGATGCTCTGTCCCTGAAGTTCCTCCTGCTTTATCGCTGCTCCTGTGGCTTTCTCTCTCCTGGGTTCCACTGATTTCAGCTTCTGGCTTCCAGGACTTTCTCAGCTTCTGGCATATTTTCTCTGAGCTCCTGTATGTCTCTGCAAACCCCCCCCCCATATTCATCCCATTTATAAAGGGCTCCAGTAAAAGGATTAAGACCCACCCTGGGTCATGCCTTACTGGCCTAATGTAATTAGATGGCCCACCTACAATAGGTTCACACCCACAGAAATGGACTCAGTTTCAAGAATATGATTTTTTGGGTTACATACAGTCTCAAACTACGTTTCTCCCCTCGTTTCCCCTCCCTTTCTCTCTTCTGCCCTCCCCTTCCCTTCCCTGTGTCTGAATTGACTGGTTGTACCTCCAGCCACCTTTCAGGCTGAGGACCTCTGAATTGGGGCATTTGAATGACTTCACTCCCTCAGCGGGCATCTGGAAGTGGCCACTGTGTGGTGGGTCCTGAGCATACAGAGATGAATTAGGGCCCCTACTTAGGGAGCTCTTATTCAGTTAGATGGCAGACTGAGAGGATAAGTGCATTCAAGCTTTACAGTTACTCTGATAGTGGGGCATGAAGGTCTGAGTTGGAAGAGGTGGACAGAGAAGGCTTTGCAGAAGATGGGACGTTGGATCTGAGTCTTGCATAGGTGTTTGCTGGGGGAAGGGTGAGTTGCAATGCATAGAGGCCTGGAGGTGTGAAGCAGCACAGTGGTTTATGTGGCCTGAATATGTTGTTTGAGCAATGGAAACAATGCAGGGAGAGACTTCTCACCATAGCACATACATGGGAGATTCTGTCCATTGCAGTAAGGCAAGAAAAAGAAATGCCATCCAGACTGGAAAGGCAGAAGCAAAACTGTTTACATTTGCAGACATGGTCATTTTTTCAGAAAATTTGATGGAATCTACAACAAAGCTACTAGTAGTAATAAGAGAGGTTAGCAAGGTTACAAGATACAAGATCAATATACAAAATTAATTGATTTTGTGCATACTAGCAATGAAAAATTGTCAATAGAAATTAAATGAGCACTACTACTAATAATAGTATAAAAATGTGAAACATTTATAGAAAATGTGACAAAAGATGTAATAAATATGTATACTGAAAACTACAAAACATTTCTGAGAGAAAGATTAAAGAAGACCTAAATGAGCAAAGAGGTATACCATGTTCATAGAACAGAAGACTCAAGATTGTGAACATGTTAATTCTCCTCCAAGTGATCTGTACATTCAACTCAGTCCCATTAAGAAACCCAGCATGGACTTCCGGGAAGATGGCGGACTAGTAAGACATGGAAATCTCTTCTCCAGAAAACTAGCTAGAGGACAGGCTGAAAGAGCCCCGAAATAGATCTTCTAGGGTTTAGGACAGCAGGTGAAGGCTGCACACCACCCAGAAGAGAGAGGGACAAAAAAGGAAATCGCGTCGATAGAACCATGAGTGGGAACCAGCAGCGGCTGCTGCTGCCGGCATCCCCCCCCCCACTCTTTAGAATTCTAGTGCCTCTGGGCCTGCGACTATAGACAAAGGGGGCTCCAGGGATCTACCACTCCCAGAAAGGGGAGAAGAGGGACACAGCCTTAGGCTGACTCAGGGTCTGACCGGCAAATTTGGGCTGCGGAGCCCCACAGACTCTTCCACATGGTGGTTTGTCCTGGGAGCCTAGGAAGGACCGGAGAAATCCGACCCTCGCAACCTCCCTCTCTTCTAGCCTGGACTAATTGTTGAGGACTCCACAGGAGAGGGGAGAGAGAGCCTGGGGCTGACCCTGCTTTTGACTCACAGCTTTGGTCTGCCCTTTCCTGAGAGCCCTTCCAGGCCGCGTGGGGCTGCGCCATTGTTTGCCTTGGAGTCTGCAAGGGGCTAAAGATATACAAACCTCCCAATCTCCTCCTCTGCTAACAGGGACTGATTGTTGAGGACTCAGAGGGGAGTGAAGATATTTCCTAGCTGGGAAAAGGGAGGGGGCTACCAGAGAAGACTGGAGAACTGTCTCTGAAAGTTTGAAGTACAAGGCATTTAGCTCCCAGACAGGAAGCTCTATCACATTGATCTGGTCTGTGTCAAAACAAATACACTCCGGGAAGCGGCTGTGGCTCAATCAGTAGGGCTCCCGTTTACCATATGGGAGGCCCTGGGTTCGGTTCCCGGGGCCTTCTGGTGAAGGCAAGCCCGCCCGCACGGCGTGGTTAGCTGACCAAGCGAGTACAAGCAGCAAGGGGGGGATGAATAAATAAATAAAATCTTTAAAAAAAACAAAACAAAACAAAACAAAACAAATACACTCCGATCAGGCATTGAATTGAGACCTGTCAACGAACGCCATCTCCTGGCAGACCAAGGAAGTGCACATAAGAAAATAAAAAATAAATAGGAGAGGCTTTTCCTGGCCCCTATAGCCTCCATGCCCAAAGCCCTAGGAAACGACTCTACAACCAATTACTGTGTCCAGTGCCCAGTTTTGAGCAACCAGCAGACAATCCTAACAATCAAGATTGAGCCAAAAATCAAAGAGCTGTGGTAACTCACACTCCTGCCACTAAAACCCCATAAAAGAGAAAGAGATAGAGCATCTAAGTAAAATACAACCTAACCAGATGCCTAAACACCAGCAAAAAATTACGAGCCATACTAAGAAAATAGAAGACATGGCCCAAGAAAAGGAATACATCAAAGTCCCAGAAGAGATGCAGAATTTGAGAGAACTAATCAGTGAGATGAGCACAAATTTCCAAAATCAAATTAATGAGATGAAAGACAATATATTTAAAGAGATAAATGACATCAAGAAGACATTGAGCGAACTCAAAGAAGAATTTGAAATCCTGAACAGAAAAGTAACGGAGTTCATGGGAATGAAAGACATAATAGGTGAGGTCAAAAACACATTTGAGGCATACAACAGCAGACTCGAAATGATAGAAGAAAGAATAAGTGATACCGAAGACAGAGAAGCTAAAATTGAAGAGAGAAAAGAACAGAGAGAGAAAAGGATGGAAAAATTGAGCAGGGGCTCAGAGAGTTGAATGACAACACAAAACGCAACAACATATGTGTCATGGGAGTTCCAGAAGGGGAAGAGAAAGGAAAAGGGGCAGAAAGAGTATTTGAGGAAAAAATAGCTAAAAATTTCGCAACTCTCATGAAAGAAAGGAATTTACACGTCCAAGAAGCACACTGTACCCCAATGAGAATAAATCCAAATAGACCTACGCTAAGACACATACATTTCAGAATGTCAAATGTAAAAGATAAAGAGAAAATTCTCAGAGCATCAAGAGAGAAGCAAATGATCATGTACAAGGGACGTCCAGTAAGACTTAGTGCAGATTTCTCTTCAGAAACCATGGAGGCGAGAAGACAGTGGTATGATACAATTAGGAAACTGAAAGAGAAGAACTGCCAGCCGAGAATTCTTTACCCAGCAAAACTGTCCTTCAAATATGAAGGTGAATATAAAGTATTCACAAACAAACAGAAACTAAGAGAGTTTGCAAAAAAGAATCCACCTTTGCAGGAAATATTAAAGGAAGCCTTAGAACGTGAAAGAAAAAGACAGGAGAGAAAGGCTTGGAGGAGAATATAGTAAAGAAAAGCAGAAAGGATAACCAAAAGAGTAAAAAGAGAGACAAAAACAAGATGACACATGAAAACCAAAGAATAAAATGGAGGAAATAAATAGTGCATTTTCAGTAATATCATTGAATGTGAATGGATTAAATTCCCCAATCAAAAGATAC
The DNA here is from genome assembly GCA_026826555.1 of Tolypeutes matacus. Lineage (NCBI taxonomy): Eukaryota > Metazoa > Chordata > Mammalia > Cingulata > Chlamyphoridae > Tolypeutes > Tolypeutes matacus. The sequence continues at coordinate 4,097,904 of JAKSZT010000088.1, read as the reverse complement.
AGGCCGACAGAATGGATTAAAAAACATGAGCCATCCATATGCTGCTTACGAGAAACACACCTCAGACCCAGGGATACAAACTGGCTGAAAGTAAAAGGTTGGAAAAAGATACTCCACGCGAATAGTAAACAGAAAAGAGCAGGGGTAGCTATACTAATATCAGACAAAACAGACTTTAAATGCAAAAAAGTGATAAGAGATACGGAAGGCCATTATATATTTAAAAAAAATGGACGATCCTCCAGGAAGATATAACACACATAAATATCTATGCACCTAACCAGGGTGCTCCAAAATATATGAGACAAACTCTGGCAAAATGAAGGGAGAAATAGATATTTCTACAATAATCGTCGGAGATTTCAACACTCCACTCACATCATTAGATAGAACAACTAGTCTACGGCCATACCACCCTGAACGCGCCCAATCTCGTCTGATCTCGGAAGCTAAGCAGGGTCGGGCCTGGTTAGTACTTGGATGGGAGATAGAACAACTAGACAGAAGATCAACAAGGAAACAGAGAACTTGAACAATATGATTAAAAAGTTAGACCTTACAGACATATACAGAACACTGCATCCAAACTCAGCGGGTTATACATTCTTCTCAAGTGCCCATGGATCTTTCTCCAGGATAGACCACATGTTAGGTCACAATACAGCTCTCAACAAATATAAAAAGACTGAAATTATACAAAGCACCTTCTCAGATCATAATGGAATGAAACTAGAAATCAATAATAGACAGGAAAAAAGTAAATTTGGAAATGTGTGGAGACTGAACAACGCACTCCTAAATATTTGGTGGGTCAAAGAAGAAATTGCAAGTGAAATCAGTAAATATATCGAGACAAATGAAAATGAGAACACAACGTATCAAAACTTATGGGATACAGCGAAGGCAATCTTGAGAGGGAAATTTTTAGCCCTAAATGCCTATATTAAAAAACAAGAGCTAAACTCCAAGATTTAACTGAACAACTAGAGAAACTAGAAAAAGAACAGCAAACCAATCCCAAAGCAAGCAGAAGGAAAGAAATAATAAAGATTACAGCAAAAATTAATGAAAATGAGAACAGAAAAACAGTAGAGAAAATCAACAAAACCAAAAGCTGGTTCATTGAGAAGATCAATACAATTGATAAACCCCTCGCTAGACTAACAAAGAAAAAAAGAGAAGATGCAAATAAATACAATCAGAAATGAAATGGGGGAAATTACAAAAGACCTCACAGAAATAAAAAGAATCATAAGAGGATATTATGAGAAATTATATGTCAACAAACTAGACAACCTGGATGAAACGGACAAATTTCTAGAAACGCACAACCAACCTACACTGACGCTACAAGAAATACAAGAACTTAGCAAACCAATCACAATTAAGGAGATTGAATCCGTCATCAAAAATCTCCCAGCAAAGAAAAGTCCAGGACCAGATGGCTTCACAGGTGAATTCTACCAAGCATTTCAAAAAGAATTAACACCAATCCTGTTTAAACTCTTTCAGAAAATTGAAGAGGAGGGAAAATTACCCAACACATTTTATGATGCCAACATCACCCTAATACCAAAGCCAGATAAAGATATTACAAGAAAAGAAAATTACAGACCAATCTCTCTCATGAACATAGATGCAAAAATTCTCAACAAAATACTTGCAAATCGAATCCAACAGCATATCAAAAGATTTATGCATTATGACCAAGTGGGATTTATTCCTGGTATGCAAGGCTGGTTCAACATAAGAAAATCAATCAATGTAATATACCACATTAACAAATTGAAGGAAAAAAACCACATTATCATCTCAATAGATGCAGAAAGGGAATTCGACAAAATCCAACATCCTTTTTTGATAAAAATACTTCAAAAGGTAGGAATAAAAGGAAAATTCCTCAATATGATAAAAGGTATATGTGAAAAACCCACAGCCAGCATCATACTCAATGGGGAAAGGTTGAAAGCTTTCCCTCTATGATCAGGAAAAAGACAAGGATGCCCACTGTCACCATTGTTATTCAACATTGTACTAGAATTTCTAGCTAGGGCAGTTAGACATAACAAAAAATTTAAAGGCGTCAAATAGCAAGAGAGGAAGTAAAACTCTCCCTGTTTGTGGGTGACATGATCCTGTATTTAGAAAATCCTGAAGTATCCACAACAAAGCTACTTGAACTAATAAATGAGTTCAGCAAAGTGGCAGGATACAAGATCAACACGCAAAAATCAGTAATGTTTTTGTACACTAGTACTGAACAATCTGAGGAGGAAATCAGGAGGAAAATTCCATTTTCAATAGCAACAAAAAGACTCAAATACCTAGGAGTTAATTTAACCAAAGAAGTACAGGACCTATATGCAGAAAACTACAAAACAATGCTAAAAGAAATTTAAAAAGACCTAAACAAATGGAAAGACATTCCGTGTTCATGGATTGGAAGAATAAATATCGTGAAGATGTCAATCTTGCCCAAACTGATTTATAGATTCATTACAATACCAGTCAAAATCCCAACAGCTTACTTTACAGAAATAGAGAAGGCAATTACCAAATTCATCTGGAAGGGTAAAAGTGCACCTGAATAGCCAAAAGCATTCTAAAAAAGAAGAGCAATGTGGGAGGAATTTCACTGCCTGACCTTGAAACATATTACAAAGCTACAGTGTTCAAAACAGCATGGTACTGGCATAAAGATAGACACATCGCTCAGTGGAACAGAATTGAGAACCCAGAAATATCCCCTCACCTATACAGTCAACTGGTTTTTGACAAACCTACGAAGCGCACACTAATGGGAAAAAAAATCTCTTCAACAAATGTTGTTAGGAGAACTGGATATCTATAACCAAAAGAATGAAAGAGGACCCCTCTCTCAGCCCCTATACAAGAATCAACTCAAAATGGATCAAAGATCTAAATATAAAAGCCAGGAGCATAAAACTACTAGAAGAAAATGTAGGGAAACATCTTCAAGACCTTGTAGTAGGTGGTGGTTTCTTGGACCTTATACCCAAAGCACGTGCAACAAAAGAAAAAATAGATAAATGGGACCTCCTCAAAATTAAACAGTTTTGCACCTCACAGGACTTTGTCAGAAGGGTGAAAAGGCAGCTAACTCAATGGGAAAAAATGTTTAGAAATCACATATGTGATAAGGATTTAATATCCAGGATATATAAAGAGATGTTACAACTCAACAATAAAAAGACAAATGACCCAATTAGAAAATGGGTGAAAGACTTGAATAGACAGTTTTCCAAAGAAGAAATACAAATGGCAAAAAAACACATGAAGAAATACTCAACATCACTCATGATTAGGGAAATGCAAATCAAAACTACAATGACATGTCATTTCACACCTATCAGAATGGCCACCATTAAAAAGACAGAACTACAAGTGTTGGAGAGGATGTGGAGATACAGGAACACTTCTTCACTGTTGGTGGGAATGCAGAATGGTGAAACCACTATGGAGGACCGTTTGGCAGTTCCTAAAGAAGTTGAATATAGACTTGCCACATGACCCTGCAATACCACTACTGGGTATATACCCAGAAGAACTGAGAGCAGTGACACGAACAGACATCTGCACACCGATGTTCACAGCCACATTATTCACCATTGGCAAAAGCTGGAAACAACCCAGGTGTCCATCAACAGATGAATGGATAAACAAACTGTGGTCTATTCACACGATGGAATATTATGCAGCTGTAAGAAGAAATGAAGTCATAAAGCATATGGCAACATGGATGAACCTGGAGGACATTATGTTGAGTGAAGCAAGCCAGACACAAAAGGACAAATACTGTATGAATGTGTTACTATGAACCAAATATATTGTGTAACATATTGTTTGATCCAAAAAAAAAATTATATGTATCCATTACATTTAATTGAGAAATGTGTATATTTATTCATCTGTGTTTACTTTTTAGTTTTTAATTGTTTATATTTTCAATTATTAAATGTACAAAATAAAGTTAAAAAAAAAAAAAAAAGAATCCTAGCATGATTTTTTTCTTTCCTTAGCTATCTGAAAGTTTCACGATCTTTTAAAAATAAATTGTAGTTATCGAGGACAAGTACTACATACATTAGTAAATCATGTACCAAGGATCATTTCTTGAAATCTTAAAAGTTATTCCAAGAAAGAGTCCTAGAGCAAATATGTTTGGAAGGCACTTTACATGCTCTGTCCCTCTCGGACATTCCCAATTCACATATTTTCAAAAATATTTTTTTCCTAAACACTCCCCCCATCTCCTGGTAACCTCTAATTTACTTTCTATCTCAGAATATTTATTATTTCTAGTCATTTCTTATAAGTTTATGATATCATACAATATTTGTCCTTATGTGCTTTGGCTATGTCACTGAGCATAATGTTTTCAAAGTTCTTCCATTTTGCAGCATGTCCCACAACTTCAGTCTTTCTTAGGGTCAGATATATTCCATGTGGATGTGTATTACATTTCATTTAGCCACTCTGCTGTCTGTCGACTCTTGGGTTGTTTCCACCTTTTGACTCTGGTGAATAATGCTGCTGTAAACATTGGTGTACAAGCATCCATTTGAGATCCTGTTTTCACTTTCTTTGGGTTATATCTATAAGTGTAATTGCCAGGCCAAATGGTAATTTTATGTTTAATTTGTTGAGGAACCATCAAAGTGCTTTCCATGGTGGCTGCATATTTTCACATTCCTTAAAACAACACAATAGAATTCCAGTATCTCCACATTCTCTCCAACACTAATTCTTTCCTTCCCTCCCTTCTTTTCTTTTTTAATAATAGTCATCCTTGTGGGTATGGTGTGTTATCTTGTGGTTTTAATTTGCATTTCCCTAGTGGCTAATGATTTTGAGCATCTTTTCTTATGCTTATTGGCCATGTCTTTTCTAGAGAAGTGTTTATTCAAGTCCTTTGCCTATTTTTAAATTGGGTTGTCTTTTTGTTGTTGCATTGTAAAATTTCTTTATATATTCTGGATATTAAGTCCTTATGTGATTTATGTTTTGCAACTATTTTTCCCATTCTGAAGGCTATCTTTTCACTTTCTCGATAATTACTCTGATGCACAGAAGTTTTTAATTTTGATGAAGTCGAAGTTTTGTATTGTTTTTCCTGTTGCTCATGCTTTTTGAATCATATCTAATAATCCCCTGCTGAATCCCAGGTTATGAATATTTGATCTGTGTTATCTTCTATGGACTTATAGTTTTTGCTCTTATATGTAGATCCTTGATCCATTTCGAGTTGATTTTTGCGTATGGTGTGAGGTAGGGTTCCATCTGCATTCTTTCTCATGTCTATATCCAGTTTCCCCTGGATATATTGATGATAACAGTATGCTTTTCTGTAGAAATTGCTAAACTGATTCTGAAATTCATATGGAAATACAAGGGAACCTAGGGTAACCAAAAAAACTTTGAAAAAAAATGAGTAAAGCTGAAGAAGTGACACTATCTGAATTCAACAATTTTAAAGCTAATGCATCAAAACAGGGTACTGTTGGCATCATATAGACAAATACATTAGTGGACTAGAAGAGAGTTTTCAAAATAGCACCATACATATACGGACAATTTATTTTCCAAAATGATGTAAAGGGTGTTCTGAGGCAAGAGGATAGTTTTTTTTTTGTTTTTTTTTTTTAAGAAATGGTGCAGCTACACTTGGAAATTCAGATGCTAAAAAAGCAATTTAGATTCATCCCTTGCACTGTTTTAAAAAATTAACTCAAAATGTACACTTTGGATAGAATGTGTAAGGCATGGGACTGTATAACACAGTGAACCATGTGGTAGAAGATAGACTGTTGTTAACAGTACAAATATTATGAGAGTGTCTCTCTTGTACTAGAACAAATGTACAGTACTAATTCTTAGTGTTAATAATAGGGGATGCATGGAGAAAATATACCAGGTGTCTGCTGTGGACCATAGATCGTGGTAATGGTCTGATCATGCTCTTCCATCATCTGTAACAAATGTCCCACAACAATGTAAGGTTTTGGTGGAGGAGTGATGTATGGAAATTCTGTACATTATGCAAGATTGTTTTGTCAGCTCACAACTTCTGTAATAAAAAAATGGAAAATAATGAAAATGAATCATAAGTGTTCAAAACAAAAATTTTAAATTTCTACAGGAAAACATAGAAAATGTGATCTTGAGTTAGGCAGAGATTTCTTCGACTGGCACCAAACCCATGATCCATTAAAGAAAATTTTGACAAATTGGACTTCATCAAAGTTAAAATATCTATTCTTTTAAGGGAATAAAAAGACAAGCCACAGGCTGAAAGAAGATTATCTGTGAATTATATATATATTATAAATGAACATAAAAAGGTTCTCAAAATACAATCATAAGAAGACAACCTGTTTATTAAAAGGCTAAAATTTTTGAACAGGTACTTCATCAAAGGAGATATTCAGATGGCCAATAAGCACTTGAAAAGATGCTCACCATCATTCGTCCTTATGGAAATGCACTACATAGCTGTTCGGATGGTGGAAGTTTAAAAGACTGATCACACCAAGTGTCAGTGAAGACGTGGAGGAACTGGAATGTTCCCACATGGTGGGCAGGAACGGAAATTACAACCACTTTGGAAAGCAACTTGGCAGTTTCTTGAAAAATTAAAAATATACCCATCACATGACCTAACCATTCTACTACATCATCTACCCAAGAGAAATGAAGGCACATGGCCATACAGAGACGTGTATACAAATGTTTTGACTAGCCCAAAACTTGTAACAGTCCAAATTTCCATCAACAGGCAAATGTGTAAACACATGGCAGTGTTTCCTTGGTGTGGAAACTACCCAGCAGTGCAGTGGCCATGGACTGTTAATATGTACAACAACATGGGTGAGCCTGAGAATGATTACGCTGAGTGAGGCAAGCCAGAAGAAATGCGCGTGGTGGATGATTCCACATGCATGAGTCCCTGGAAAGTGCCAACTAATCTGTAGCGACAAAATGCAGATTATTTGTTGCCCAAGGATGGATTTGCCAGGGGCAAGGGCAGGAGGGATTGCCAAGGGGAATGAGGAAAGCTTGGGATCTAATCACATGTTCATTATCTTGATTGTGGTGATGATTTGAGAGGTGAATATATATGCCAAAACTTAGCAATTTGTGCTCTTTAAATAATTTGTTTCTTGCGTGTCAGTTACACCTCAGTAAAGCAGTTTACAACCCCTGATGCCCAGGCCACACCCCAGACCAATGAAACCAGCAAAGGTCGAGAGCCACAAACATGGACCACCAAGTGAGCTGACTCTAGACTTCTCATCAGAGACGATGGAGCCTTCTTATTTAAGCTATTCTGAGTTGGCTTTTCTTTCCATGGAGCCACCAGCGTCCTTTGATAACTGCAGCCTAAACTCCTAGCTGCTCGACAGCCTCAGCGTTGGTTCTTTCCTTTGTGCGGCCCGTGATTGTGAGTGCCCAGCCTGTCTGTGCCTGTGGAAGTGTCTCAACCAGACTCTCCCTTCCCTCTAGCGTGGAAGCTCAGGGCTGGAGAAAGCCTAGTGAGCGGAGAGCGAGGAGGCCGACGAGGAGACCCCCCCCCCCGGTGCACGCTGCTCGCCCAGCCCCTCCACCAGCCTCTCGCCTTGCCAGGGTGCCAGGCCCCTGGATCCAAGCCTGCGGCTCTGGTGGCTTCCTGTCCACATTGACACCTGTGCATCTGCACTCCTGCTCAGTTCCCTCATGGTGTCTCCGTCGGGAACCCCTGAGGAAAGATTCGATGGGCCCGAGCGGAGGACCAGGCTCCCGTCCTCTAAGAGTGGTCTTGGTTGTCTCACCCTCGTCCTCTCTTCTGGGTGGCTGTTGACCTGCAGGGTGGATGTGGCCAGGATGTTGAGCCTCCATGGTGCCTGGAGGACACTTGGTGCTCACTGAGCTGTGTTCTTTTTAGATAAACCGGATGGGTCATCACCTCCACATGATGAAGACAGCTGTGGTTGGGGGGCTGTGAGGAGCATAGGAAGACGTCTCTGAAGTGATAATGGTTGAGTGCCTACTGGCTTCAACTCCGCGTAGCTCTTGAAGAGCTTCTATTTTAGATTATGTTACTGTCAACAAAACAGACCTCAGTACCTCTCTAGAGATTAAAAGGTTGTGTGTTGTGGTGTCAGATAAATACCGTTTCTGCACACCTTGCTAGGAGGCTCAGCTTCATCCTGGGCACTCGCCTGTGCTGCGAGCGGCAGGGTCGCTGTGCCCAGCGGCCAGGGGCCAGACCTGGCCTGGCCGTTCCTGGGTTGCTGTGCAGCTGCTTTCCTCGGTCCTGCTTGTGAAGACTTGGTAGTGCTGTTTGAGCGTGACCCACCCACACCCGCCCGGGGTCGAGTGCAAAACCGAGTGACCGCGTGGTGAGACTCCGAGGTTAAAATCAGCCTTGGAGGATTTATTTTGGGGCCTCTGCCCTGATGGCTGCCTGTGCCCCCACCATCAGGACTGTTTAATGGCTGCAGGAGGGTCTTCAAACTTGGTATGTGGTTACCTCCAAAACCACTGCAAAATGGCATTGGCCAGAGTTTGAAACTACGGACGCTCGTCTCAACAGCCAGCTCTGGGGTCTCTTGAGCTCCTGCGCACACTTCTCTGTGACTTGAAGGGTTGCGCCCTGTGTGGGGGGCGAGAATGGGAGGCCTCCCTCCCGGGGCCTCTGCAGCTCCGCAGCCTCGAGTGGGGTGGGCTGGGGCTGGGTCACTGACGGCTCAGGCTGGGCCTTTGTTCTGCAGTGGGGTGAGGGGCTAGGAGCTCTCTCCACACCCATAGCGCAGTCCTGAAATGGGACCTGGCGATGACGTTTTCTGAGTCAATCTCACTTCCTGTGGATTTCCATTGTGCTTTCTGAGGGGAAACGTGTTTCCTGAAGACCCCCTGGTGACTTCTGAAATGCAGCGCACCGCCTTATAAGGAAAGCACGTTTCCTGATGAAGAGCGTTACGCGTGGTGATGGCAGAATTCCCACGCCATGGGTTTTTCTCATCCAAATCTTAACTCAGGTGCTTAGCGCCAGCCGCCTGCCTGGCGGGTGCCTGGCTGTCACCACAGACCCTCCTCGACCCCTGCTTGCCGCTGGCCCGCTTTGCCTGTGCCCCTCCCCGAGCTGCAGGGCAGGGGCCACCTTCCCCTCCTGCCTTGCCTTGGGCCCCGGCCTGGCCTTGGCCCGCAGGGCCGTCGCTCTGCACCTGCTTCTCTAGGACTCCTCATGTCTTCCAGCCACTCTTACCTCCAGCCGCTCTTACCTCCAGCCGCTCTTACCTCCAGCCGCTCTTACCTCCAGCCGCTCTTACCTCCAGCCGCTCTTATCTCCAGCCACTCTTACGGCTGGAAAGAAGATTGCGAAGGGAACCTCCATCGGCCCTGTGCGTCCCAAGGCGCCAGGGTTCCATGCTGCCATGGCTGAGGGAGGGCACACCTGCCGGGGCTGGAGACCGGGGTTCGCTGTGGCAGTGCCTCCAGGGTGGCTTCCCTGGACCCTGCTCCTCCCATTCTTGCCCCAGATGAGGGGGCAGCAGGGTCTGACGCCTGCCGAGTGTCCATATGGGATGGCTACCGCCCTGGGCCCTTTTCCAGCCTGTCTGATGCCAGCTCCTGTGAGGAGGCTGGCGCCCTTGCCACGTGCAGGGGCACTGGAGGCTTGGGGAACTTGCTCAGAAGGGCAGGGTCGTGAACTGAGGCCGGCTGCCCCTGCCACCCAAGTCCTCCACCCAGCTCACCGCCTGGGCAGGAGGCTGCTGGGCAGGCCCCTTGCGTCTCCTCCTCGTTCTTCCCTGCAGCGAGGACCCTGAGAGTTTGCTGGCAGGGAGTTGCCAGTGTGCCCCGTGCTTGGGAAGCAAACTGGGAGGTACGGATTTCGGCTCATCTGCCCCGGCTCTCCCCGCCCCTGCGCTCCCGGCCTCTGTCCCTGGGGACTGCCTCGACGGCAGCGCCCTCCACTTGTCTCTAAGCGCGAGCCCCAGCCTGTGCGCCTCCTGGACCATGCTCAGCTCCTGGGCCCTGGGCTCCCCGGCTGGCTGGTGGGAGCACCTGGGCCCTGCCTTTTTCTAGCACTTTCCTGTTAGCAACAACGGTCCAGCAGATGCTGAGGGTGTGTGCACAAAGAATGCTTTCTTGGCTGGGACTAGGCCCACATTTGCTGGCAGGTGCCTCTTGCTTTTGTTCGTTTTTTCTTTTTAACTGATGAGAGAAGTGAAATCTTCCCCCAAATCAAAGCTTACTCATGCCTCATCCAGGGAAAGCGTGATTCAGTCGTGTTGGTTGTCGGCTTCGAGGAAGGGTACGGAAAGGTTTTCTTTGTCAGATGTCTAAGTGTGAGCAATTATGCTTGCTCTTTGGGCAAATAAATCTAAGTCGTGTCTGGCCCTGTATAAACAGTGCATGCTTTTTTGCCAAGTCACTAGGATACATACTTTTTGCTTTTTAGCATAAATCCTGGGACACAGTGTGTTTGCATAATTTACTTTATTTTTGATCAAGAGGACAAGATGTTTCAGCAGAATTTCCAATCTGTAGATCTGCTGTTTTAAAGTGCTGAGAAGAGTGTTCACCAAATATTGTGGCTGCTGCTTCTACATCCCGGCGTGACGGCGTCCTTCTCATGCCCTCACACGGCATTGCCCTCACACGGCATTGCCCTGGCCCGCCCCGGAAGGCTTCAGCAGGAGAGTGTTTGCTGCCGGAGAGATGACAGTCATCACATCTGCCCGCTCATTCATCATCACATGTACTCCCTTATTTCCAGTGAAATGGAAATTTCAGATTCAAAATTATTACTATCCACATACCTTTATCCGAGAAAGAGCATCTGCTCACAATTACTTGTAAAGTAGGAAAAATGAATCTTTTCAGCATATACATTTACAGTTATGATGTATATAAATTGAAAGTAATGCCTGGAGTTTAGCAGTCCATTTTTCAACGTGTTCAGAATATGAGGCAGCCTTGCCAGAAATTCATTATGCAGATTAGCAGGGGCTGGAGAGCCCGTGGCCGGCCCACTTGCTCACTCTGCGGTGCTTACTTCCATGGAAGTGAAAAAGAGCAGCTTCCTTCCTTGTGAAAAAGAACTTACAGTTTGTTCTAGGATGGATGCTTCTGGTGGCCCCAGGATGAAGCCGCAGTCACCCGGCTGTGCCGTGGTCACCTGGCTGTGTCTTGGGGCCACTTGGCTGTGCTGTGGGGCCTCTTGGCTGTGCCATGGTCACCTGGCTGTGCCGTGGGGCCACTTGGCCTTGCCTTGGGGTTGCCTAGCTGTGCCATGGGGCCTCCTGGCTGTGCTGTGGTCGCCTGGCTGTGCCGTGGGGCATCCTGGCTGTGCTGTGGTCACCTGGCTGTGCCGTGGTTGCCTGGCTGTGCCATGGGGCCTCCTGGCTGTGCCGTGGGGCCTTCTGGCTGTGCCGTGGGGCCCCCTGACTGTGCTGTGGTCGCCTGGCCCTGCCGTGGGGCCCCCTGACTGTGCTGTGGTCGCCTGACTGTGCCGTGGCTGCCTGGCCGTGCCGTGGGGCCCCCTGACTGTGCTGTGGTAGCCTGGCTGTGCCGTGGGGCCTCCTGGCTGTGCCGTGGGGCCCCCTGACTGTGCTGTGGTTGCCTGGCTGTGCTGTGGTCGCCTGGCCATGCTGTGGGGCTACTTGGCCGTGCCTTGGCATTGCCTAGCTGTGCCGTATGGCCGCCTGGCAGTGTGGGGGCTGCATGTCAAGGTGTGGCCCTAAGGTGCGCCTTGTCTGGCCTCCACTCATGTACTGTCTCCTGGAGCCTTGGCAACACGAACTGGGCATGGATCCTGCCTTTTAAGTTCCTGCCAGGAGTTAGAGGTGACTTCGAGATCATTGGGCACAAAGGAGGGCAGTCGTGAGACCTGTCTTGAGACCCCTGTTCCCTCCAGGTGTGTGTGGACAGGTGGCTGTGCCTGCCCAACCCACAGGTGAGGGCAGAGGGGGCCTCGGTCAGGAATGAGACTGCACATGGTTCCCGTGGAAGCGCGTCGGGAGGTGCTGCCCACTCTTGGACCCGCTGGGCTTGAGTCTCCGCGGTCGGGGCCTAGAGACCTGCCTCGTGTCTGCACACCTGGAGGAGAGGGGTCGTGTTCACTGTGTAGTCAGGTGACCTCACGGCAATTGTTCCAGAGACACGCTGGTCTTGCGAGCTCTTGGCTTGTCAGTTTACTTTAGCAAGGTGCCACATGCTGTTTGCTTTCCTGTTCCTGGGGACGGCCTTCTCCTTAGAGGCCCTCGGTGCTACGGGCGAAGTGTGACTCCGTGAGAAGAGCAACGCGGCGGTTTTTTGGCTTTTGTAACTCAATGTGGGGCAGGTTGCTTCCTCCAGCTGTTGCTTGTGTAATAGCTACGAACTGGGCAATTACATGCACCGGGCACCTACATGCACCGAGCTCTTACACGCACCAGGTTCTTACATGCACCGAGCATTTACACACACTGACCACTTACATGCTCCGGGCCCTCACACGCTCTGGGCTATTACTCACACGGGGCTCTTACACGCACAGGACTCACACGCTCCGGGCTCTCACACGCACAGGACTCTCACACGCTCCGGGCTCTCACACGCACAGGGCTCTCGCACGCTCCGGGCTCTCGCACGCACAGGACTCTCGCACGCTCCGGGCTCTCGCACGCTCTGGGCTCTCGCACGCACAGGGCTCTCGCACGCTCCGGGCTCTCGCACGCACCGGGCTCTCGCACGCTCCGGGCTCTCGCACGCTCCGGGCCCTCGCACGCACAGGGCCCTCGCACGCACAGGGCTCTCGCACGCTCCGGGCTCTCGCACGCTCCGGGCTCTCGCACGCTCCGGGCTCAGGGACCACACCCCAGGGAAGGCCCAGGTGATGGCCCCTCGTTTGCAGCGGGGCCTGACTGCACCTCTGCTCACGGGCTGCTGCCTGGTGGTGGAACAACACAGAAGTGGCTGTGAGAAGACATTAGGAAGGGTCACGTGCCAGTTCAAGACTGCCTGACTCCCTGTAGTGACGCTTGGGCGTGGTGCTTAAGTGCAGATGCTCGGCTGGGCCTGGATGCAGCTGGGGTCTGAGGATGGGGCGCGGGCCGCCTGGTATTCGCGCTCTCCCAGGAGCTGCGATCCAGCCCCTGTGAGGAGGCAGAGAGGGCCGGGGGGGCCCGGGGGGCTAGGGCTCAGCCCCTCCCTGCCTGGCTTCTTCTCTTGGGGGCTGTGGCAGTTTGGTATTGTTTATGAATCCCAAAAATAGAAACTGGATTGTGTTTGTAAACTGGTCTGTTCTGCTGGGCATATTAGATTGTATTAAATTCTGAGGTTTCATTTTTACTTGATTAAATTATGATTAGGGCTTTGATTCGGCCGCGTCAGTAGGACATTGGGTCTCCATTCATTTGGTGGGTGGGGACTTACAGAGAAAACCATACAGCAGAGGAGGGAGTTTGGATGCTGGAGCCCCGGGGAGTAAACAGGCAGAGAGGAAGAGCACACAGTGATAGAGAGGGCTCCACAGACACGGCAGAGGCCCTGGGGAGAGAGGCAAGGTGTTTGCCTGATAGTCTGCAGCTGGCCTTGTGGAGAGAGCAGAGCAGCTGAGCCCAGGGAGGACCAGCCCCAGGAGAGAGACGAGACTTATCCCGGCCTACAGCTGAGATTGGAAGGAGCTGGGCCCATGGAGCCTGACGAGGAAGAGGAAGGCTGGACCCTCACAGACTTGCTCGCCATCTTGTTACACACGTGGCAATTGTTGAGGAAAGTAACTTAGGCTTTATGGCCTGGTAACTAACCTTCCACCCCAAGTAAACACCCTGTGCAGCAGCCAGCAGGGTCCTGGTGTTTTGCGTCAGTACCCTTGGCTGACTAAGTCTGCTTCAGGTGCTGATGAGCTTCAGCCTGCCCATCCCCCAGTAGCCAGCTGCATATTTGTGGAAGCTCGTTTCTTTTCTGTGTAAAAGAGCCCTGTTCAGTATACATAGTTGCTTTTAAGCTACAGTTTTCCCAGTGTTTGTCAGTTGGTGATTTCCTATTGCTCAGAGCATTGGTCAGTGGCCTGGGCTGCGGGGGCTGGGCTGGCCCTTCTGCCAGGGCTCTGCCCTTGAACCTGGGCACAGGCCAGCTCTTACAGACGGCATCCTCAAGGGATAATTTGTTAGAAAGAGCTCTTTAAACTCCTCGAGAAGAGCAAGTTGCACTGCAGAAAACAACTCCTCAGTATGGCTCTTCTAGAGCTTCCACCACCCTCACTGCTTTGTTTACGGGTTGCTTTTGTTTTTTATTTTTTAAACTTTATTTTGTACGTTTAATAATTGAAAATATAAACAGTTAAGAACTAAAAGGAAAACAGTTGAATAAAAACATCTATTTCTCAATTAAATGTACTGGATGCATATACTTTTTTTTTTTAATCATACAATGTGTTACACAATATATTTGGTTCATAGTAACACATTCATACAGTATTTGTCCTTTTGTGTCTGGCTTGCTTCACTCAACATAATGTCCTCCAGATTCATCCATGTTGTCATATGCTTTATGACTTCATTTCTTCTTACAGCTGCATAATATTCCATCGTGTGAATAGACCACAGTTTGTTTATCCATTCATCTGTTGATGGACACCTGGGTTGTTTCCAACTTTTGGCAACTGAGAATAATGCTGCTATGAACTTCGGTGTGCAGACGTCAGTTCGTGTCACTGCTCTCAGTTCTTCTGGGTATATACCCAGTAGTGGTATTGCAGGGTCACGTGGCAAGTCTATATTCAGCTTCTTTAGGAACTGCCAAACAGACCTCCACAGTGGTTGTACCATCCTGCATTCCCACCAACAGTGAAGAACTGTTCCTGTCTCTCCACATCCTCTCCAAAACTTGTAGTTCTCTGTCTTTTTAATAGTGGCCATTCTGATAGGTGTGAAATGATATCTCATTGTAGTTTTGATTTGCATTTCCCTAATCATGAATGATGTTGAGCATTTCTTCATGTGTTTTTTTGCCATTTGTATTTCTTCTTTGGAGAAATGTCTATTCAAGTCTTTTGCCCATTTTTCAGTTTGGTCATTTGTCTTTTTATTGTTGAGCTGTAACATCTCTATATATCCTGGATATTAAACCCTTATCAGATATGTGATTTCCAAATATTTTTTCCCGTTGAGTTGGCTGCCTTTTCACCCTTGTGACAAAGTCCTGTGAGGTGCAAAAGTGTTTAATTTTGAGGAGGTCCCATTTATCTATTTTTTCTTTTGTTGCACGTGCTTTGGGTGTAAGGCCCAGGAAACCACCACCTACTACAAGGTCTTGAAGATGTTTCTCTATGTTTTCTTTTAGTAGTTTTATGGTGCTGGTTTTTATATTTAGGTCTTTGATTATTTTGAGTTGATTCTTGTATAGGGGGTAAGATAGGGGTCCTCTTTCATTCTTTTGGTTATAGATACCCAGTTCTCCCAGCACCATTTGTTGAAAAGACTGTTTTGTCTCGTTAACATTAACTTGGTAGGTTTGTCAAAAACCAGTCAACTGTATATTTGAGGGTTTATTTCTGGATTCTCAGTTCTATTCCACTGATCAATGTGCTATCTTTATGCCAGTACCATGCTGTTTTGACCACTGTAGCTTTGTAATATGTTTCAAGTAAGGCAGTGACATTCCTCCCACGTTGCTTTTCTTTTTTAGAATGCTTTTGGCTATTTCGGTGTACTTTTCCTTCCAGATGAATTTGGTAATTGCCTTTTCTAATTCTGTACAGTAAGCTGTTGGGATTTTGATTGGTATTGCATTGAATCTATGTATCAGTTTGGGTAAGATTGACATCTTCATGATATTTATTCTTCCAATCCATGAACACGGAATGTCTTTCCATTTGTTTAGGTCTTTTAAAATTTCTTTTATCATTGTTTTGTAGTTTTCTGCATATAGGTCCTGTACTTCTTTGGTTAAATTAATTCCTGGGTATTTGAATCCTTTTGTTGCTATTGAAAATGGAATTTTTCCTGATTTCTTCCTCAGGTTGTTCAGTACTAGTGTACAAAAACATTACTGATTTTCGTGTGTTGATCTTGTATCCTGCCACTTTGCTGAACTCATTTATTAGCTCAAGTAGCTTTGTTGTGGATACTTCAGGATTTTCTAAATACAGGATCATGTCATCCGCAAACAGTGAGAGTTTTACTTCCTCTTTTCCTCTTTGGACGCCTTTAGTTTTTTTGTCTTGTCTAATTGCCCTAGCTAGAACTTCTAGTACAATGTTGAATAACAATGGTGACAGTGGGCATCCTTGTCTTGTTCCCAATCTTAGAGGGAAAGCTTTCAACCTTTTCCCATTGAGTATGATGTTAGCTGTGGGTTTTTCATATGTGCCTTTTATCATTTTGAGGATTTTTTCCATCTATTCCTATCTTTTGAAGTGTTTTTATCAAAAAAGGACGCTAGATTTTGTTGAATGCCTTTTCTGCGTTGATTGAGATGATCATGTGTTTTTTTTCCTTTAATTTGTTAATATGGTGTATTACGTGGATTGATTTTCTTATGTTGAACCAGCCTCGCATACCAGAAATTAATCCCACTTGTTCGTGATATATAAGTCTTTGATATACTGTTGGATTCGATTTGCAAGTATTGTGTTGAGAATTTTTGCATCTATGTTAATTTGAGAGATTGGTCTGTAATTTTCTTTCTTGTAGTGTCTTTATCTGGCTTTGGTATTAGGGTGATGTTGGCTTCATGAAATATGCTGGGTAATTTTCCCTTTTCAATTTTTTGGAAGAGTTTAAGCAGGATTGGTGTTAATTCTTTTTGAAATGCTTGGTAGAATTGACCTGTGAGGCCATCTGGTCCTGGACTTTGCTTTGCTGGGAGATTTTTGATGACGGATTCAATCTCCTTAATTGTGATTGGTTTGTTAAGTTCTTGTATTTCTTGTTGTGTCAGTGTAGGCTGGTTATGAGTTTCTAGAAATTTGTCCATTTCATCCAGGTTGTCTAGTTTGTTGGCATATAGTTTCTCATAATATCCTCTTATGATTCTTTTTATTTCTGTGAGGTCATTTGGAATTTCCCCCTTTCATTTCTGATTGTATTTATTTCCATCTTCCCTCTTTTTTTCTTTGTTAGTCTAGCTAGGGGTTTGTCAATTTTATTGATCTTCTCGATGAACCAGCTTTTGGTTTTGTTGATTTTCTCTATTGTTTTTCTGTTCTCATTTTCATTAATTTCTGCTCTAATTTTTATTATTTCTTTCCTTCTGCTTGCTTTGGGAGTGGTTTGCTGTTCTTTTTCTAGTTTCTTAGTTGTTCGGTTTAATCTTTGAGTTTAGTTCTTTCTTCTTTTTAAATATAGGTGTTTAGGGACAAATTTCCCTCTCAAGACTGCCTTCGCTGTATCCCATAAGTTTTGATAGGTTGTGTTCTCGTTTTCACTTGTCTTAATGTATTTACTGATTTCATTTGCAATTTCTTCTTTCACCCACTGATTATTTAGGGGTTTGTTGTTCAGCCTCCACATATTATGAATTTACTTTTTTCCTGTCTATTATTGATTTCCAGTTTCATTCCATTATGATATGAGAAGGTGCTTTGTATAATTTCAATCTTTGTATATTTATTGAGAGCTGAATTGTGACCTAACATGTGGTCTATCCTGGAGAAAGATCCATGGACACCTGAGAAGAATGTATAACCCGTTGAGTTTGGATGCAGCGTTCTTTATATGTCTGTTAGGTCTAACTCGTTTATCATATTGTTCAAGTTCTCTTTTTCCTTGTTGATCTTCTAATTGTTCTTTCTAATGAGGTGAGTGGGGGTGTTGAAGTCTCCAACAATTATTGTAGAAATGTCTATTTCTCCGCTTCAGTTTTGCCTGAGTTTATCTCTAGTGTTTTGGGGCACCCTGTTAGGTGCATAGATGTTTATGTCTGTTATATCTTCCTGGTAGATTGTCCCTTTTTAAAATATATACTGGCCTTCTGTATCTCTTAAAGTCTGTTTTGTCTGATATTAGTATATCTACCCCTGTTCCGTTTTGGCTACTGTTTGTATGGAGTACCTTTTTCCAACCTTTCATTTTCAGACGTTATGTATCCCTGTGTCTAAGGTGAGTTTCTTGTAAGCAGCATATGGATGGTTCATATTTTTTTATCCACAGTCTCAGCCTATATCATTTGATTGGGGCATTTAATCCATTCACATTCAATGATATTACTGTAAATGCACTATTTACGTCCACATTTTTATTCTTTGGTTTTCATATGTCATATCCTGTTTTTGTCTGTCTTTTAATTCTTTCGGTTATCCTTTCTGCTATTTTTTCTTCTATACTCTCCTCCATGCTTCTCTCTACTGTCTTTTTATTTCAGGTTTTAAGACTTCCTTTAATATTTCCTGCAAAGGTGGATTCTTTTTTTGCAAACTCTCTTAGTTTCCCTTTGTTTTTGGATATTTTATACTCACCTTCATATTTGAAGGATAATTTTGCTGGATATAGAATTCTCAGCTGACAGTTTTTCTTTTTCAGTATCCTAATTGTATCATACCACTGTCTTCTCGTGCCCATGTTTTCTGAAGAGAAATCTGTGCTGTCTTACTGGGCATCCATTGTATGTGATGGTTTGCTTCTCCCTTGCTGCTCTGAGAATTTTCTCTTTGACATTTGACATTCTGAGTAGTATGTGCCTTGGAGTAGGTCTATTTGGATTTATTCTCATTGGGGTACAGTGTGCTTCTTGGACATGTAAGTTCATTTCTTTTGTGAGAGTTGGGAAATTTTCAGCTATTATTTCCTCAAATACGCTTTCTGCCCCTTTTCCCTTTTTTTCTCCTTCTGAAACTCCCATGACACATGTGTTGTTGCATTTCGTGTTGTCATTCAATTCTCTGAGCTCCTGCTCAATTTTTTCCATTCTTTTATCTCTCTCTTCTTTTCTTTCTTCAATTTCAACTGTTGTTACTTCTGTATCACTTATTCTTTCTTTTGTCGTTTTGAGACTGCTGTTGTATGCCTCTAATGTGTTTTTGATCTCACCTATTGTGTCTTTCATTCCCATGAGCTCTGCTACTTTTCTGTTCAGGATTTCAAATTCTTCTTTGTGCTAGCTCAATGTCTTCTTGATGTCATTTATCTCTTTAACCATATTGTCTTTCAACTCATTAATTTGATTTTAGAAATTTGTGCACATCTTGCTGATTAGTTCTGTCAAATCCTACTTCTCTTCTGGGACTTTGATGTATTCCTTTTCTTGGGCCATGTCTTCTATTTTATTTTATGGCTCATTATTTTTTGCTGATGTCTACGCATCTGATTAGGAAGTGGTTTACCCAGATACTCAATTTCTTTCTCTTTTGTAGGGGTTTAGTGGCAGGAGGCTGTGTGTTACCATTGGTCTTTGATTCTTGTCTTGACCTGGATTGTTAGGATTCTCCCTGCTGGTTGCTCAAAACTGGGCACTGGACCCAGTAATTGGTTGTAGACTCGCTTCCTAGGGCCTTGCAGAAGAGGGTATAGAGGCCGGAAAAAGCCTCTACTACTAATTTTTAATTTTCTTGAATGCACTTCCTTGGTCTGCCCACAGATGGCGCTTTTTGCAGCTCTCATTTCAGTGCCTGGTCTGAGTGAATTTGTTGCAACACAGACAGGATCAATGTGATAGAGCTTCCTGCCTGGAGGCTAAGGGCCTTGTCATTCAAACTTTCTCTGAGACAGTCCTCAGCCTTCTCTGGCAGCCCCCTCCCTTTTCCTGGCTAGGAAATATTTCCACTCCCCTCTGAGTCCTCAACAATCAGTCCCTGTTAGTAGAGGAGGAGATTGGGAGGGTCATGTATCTTTAGCCCCTTGCAGGCTCCCAAGGCAAACAATGGTGCCACCCCACCAGGCCTGGAAGGGCTCCTGGGACACAGCAGACCAAATTTGTGGGCCAGAGACTCAGTCAGTCTTAGGCTGTGCCCCTCTCTCTCCCCTTTCCTGGGGTGCTGGATCCCTGGAGCCCCTTTGTCTGTAGTCACAGGCCCAGAGGCCCGAGAAGTCTGAAGAGTCTTTAGTGTGGGGGGAGGGGGGTGCCGGCAGCAGCAGCCGCTGGTTTCAACTCACGCTTCTGTTGTGGCGATTCCCCTGCTTTGTCCCTCTCTCCTCTGGGCGGTGTCCAGCCTTCGCCTGGTGTCCTAAACCCTAGGTCTTTCTCCAGGCTATTTCAGCCTGTCCTCTAGCTATTTTTCTGGAGGAGAAGAGAGTCCCGTGTCTTTCTAGTCTGCCATCTTCCCAGAAGTCCAATTTCTTTTTACAATGAATGTATTTGAAAAATGCATGTTGACGAGAAGAGTGCTATTAGGTGAGCCACCGGGAGCGCTTTGCCTCTCCTCCTTGGGGGCTGTCCCCTCCAGCGCCTGCAGCGCGGGCTTCCTGGAGTCGCTGGAATCCCTCCTGCCTGTTTCTGGAAGGCTCTTTGGGTGCCCATTCCTTGAAGCACATGAGGCTCTTGGGTTCCCAAGGCAGCTCTATTTGGCTACGGGGGACTTCTGAGAGGCTGAGAGCTCGGGCTCCCAACCCTCGCTCCCGGGTTCTGAGCAGGACCCTGGGATGAGCCTGGGAGTCGGCACCTGCACGGCCGCCCAGGTGACCCGTACGCACAGCCTGTGAGGGAGGTGCTGCAACCTGGGACAGGCCGAGCCCGAGCCGCCCCCGCCTCACCGAGGCCCGCGCTCTGCGCCCCTCCCCCTCTCGCCTAGTGCGCCAAGGCAGAAAGATGGGGCCCTCGCCTGCTGGCTGGGAGCTTTGGAAGGGGGAGCGCCACAGCCAGTGCGAAGGCGAAATCTCGCTGAACCTGTAGCTCTGTCCTCGTGGCTCATGAGGATGGCTGGCTGTGTGCCACGATAGGCGCCTTTCTGTGTTTTGGTGTGAAAACCGCGTCTTGAGTCCCGCAGTGACCTTCGTCCATCGTGGCCTGCGTGCTGTTGGCTGACTCGAGCGCGATGCACCAGCCTTTCAACCCCTCGGCGCTCAAGAATGTCCTACTGCTTTAGCTTTCGTGAGGAGACCGAGCGCACCCAGACTGCCCTGGTGGGAATTGCCCCTTGGGGTGAGGAGACACCTGTCTGCGGGGAGCTGGGTGCCCTCGCGGCTGGGCCCTGCGCGCCCCTCCTGGACCCGTGCCGGCACCGGGTCCCTGGGAGATCGTCGCCGTGGAGGTGGAGGTGGCGTGTGGTGGGGGCAGGCACGGGCTCGGGGCCCACGGGCTGCCTGGTTGAGTCGGCCTCCTCGGGGGTGCTGCAGGGGCCTCACCCCTGCCTCAGCAGCTCTTGTGAGCTGCTTCGGGGTCTGGCTTGTTGGGGTCCATCTCGTATCTTGTGTCTTTCCTCATTAACAGGGTCCGGTTTGCCTCCCTCCCCTCCCCTGTCCTACAGGTGTCCAGCCTCTGAGCCCAGGGTGCCCAAGGTGGCTGCAGGGATGTGGAGGCCCCGACGCAGTGGTGGTGGCGTCCCCGTGGGATGGAAGGCAGCGCGCCTGGGTTGCCTGTGCCAGCCCCACAGGCCTCCTCACAAAGCCTGCGAGCACCTCCCAGCCCCTCCGTGGCTCCTCCTGAGTCACGGGTCTCGGAGACGGGGACTGATGTCAGGCTGTGTCCTCCCACCCCTCCCCTGCACCCCAGTTTTTGCTGAGTGGCTAGGAAAGCCTTGTTTCTGAAATGTTACATGTTATCAGGAATATGCGAAAAGCAGTCCAGTAAACAAGAGAACACAACTCTCTTCCAGTTGTCTGCTGTTTCTAGAACTTTCTTTGGGAGAACTGAAGGCCCTGTAAGCTTTTTTTAGGGCAGCCCCTGTGGACTGTGAGCCTGAGGGGAGGAGAGTATACTCAGTTGGGAGGTCAGAGAAGAGTGGGGCTGGAAGGAGAGCTCGGCAGCACTTGGGGGCCCAGGCAGTCCCCACCCCCACCTGCCGGCTGGGCCGCAGCTGCTCACTCTCCTGAACCAGCACCTGTGCTTCCTCGGCACTAGGATGGGAGGACCTTGGAGTGGGAGTTGCTCTCCTGGGAACCGGAAGCTTCTTCCAGAACTCGGAGGCCTTTGCCGGAGGGCAGCAGCTCAGCGAGAGCGCCTGGTAGGCTGGAGACGCCCTGGCAGGCTGGAGATGCGCCCTGGCAGGCTGGAGATGTGCCCAGGCAGGCTGGAGATGCCCTGGCAGGCTGGAGATGCGCCCTGGCAGGCTGGAGATGCGCCCAGGCAGGCTGGAGACGCCCGGGCAGGCTGGAGACGCCCTGGCAGGCTAGAGATGCACCCTGGCAGGCTAGAGATGCGCCCTGGCAGGCTGGAGATGCGCCCAGGCAGGCTGGAGACGCCCTGGCAGGCTGGAGACGCCCAGGCAGGCTGGAGATGCCCTGGCAGGCTGGAGATGCGCCCTGGCAGGCTGGAGATGCGCCCAGGCAGGCTGGAGATGCCCTGGCAGGCTGGAGATGTGCCTAGGCAGGCTGGAGACGCCCTGGCAGGCTGGAGATGCCCTGGCAGGCTGGAGATGCACCCAGGCAGGCTGGAGACGCCCGGGCAGCCTGGAGATGCGCCCGGGCAGGCTGGAGACGCCCGGGCAGGCTGGAGACGCCCTGGCAGGCTGGAGATGCGCCCTGGCAGGCTGGAGATGCGCCCTGGCAGGCTGGAGATGCACCCAGGCAGGCTGGAGACGCCCAGGCAGGCTGGAGACGCCCGGGCAGGCTGCTGAGGGCTGCTCTTCGCAGCTTGATGAGAAAGAACGGCCTCGAGGCTGAGGAGACCGCCTTGTGCTTCGGGGAAAGGCTCGCTTGTCTTCGTGGGTCCCCCAACCCTGGGGTTCTCAGGCCACCCGCCCAGGGACATGGCCCTCGAGTCCCCTCACCAGTTTGGCCTGGGGGCGACTGGTGCAGGGTGGAAGTTGGCCTCTCTCCTCCGGCTGCCCTTGAGCCCTGCCCGGGCTGGGCCCCCAGCCTGGGTCTCATGGACCTACCCTGGGGCAGGTGTGGGTATGAGCCTCAGCCCCCCATGCCTCCTGACCTGTCAGGTGGTCTCTCAGAGCCAGTCCTCACCTGCAAGATGGGGGGGTCCTGCTCGTCTTGCTGGGTTGTGGGATGCGCCAGGTGGGAGCTACTGCCATCGTCGTCATCATTGTTGTCATCAGTCTTTTTCCTCAAGGAAGAGTCCTGGGAACTCCAGAGTCTTCCATTAATGTAACTTCCTTCTTTGCTCCCTGGGGGCTGTGAGTTGTGAGTCCCTGGTTGGAGGAGTGGGTTCTGAGGTGGGCATGTGACCCAGGCTCAAATGCCTGGCTGCTGGTGGGCCTGGAGGCTCTCCCTGACAGCCTTGGCCTGTGTTTGGTTTGTGCAGAGCAAGTCCATCGGCACCTGGAGCAGCATGAGGTGAAATATTTGCAGTTTGCCTTCCGCTGGATGAACAACCTGCTGATGCGGGAAGTGCCTCTCCGCTGCACAATCCGCCTGTGGGACACCTACCAGGTGAGTGCTCGGTGCCTCGTCCACGGG